>JAEMON010000001.1:14145834-14179584 GCA_030264115.1 Lygus lineolaris | reverse complement strand
TTCGAAAATTCGCTAATAATGCACTTTGAGACAAATTTGTCGAATGCGTCAATAGTTAATGTCCAAGGAAACTACTCCCATCCCACTGTGCGCCTTGTCCGGCACTTGAGCGCTCTCCAAGGAGGAAACCGACTGGCCACAGAAGCCAAAAGTTTAGACGAGAAATAAAAATTTATCGTTGCCCTCCCCGAGTTATGAGTTTTTCTGAGGCACACCACGAAGCAGTTACGAGCAACTCGGTATTACAACTCGCGGGGGCAAGCAATATCCCTCGCCAGTGGTGGAAGCGAGAACCCATGTAACCTCTAAACTTTAGTACCTATCTATTGTTTAGGTATCGATCATTCCTTATGACGTCCGCCCCTCCGAGATTTCATGCTACCTCTTTTCCTAATAAAATGGCCAGTATTAAAAAGGCTGCTACCCGCTCGGGGATTTATATGTTTGCGTAATGCTTCTCCCGGAATACGTATGTTCTCCGTTATTTGTCTGCTTGTGCAGCGTCAGAGATTCTTGTAACTTTTTAATTTTGATCAAGCTGTTCGCTTCACGAAGCTCCGAAAACCAGGGTTGGAAAATAACTGTTATTTTCCGCCGAGGGTAAATAGAAATTGATTGAATTAGCGAATTTTCAAAGAATATATATATATGTATATGTGTATATATATGTAAATAGTAGCGTGAATTTTCCTATAAGAATCACCCACCAAATCAGTTAAAATAATTCTTTCGCCAAGCATGTTGAGGAACGCAGAATGGTAGTTCTGAAAATTAGCGATTAAAAAAAAACAACAACTTTAGAATAAGAGTTATTTTTGATTTTTGTATTTCTTCAAACTGAGGATAACTTTATTTTTTCGTGTTTAAAACAGAAGTACAAAATAACGGTTATTATCTGATTTATATTTTTTCGATGAAATAATGAAAATTAAGATTTCAGTTTTATTTTTTCGTCTTAAAAAATGAAATTTATTATTTGATTTTCATTTTTGCGTTCGAAAAATCACCGTAGTAATTTAATTTTGATTTTTTTTTTCGATTGAAAAATGAACATTTCCTCCTTTTTTTCCAATATTTGACAGATAGAAGCTAATCATGAACTCAAGATGTTAGTACCTACGTAACAAATAGAGCTCAGAAAACTATCATACACCAATAATTATTTTTTGGCTATAAATTAAATGTAAAAATATTGATGTACGTAATTGGAAATGATGTATGATTTATAATATCTTGTTTTAACTAGTCCCATGCCTACATAACAACTTGCGAATACCAATTCTTCAGAGTAAAATTGAACAAGACATTTTCATTTCTCGACCAAAATAATAAAAATTAGAAAGTAATTTTAAATTGTTGATAACGGGTTTATTCAAAATTACCCAACAAAATGCTTCCAAACAGCGCAAAATAACAGTTATTTTTAATCTAAAAAAAATAGTTAAGTATTTTTATAGGTAAAAAAATAAAAATCAATTGGGTACCTAAAATTTTTAAAAACGTTTAGGGAGCTTAAATCGTCACAAGTTCATGTTCTGCCGCTGTTATTCATTGATTCGTTATACCATCAAACCTCGTTTCGTGTTGAACGATTGATGATTATAGAAAGCTGGTAGGAATCAATAAGAGTTGGGGGGGGGGGGGGGGGGGGGGGGGGGGGGGGGGGGGGTGCGGACAGCGAAGTGAGTGGTCGTAGCGGTTGACAGTTGGGTGGCTGTGTGCATCTTGGTCGGTTTATTTCGAATGGTGAGCTCCAGTGTTCTGCCCCAGCCGGATGACAGATCACAATCCCCACCAAATTCGCTCGCCATAATCGCATCTCGTTTTACGACCATTGTTGCGTACTCTACGAAGGAATGTGTGCTTATCTTGCCGAATAAAACGTTGCTTATTCAATAGGAAATCTCTCTTTGATGGTCTCTCGAAGTCACATTTTCCACAGGGCATGATATTCCCTCCACTCTGCACTGTGTACTCTGCACAGGATAGTTATAATCACTTGGTTGATTGGCTTGTTGTGTAACATTTTACTTGATGGCGGAAATAATCAGGAAGTTCTACCTTGTCTCAGCTTCCCTGACTTGTAATCTGAAAATTCTTCATATTATACTATTATAATCATAATAGGGTGTATGTATCATCATGGGGTGATCATCAACGGTTATTATTTCTTCATCCAAGGGGGATGAAATAGGAAGTTATTATTGCATCTTCTATTGTTATATGCATGGAGTTTACCTATTATTGTGTCATCTGTGACTAGTCCAATTGACATCATTTTCATGTGGGAGGTTATATATCTTGCAATTGACACAGCATGCTTTTAGTTCTGTTTTAGTGCATAAGTTTAAAACCGCACAATGACCACAGACCTGAGTTTTGGCCTTGCACGTTTTGCTAACGAGGTTGAATCCATGGCACGTGTAACATCTTATTGAAATATGAAGGTAATCGTCGACGTGGCATGAACTCCAATAAATAAAAACTCTCTCCTTTCTCAATAACTTCTTTTTCAGCTCTGGCGAAACTTCTATAATTCTGTGCACAGATGCATGACACTTCCATGTTTTTTGAAGGAAGTCCTCTTCAAGTTCGTTTTGACCTCCTAGGGCATTGATAAATTGGTCGTCTTCGAGATAATGTGGCACATTGTAAACTGCAAGTCTAGGCATTTTTTTATTCGGTAGGGATACTTCAATTCCCGAGTCCTTCATCTTTAGACAGTCTGAAAAGTGAAGTAAGGTTGTCCTTTAGCGGGATCCTAACTAGAAGTCCTCTGTTTCCAATAGTGCTCATGTTTTCTATTTTTATGTTAGTGTTTACAGGGTTAGCTGCTTGAATAACCTCATTTTCAATTTCGGCAGGTATCTCATAGAATAATGCCGATGGGTTAGATCACAACACTATTGTCAGACCTCCGTGGAATGCTTACTTTCTTTGCTCCGATAACCTCTACGTAGCTTTTATTATCAATTTTGGGTGCGGAGAAGTTTTTCGATTCCATTTACCTATCTAGAATCGTAAGGGTAGTCTCTAGGGTAAACTCAAGAGTCGTTTCCTTGTTTCGCTCCGATCAGGCGTCAGTGTAAAACGCTCATTTGAAGAGCTAAACCCATAACCGCCTCAACCATTATATTTTATTTTTAGTGAATATATATATATTTTTTAGTGAACGTCAACTACGTCATACCGTACTTGAACAATTCCTGCTCATTATGATGAGCAATTTCGCATACCTTTCGAATATGTTCATCCACTTTCCGTTTAGCAGGCAGAGGAGAAAACGAAAGGCTCGCCATATCACAGGTTAGCGAACTCGAACTCAATCCACATGACGTGACATGACGATGACATTCGCGAATAATCCAGACGTTTCTCTCTTCATTACTGGTGCTCAACTGATTTACTTTTTATATTTATTTTCCAGGTAGGCTCCTCCATAGTATGATGCATTTTCCTATAGGTAGTGGTCTGATTTCGTTTCGCTGGTGAGCTCTACGAGGCACATAATGCAGATTTTTACACCTAAGAGATGAGCCTGTTTTTAAAGCTCATAGCTTAGCTGTAAAAATGTGCATTAGGTTGAAGATGCACATGTTGAGGGAATATGGGGCAATCTCATGATTATGCCCCTATCGTGATTCCAAGTGAGCCCAAGCACGTTTTATATGAGGACATCCCCGAGGATTCACCCTGAACTGAATGCCTTTCATAACTCCGGAGTTTTTGATTTCGACGATAAATTTCAACGGCAGAGCTTACGTCCTACCGCAGCTCAACCGTCAACCATTTCTCGAATGCCTCGAGTGGCCTCCGGGTGTGTAGCTCCACTGCAAGGCTTTCGTGCTATGCATGGCAACTCTTCACACACCCCTCTACAACGTGTACACTTGGAATACTACTATACGTACACGTATACATCACGCCTGCACGTACGTGCTTACTGATATGATTAGAATAATTAGTGAGCAACAAGCGCACTCACTTATTCCCGCCGACAGTCTAGTACGTTTCAAAATGGGTTATCATCTGGTGGTCTATATGTTAAAAATTTGATTTGATTGGTAATAAACCAATCGAATCGAGAAGAGCCAATTTACTTCTCCCCTCAAAACCCTACCTATAATAGATGCACACCTACCCACCAAAAATTCGACTAAAATGGATGTCACTCGTAAGCGTCCTATTCAATTGACTGACTGATGAGAATATTGTCGGCGGTGGTATGCAGTTTGATTGTTGTTGTTTCGTTCTACTGTGTGTCGCTCACACTTTTGCTTATCGCTTCACAAACATTGAACAAGGAATCTAAACGTTGGAAATTCACTATACAATGGAGAACTTGCATGTTTATTTTTTATTTTGTAATTTGAAAGATCTTAATGAGGGCTTTCCAAAAAGGTGCCATATGGGGGCTCTCCGACGATTGAAAGTTACCGAGAGTGGGTCTTGTAATTTGAACCTAACTGGAGTCACCGACCAAATGCGAAATTCCCACCCATGCAAGTGCCCCATTCTCACTAAATATAATAATATCCTATCTCCTCATTATAATATCCTTAGGAAAAATTTACTGTTAAGTCCTTCTGTGCAATAGCACGGACTGGTTTTTTTTTTTTTTCATACCAATTTATTATCTAGGAATTTGGGTTCATATACCATATTATCTCCATCCTCCACTCCATTTATCCTCAATCTGCATCCCATTTTGATACAAATTTCCAGCCTTACGTAGGTTGGGCTCCCCATAAACTCTCCATGACTATTCTTTAGTAATGACCCTCATTTTCAATGTTTAGCTTTTGCCCCTTCAAACCAACTACATTATAGGTAAGAAAAATACAGGCACTGCCAACGAGTAGTATTATATGGGTTGAGTATGTATCGTCAGTTTAAAATAAGGATTCAAGGATCATTCATCTGAAAAAATCCAAGAAAAGATATGTACATTGACATTTTTGACACATGAACACGTTTTTTCATATACTTATAAATGAAAAAGTGTTAAACTTCAGGAATCGTTTTAAAATGGTCTGGAACGAATTTCCTTGTAGAATTTTGCTTACCTACCTAAAATTTTGAAGTCATTGCAATAGTTGAATTTTCCTCGAAACTTCGCTGGAATGTCAAGGGAATATTACGCACGTTAAATAACCGTTTTTGGTATACGAGTGGCAATGTCCAATTTTGAAAAAAAAAAAAATTGTTGGTATATCCCATATTAGTGTTCTTCAACGAGGAATTAAAAAATCGAATTTCTGCGCACGTAGGCATGTGCGAAACGTGAGCAATGCGCAAAATGTGGCGTGTCGATTAACACCCTCCCACTTTGAAAACAGCACCACTGAAACCCACCACCACAGCCACTCTGGAATACCATGGTTTTTGGGGATACGATAGGTGATTATCAGTCAGTGTTGAGCAAACGCCATTACTTTTATTTTTGGTTGTAAATCAGGAAACTTTATTAAACCATACCGTTGGAACCGTCCAAGTCTCTAGAATGCAAGAGAACCAACCGGAATCGATGAAACATGTTTGTAGAGTCAATAATTACACGTTGAATAAGTAATTGCCACGTTTCAATTACAATTGTAGTTGAAAATGTGACAATTACATAATTGGAGAGTCGCATTGAGGAGTTCGCTCTAATTACATATGTCATTGATTCCCGTTGGATATATTGTATTCTAGAGACTCAGGCGGTTCCAAACTGCTTAACATAGGAATTGAGTGGATAGAACCTGATTTACAACCAAAAACAAAAGTAAATTGCAGAATGGCGTTTGCCCAACACTGTTATCAATATACGGACTTCACAAACAGGATCTGGAATAACAAAAATAATTCTAATTAAATTTCATTGCCAAATAATCCTAAAAATCAGGGATTGCCAAAAAATGATAGAAAGAGTTTCAAAAATTGGTAGAGTTATCTGAAATAGTCTCATTCTTTAATGCAGCATGACTGGAACTAAATCTGAATCATCTGTTCTATCTCGTTGATCTGGATATGGCTTCCGAATTGTTACGCAACTCCCTTCTTACTTACTTATCACATCATCATCAGTAAGAAACGAAAAAAAAACCATCAAACTTGGTAGGTATAATTTTTGCTGTAATTGAAGCGCTCAATGACGTGGACAATTCAATTGTAGAGAGGTTATGATGTTAAAACGGCTTTGAATTTTGGGCTTCGTCTCATCCTTATGATCCTTGTTAGATAAACGAGGTTCTGTCAACCCCACGCTACGTTGCTGTTTGGTACCATCTCCAGGCCCTGGTAAAGACGAGCAATCAACGCCTCTATTTTGAAAGCCTAGCAACATCACATACCAATTCATTCCGCTATCTGCCCATACATTCAGGAAGCTCTAGTGTAACCAGCTGATCCTGTTCAGGTTGGGATAGCTTGCGATAAAACACTAACCGCTACACGGAGGCAATTACGCTGGGCGAAGCAGCGTGAAATGAATGCAACTCAGACTGTGTGCCTCCACTCGGATTAAGTTGTTGAGTAAAATCACCTTTGGTTGAAGTTTACCGAGTTGAAAGGGTTTTGCTCAAAATGAGACCACAGCCGCGAAGCGCGCCCGCTCTTTCCCCACATACCTTTGCTACATACTGGTTCTCATTTGCAAATCCTACTCAAAAGTCTTCACATATCGCTCGACAAGAACCCTCTCCCTCCGTTTCATCTGACGCTTCATACCTTTCAGCTGAAACCAAAAGTTTCAACTGTTCTTTCATCCGCACTCTTGATGTGTTACGATGCTACAAAATGGTGCATTATTGAACTGCTCCTATATTACTATGAATAAGGAACACCCCTCCCTCAGTATTAGTCATGATGGATTTTGGTCGTTCTTGAGGAATTAGCCTTACGTCATAAATAACTCAGGACATCAGAAATAACTGGAATAATTACAGTCTTGGTCCTGCCGTGAACAGGTGAACACCTAATAGGTCCGTACACGTAAACAAGTCGGTTGCGAGTGTGTGATAACGCGCTTGTAAGATGACAAGGTGCACAAGCTGGAATGACCCAATTGTCGATAGAGAAGAATTCGCTGTTCAGGAGGATGTGGAGGTGAATTCCACTATACTTGATGTGGCAGAACTCATCGTACATTCGATAAAATGTCTACTGATGATAAAAAAAAATTGGAAATACCTTCCATGCTCCACTAAAACAGATGTAGACGGATTAAAACGTGGAAACGCAGGTGGTGCTCGTAAAAAGAGATTGAAATATCTGATGCAAGCGATCAATGCATGAGGGGATGCAAGCTGTTTCGGTTCATATGTAGTTATCAATCTTATTTATATTTAAAATTATTATGTAAGTACTCTCTCAAGATCAGAAGGTAATTAAAATCATGGGCAATTCCGGCTATTCCATTTTATTCGTTAAACAGAGGGCACCCTCCGCTCCTCAGAACGGATGACGACAAGCGTGATCTTCTCACCCGTTTTACAGGCAATCTAAAGAACATTTTGAGCTGAAAATTGGTAATCGTGGGTTTTAAGGGTGCTGAATCCGATTTGAAGTCGAAAATGCGAAATTTGGACACAACTGGATTCCCCATTGCTTCCGTCTGCCAACTAAAGTGTACGGCAAAACTTGATAATGAGGGTTTATGAGATGAGAAAGAATGCTAGGTGAATAAAATGGCTGCTGCCTCAAAATTTACCTAGTACCTAACAGTATGCGAGGATTGTCGAGATCGTCTGAAAGTCTCTTTCCAAGAAAAATATATAAAGTTACTTCCAACACAGGTGGAGTGTAACTGCAGGCACAACGGCATGTTGAAGGGGTTCGTCGAGAACGCTCGCGGGGTGGCAGAGGAAAAGGGAATGCCGATAGGCAATGTGGGCATTTGTATTCATGTTTGATGATAAGGTTATCCCGCTCAGAGGCCGTAAATGCGGCTTGAGGAGACTTCGAAGCACATGCCTTCCCGGCGAATGGCTGACGGAAATGAAAGAAAACAAAAGTTAGAGAAAACGGTTTGTATTTTGCACACATGAAGGGGAATAGCACAGAAAGATGTCTATGTTTACTATCTAAATCACGAACAACGGGATGATTTCGGTGGTTCTAATTAAAACGGCTGCCAAGTTGGGTGGGCAGTATAGCTTCCTCACTTTTGTAACATGGACGAACAGAACCAGCAAAATTGATAGAATAGTTCCGGAGCTATGCCTATGACAATAAATTTCAAGTTTGCGCATGCGTAGTTGCAATCGCCCATCCAATTGTGGCGATATTGTTAGGTAATTGTCTTGGAGTCAGCCCTCAACACACTCCAAATTTGAGCGGAATCGGTCAATTAAGAAATAGAAGGAAATTCACGTTTGCGCATGCGCACAAGACAATAGTAGTCCGACTTCTATCAAATTCATAAGGGATCTCGTAGAGTATAATCCGCGTAATCCCTGAAAATTTTACCGAAATCGGTAGAGTAGTTCCGGATCTAGGCCCATGACAACAAATTTCAAGTTTGCGCTTGCGCAGTAGCTTTTACTGATCCAATCTTGACAAAATTCAAGGGGGAGATTGTCTTGGCGTCAGCCCCCAAGCACCCTCTAAATTTGAGCGTAATAGGTAAATTAGGAACTGAGATAACGGGGTTTCAGGGAATTCATGTTTGCGCATGCGCTCACGCTACTGGTGGTCCGATGGCGATAAAATTGATAGAGGACCGTCACGAGGCTAACCCGCACAATCCCAGAGAATTTCATCAGATTCGGACCACAAATTCATACAGTTTTGTCTGGGAATTTACCACAGACAGACAAACAGCCATGGACCCAAAATTGTTCAGAAAGCTCTGAATCGTGGAAAGCTAGTGAACATTTAGATTTTGGAGGACAACATTGTTTTTCATTTCGTGCACGAACACATAGCTTCCGACCTTCGGTATTGAGGAAGCAAAAAACAAAACAAAAAACAGAAAGATTAATTTATATGATAGATAATGCAGGAAACAAAATTTTCTGTTATGAACGGTTCGGAAAGAATAAGTCACTGTCACATCTTCAAAGGAAACCTCAGATTGACCATAAATAATATGCAATCTGTCAGGACAACGGAATCCTTTTCACACCATTTGTGATCTGCAGTTTATGAAGATTGACCCAGATAGTACGGAACGTCAACTAGGATCGGGAATGGGGTCCATTGAAAAAACGTCACCTTCTTCGCCGAGCTGTGGATGTATTATAATACCTTTATCAGGGCTCAAAGGCTAGGCTACTGTGTAAACATTACACCTCTGTCACAATAAGCATTACCAGCAGGTAGTTGGATTTCATCAAAAATAGTGTACAAAAAATCATGTACTGTTAGTAAATATGATCAAATTTGAATCTGATGAATGATGATGAATATGATGATAGAATCTGGTGATGCTTATTGTGACGGAGATGTAATGTTTACAGTGTAGCCTAGCCATTGAGCCCTGATAAAGGTATTATAGTTCATCGAAAGCTCAGCGAAGAGGATGAAGTTTTTTCAGTGGACCCCATTCCCGATCCTCGTTGACGTACCATTTGTGATGATATAATCATACAGAATATCTATGTTTATCTATGACTCTTAACAACCTGCACTTTGAACTCTTGTTTTGGGTCACTCCGTTCTACCTATGAAATGATGTAGGTTGAGTATCGATTGAGTTGAATCGTTGTCGCATTTTCTCCTACGTTATCAGGACGTTATCATCGTATTTTCTGATTAGGTTGAGGTTGTGGATATTATACGGCTGTCCTCAGTTTTCATTCCTTTATTGGCCTAGCGTTTTTGCATTGCTGCATCGTGAGGGCATCAATTCATATTCAAGAGTGCATATATTGTGCAGTACATTATTGTCCTTCATTTTTGGTTTTTTTTTTTGTGGGTCCATATTTTGCTTAAATAGGTTCCTCCTTTTCCCATTCCTTGCTTTATTGGTAACTTGATTGTGCCATATCTTGCTAGGCCTCTTAGTTTGTTGCTTGTGCACATAAATCCTGGTTGTTATTAGTTATGTGGGCGAGAGGAATATTATTGTGAGTTTATGGAGAGAGCCATCACAATATAAAAAATGTAAAATAAGCAGGCATGTAGCATGATAACAATTTGGTGTGCACCAAACCAACCTGTCAGCTCGACTCAAACATAGAAACGTATGGTATATTGGGAATCAGCTTGAAATTTCCTATAAGAATTACTCTCAAAATCGGTCAAGATGAATCTTTGAAAATTCGCCCATCAACTCATGCTGCATGAATGGGACTTTTTTTCTTCTCTCGTTCAACCCTCAAGTCCTAGTTGGGAGCGAACGGTTGGTCCTAAAATTCTCTGGAAGGTCTGATTCGACGAAATTGTGTTCTATTCGAAATCGATGGAAAAAATATACCTTCCTATTTGAAGTTTTCGAGCTAGGGCGTTTTGAAAATTTCATCCCCTATTTTCTACCCTTTAGAGAAGACTGGTGCCAAGCTTCCGGGCAGAACTAGACCCCAAATGGAGCCAGTATACAAAAAATTAAGTGAAAAATTGGAAAGTGCCGACGACGGCGGACGGACGGATTTTAAAAAACGTGTTTTTTGAGGTTTTTGGTGTGAATTACCATCCTAAACATAGGAACATTTGGTATATTCGGAATCGGTGTAAAATTTCCTATAAGAATCATCCACAAAATTGGTTGAAATTATTCTTTGAAAGATCGTTCATCAACTCATGCTGCATGAATGGAACGTTTTTAAATTAGACTTTCGGATTCCACGTATCTTGAAACATGACATCAAATTTTGAGGTGTGGGGGTAAAAAAAAAAAAAGTTCGTGCCGAATGCAAAGGTTCATTAATGAAAATAATAAACCAAAAGAATACGAAATATTGCTTCACATCTTTAATCTCTTGATTCATAGCCATTCATGGCAGAGTGTCCTGGCGAACAGTCAGTATGCGACAGCGACTAAGTTCGTCATAAAATTTGTTTCATCCTAACTTTAGCATAGTCCATGTAATAATATATACAACTAGCCAACTAGTTGCTCCAACTAATTCATGGTTAACCTTGGGGATTCAGCAAACCGATCCCATAATGGCTTGTATCCCTTCTTGTACTATATTCTGAACAGTTTTTCTCCTTTTCATGTATTCAACTAACTTGTTCTTATTTTTCTAGTACGGGTTCGCCTATTCGTTAGGTTCTATGTGATTGAAAATAACTTTTTTTTTCTTAACTTGTCTAAGCTTCCCGGATTGCCCTTCTGAAATTACCGTTCTACCCTAATCATATTCGAAAACATAGCCTGAACCAATTATAGCAGCATGAGTCCTTCCCATTCTCTCCCGATGGCCAACTCCAAACCCTTCTTTGTCTCAAATTCAAACTCGAGTCGGTATCTCATTTAAAGAACTGGTGGAGAAAGACCATTCTTCCGCCCTCTGGAATCCCGTGGAGCGCGAATAGTTACGAACGAGCTCTGAATGATTCAGGACGAAATTACTCAATCAAACCATTCCCTTTCGCCCCCCTCATTTTATGCTGACTGTAAAAGGTAGTTCGCCGCCTCTTCGTAGCTATCAGACCTCCTCCCGTTTCACCAGACCCTGTAGACGAGGTTTTAGTATCCCTTCCCCGACCCCGTTGCTCCGGCCTCCTATAACTATTTTAAAATACGAGGGACTAAAAGGGGTTATTAATGACATTTTTATAAAGGGCGTTAAGGTTTCTGGAGGGTGTGGAAATGAAAAATTGTTCTGTGAAAAAATCTTATTACGTAAGGCCACATTTTATTCGAACAAATACTCGTAGGTTGTAAAGTTTACATCTTTTTTCCACTTCTGGAGGCCCATTACCGCCGAGCTCTCTTCTTTCATCCAGTTATGAACTCCAGCTCTCGACAGGAAGTACTCAGAATTGACTGTGTAACATAATTTTCATATTTATTGCGAGTCAGATCTTTTATATTGCTTGGCAAAAGTTGATTAAATATTGAGCTACCCAAGGCAGGAAATGAGCGAATATCACTAAATACTCTGCTTTTTAAGGAATTTGTAATTATCATTAGTATGTATCTCTCAACATTCCTTCATCTGAGGAAATACTAAAATATAAGAGCTGTTATAAATGTGGAATTCGTAGCAAGGTATGAATAAATTACTATTTGAACGGAATCCCTTCTCAAATAACTATACCAGCTACCACTATTTAAATTGGTAGAGAAAAAAGCTTTTTGAGAATACTTCGTCCCATCATCAGGCAAAACAGACTTAAACACAAAAAAGTCCCATTCATGCGCAGCATGAGTTGATGAGCGAATTTTCAAAGAATAATTTTAAGCGATTTGGTGGGTGATTCTTATAGGACATTTCACGCTGATTCCGAATATACCATGTGTGTTCCCATGTTTAGGATGATACTTTACTTTTTTATTTTTTATTTTACTTTATTTATAAGCTGAAAAAAGTGTTAAATTTCAGGAATCGTTTTAGAATGGTCTGAAAATGATTTCCATGAAGAAAATTTTCAAAGTCTGCATTACGAAAATTTTGAAGCCATTGCAATAGCTTCATTTTCTTCGAAAATTCGCTAAAAGAAACTTGGCATCTTGAAAAGCAACTGGTGAAGTTGGCATCTCCGGAAGAACATTAGTTGATTGATATAAATTAATTTATATACTTTTAGCAAATGTACTTTCAGTTGATACTCTTGGACTTGGATTTTATTTTGAGCAACGTAATATTTGTTCAATTCATTACAGTCCCCTCATGTATACCGTGAATCCTTGCTCTCCTTTTGAGGCCATGTGACTGAAAATAAATTCGGAACTGTGTTGATTCGTGTTTACACACTAGGCAAAGTGGAAATGAGAAGCGTCTGAAACAAATTTCAGTAGTTCCTCGTTTTATGCGAGGGTTAAGGACCAAGGATTTACCTAATTCGCATACATTGCAACTATAATATAATATACAGGGTGGTCCCAAACGTACCGACTTAGTACCGGACTTAGTTCGAGGTCTCATAGGAAATTTCACGCTGATCACGAATATACCACATATTAAGGGTCCCTGAATAAATCTTGACCCCTTTTTTTCGCAAAAAACCTTAACACTAAATAACACTTAAAATGTAGGTTCAAATGTTTTTATTGGTAATAGTAAGTAATACCTCCAATAAAAACATTTAAACCTACGTTTTATGTTCATACTACCTGCCTAACCTCCTGCTCCTATCAAGCAGTTTATCAACAGATCAAAACTTCTATAATTCGCCAAACATCGCAGGTACAATCTTAAGAGCTGGTGTTGGTCTCATTCGACGCAGAATTTAATTTACTACAACGTTTATTTCAAAGTGTTTTTCGGGTTTCCAGATAATTTCCGTGTTTTTGCCCCAAAACACTCAAAAAACGTCGAAAAAAGTGTTTTTACTATACATATACGGTGTATAGTATAAAAGATTAAGACGAGGGAATACGAAGGTATGTACATACATAGCAAAAAATGGGAATCGGTACATAATATTATGTAGATGCTTTCCTCTACATTATGGTTTCTTGATAGAGGATATATCGCTTTCGAGTTACCAAAGGTAGCGGAAGTTTTGTTTTCAGTTTCGTGAGGTGGATCTTTTTCTCCAAAATCAAAATTTCTATTCGCATTTCGTGTTTTAGACCTTCTTGTACAAATTTCGTCTCTCGTCTATCTATGAGCGATGCCTCGCAACACGCATTCACTTATATAGCTACCATCCAATTCCGATTACATTTTCATAGTGCTTACGATTTTGCCCCTAGATGGTCCCATATATATGAATTTCAGCCCTGTCGGATCAATAGCAGCCCCTGCGTATGTATGTGAGCATTTTTACGTTGGCCAATGTTTTCCAAAAGGCTGAAGTCCAAACAACATCATCTACCATTGATAGGCTGTCTCAACACAATATGTTGGTACCTACACCTCGACCGGCTAAGCAATTTGTCTTCGAATATATCAAGCTCGCACATGTCAGGTACATTGACGCGTTCGCATAATATTGAATTCGCATGCAATAAATTCCCATACAACGAGGGACGACTGCACTTGTTCTTTCATTAGGTAAATGTCAGCTCAGACTGCCTAGTTTTCATCCAACCACTGACCTGCCCATTGTCACGGTGCCCCGTGACGGAAGACATCGTGTTACTCTCTCTTCCTCCATACCGGTACAACACCGAGTAATTGTGGCTGTACGATCCGTCCGCCTTCCATGCAGGTTTCTCCTTTATCATGGTGGGGATGCCTGGGAGTTCCCCGATCCTCCGCGAGGGGAGCTAGCAGGCTTCCCTTCTCCAGTAATTTCAAGGAGCTAATTACATTCTACTCTACTACTCCTACTCTACTACTCCTACTCTACTACTCCCGTACATTCTACTCCCGGCCATCGCGTCGTAAGTGCTTATAAAAACCTTCTATCCTTTTTCTCCATTTTACCTACCTCGTGGTATTTGAATTTTCATTCATTCTTTTTCTCTTTGTGGATACTACCTACAGCATCTCATCGATCTGGTAATTCCATTTATTTCACTATTTCTATACTTCATATATTTTGATTTGAGCAGAGTATTAGGTAGGTTTTCTATCCTAACTCTCAGCAAATTATAATATTTTCTTTCTCCTTATTTTGACTTCTTGTCTATTCACACCCTTCCTCTTAAATTAGGGTACAATACGTTTTCTCAATTTTTACTAAAATTGAGTGGTAGCAGACTGCAAATAGTACTGGGGATTAGTCAATTTTAAGAAATTAGAGTTGCTAGTCTCTCTACTACTCTCTATTCTACTCTACTATTCTTCTACTCTACTGGGGATTAGTCAATTTTAAGAAATTAGAGTTGCTAGTCTCTCACACCATGTAAACTTATTACAAGAGATCAACAAGTCATATCCATGGGGTGATCCGTGGTATTCTTATGTGTTGTTCTCTCCACGAATTTCTCTAAGGCGAACCAAGAAGTTGGAAAGGCGACGAGGGCTTATCGCAGGTGAAACTAGGACTTGGCCAATTAGAGAAAACCTTCTTTCAAAAGGGTTGGAAATATTAATAACCTACTATAAATTATTCAAGACTCACAAACAATGGAATGGCATTTCCCCAAAACAGTGAGTGCCTCCATTACGACGGGAAGGAGTAATGCGTTTTCACGATTGCCTCGAGTGTTTGCGCTACCCTCCAAGGCTGAAGAGTACTCGTTAGAGGCGTTTGACAATTGACCTCCAAGTGCCGTAAAAAGTTACAAAAAGAGCCCCCTACTACCCTCGATCGTTGGAAATGAATTCTGCAGCTTGGCGTAAGCTATTCTGTGGCCGAATATTGATGGTCATGGGACTATGTAGGTACATGAATAATTAAATTCAAAGTAGGAGGCGAATTTGTTTGAAAGGACCCTGATTTGGGAACAGCGGGTTTGGAGAATCAGAATTGATGGTTCTTTGAAGGAGTAGTGGGTTTTGGCTACTCCTTTCTATATCGATCACGAGAAGTACCTAGACTACGGATTTGGAGGAACGTTGGAACTACTAGCCAGTAGGCACAACATATCAAGGAGGCTCGGCGGGTGAAAGGATGGTAGAGTTGCCATCAAAAATTGGAGTGTGATAGTAAAAAAACTTGAATTTACCTTCACTTCTACGGGTCTTGTAGATGTCCCCGGAATTCTAAAAAAAATGGTTGATTTATTTCCCATCCATTTTACAGGATGAGTTGAAGTAGACTCTAGTGGAATCGGGGGATGATAAAAACGGTCGAGTTGAGCGCCTGTTACAAAACTCGAGGGGAGGGAGGGGGGTCAATCACACGGGTCACAGGAACTAATTGCTATTCAACGAACTGTTTGGAAATTGCATTAAATACCATGCTATGTGGTACCCCGTATGAACATTCTAATAGCTACTGCTATGAATTTCATGTAAAATAAACCGATAAAATGATTCTGATCGGATTTAACAGGACGACGGTCGGTTAAAATTGCCAAAAAGTGAGACTCATTCATCTAGTCATACCGCTTGACTTGAAAGACTACCTCCATTTGTTATTTGTTGTATTTACTTCTTTAACTATTCTTTTTACTTTTAACGTTGAACAAATTTTTACGGGGGGTAACTGGATTGAATCGTGTGCGCGTTCCGTCTACCTCGTCCATCTTCACCCCTATAGGCGACTCCTTCCCCGAATCTTTCGTTTGCAACGCGTTGGGTATTGCTTCCTCCACCTACCGTCCTCTCACGGTTGCCAAGTTAGGGATTTTCACCCTAGATTTATTTTTTCTACATAAATATCTTTGTATCGTATGTTATTATTTACATATTAGAAAAGCTTCATGTTCCCTTGCTCTGATCCTTGATCTAAACTGCAACAATCCGGGGTCTGGGGTGTCCCCCACACACACACACACGCGCGCACACATGCACACGCACACACACATGAAACATACCTACAAACCTATGTAGACATACCTACGTATACATTTATGTACGTGTGTATACATATGAAAAAGTGTTACATTTCAGGAACTGTTTTAGAGTGGTCTGAAATGGATTTCCATGAAGAATATTTTCAAACATCTGGTGCGAGGCTTCACACTACTTTCCGCGCCCGTAAAAACCTAAAAAAATGGCTATTTTTGCGGATTTTAACAATGATTTCGGCCCTCAACTTATTTTTGTGGAGGTGAGGGGTATTGGAACTTGATCCTACTTGTTAGAAGAGTAAATCCTGTTAATTTTATCAATATCGTTTGAGCGGTTTGGGAGAAAAGGTAAAAAATGTTCTACAAAACGACGTTTTTTCACTTAATTGGAATATTGTCTCCCCCTAATATTTGACCTAGAGGGCTGAAATTCATAGGGTCTCATCCTCAGACATGTAGAAACCAATCCTCGAAATTGGAAGTTTTTCATCTTTTTCGTACATACATACATACATACACACGGACTTACATACACTTTTCCAAAAGTGGAGAAAATTGATCAGATGTCGATTAGGACCATTTTAAGGTGGTGTTTCAGAAATTGGGTTTTCTGCTGATCGCAATACTTTCCATTCACCTTCAGGTGGGCTGAGGAGAGTAAAAATTTGCATTACTAAAATGTTGAAGCCATTGATTGCAATAGCTTCATTTTCTTCGAAAATTCGCTAAAATGAATCCCTATTTCCCTTGGTCACGCCATAACTTGAGAGTGAGTGCACCAAATTGAATAATTCTTTTTTTTTTTTCATTTACTTCTTTACTTACTTCTTCTTCGTATGATTTACTTGTGAATTTACTTCTTTATCTCTTTTTTTGTATTCTCATTATTCCATTATTTTTCAGTTTTATCCTCTCCTGAATGTATAAGAGTCGAGGAGACTCATAATACCTAGGATCTTGGATTCCTTTATCTATTCACATTTTGATTGAAAGTTTCTCCCCCTCACCGCCCTCCCGTAAGTAAGTCTTATTTGATTTGGCGGATGTCGTTCACAGTAGTTCGTTAAAACTGAAATGGACCCAAACACGGAATAGATACCGAAGTAAACAAATCCGGTATTTGTCCTTCGTTTTCTACGTTAAATGGACCGTCAATATTATTCAACATAAATTGAAGAGTGATCTTCACAAAACGAGGTTCCTACGGGTTACATTTCGAGCCTTGCTCCAAAGCCACCAGACTAAAATGAAACTCCCTTTCAATAAATTTTGCTCCGTTCTCTCATCCCTTTGGAACTCATGGCCCACGAGATTCCGTTTGCCCTCGACACGAATGAAATAATAAAAGGATCCGATTCAATGAATGGTGTTAGGGGAATGAGGTGAGAGGGTAAAACTTGCCAGCTTCATGGCAACCCACGTCACCCTATTATTTCGTTCTTTGATATGAAGGTGGGTTCCTCCTTTCTAGATTTCAATTCCGTATAAGAACGTTTGCCAGGTTGGGGGCAGTATAGCTTCCTCACATAGCACCACCTGGACGTAAGTAATGTTCTTCATGGAATATGACTCCTGTGTTCGGCGTGTTCTGTATGTCATCCAGCAAAGTGTCTGAAATAGCATCGAATTCGTCTAAAGAAGAGTTGCGTACCGCCTCGTGCAGACATCAGGTTCCCGTTCGTGCAGTAGCTACTGCCAATCCGATCGCACTGGAATCGTCGTGAGAAGTTGGTGAAAGAATTCTTATTTTGAAAACTTTGGGAGATAATATTGTTTTTTACTTCTTGCACTCCCAAACCTACCAGCTCCCTCGTAACTCATGAATGTATACAGTGGTTGTATTACTGGTGCGAGCCAATCCCAATCTACCCAGATACCCTTCGTCATGAGACATTGTCATTGGTAAAATTTCACCTGGCGCATGCGCAGGAGCTATCATCATTAGATACCAATGCTGTGTTTTGGGCTAACGCTTATCTTTTTATCTCTGTAATTCGCGTGTTTAGTGGATTTGTGGATACTCGAATCAAAAGGGCTCAAAAGCCGTCGAAACATGATATCACGAAATCATAATGATGGTACGTCTCGGTATCGTTTTCACTTCTTGATTGGATTATTTGTTTCGATATTATTGTTAGTCATCCATTGTTGGTCCATTGTATCAATTGTTAGTCATGGAGGAACGTTGGTGATGAGGGTTCAAAACGGATTGGAATCACGATCTTTACGCCAAGATAAGGAAAATGCTCGTGCTTAAAGTGATTCGGCACGACAATTTATACATCCCTCACCTCGAACTTTTCACTTATCCCAGTATGAAATATGCAAGACACAAAGAACGGTGGGACCGGCGGGATAAGTCCCGATGCGGAAAGTTGGTGTATTCTTTTACCTCTTTATTCTAAACTGTGGAAAAAACGGTCCACTTATTTAATTAAATACATTGGCTTTCTCAAGAGTGTTCAATGTAGCCGCAAAGTTAACTCGGAAGCTTTTGAATGGCAAAAAGTTTGTTATCCGCTGTGTAGTATTGAGGGCCGCATAACGTTTCACCCTCAACTCCAAGCGGAGTTACCATTTCTTCCAAGTTTATGAAGCAAACAAAATAAAATCTAATCCTAATAATTAATTAACATTTCAGATTATACGATGGAATACTTCGTTGGCGATATTTAAAGAAACTTCTTTGAGATTAATGCACATCATAAGTTCTCTCACTAATTTTACCTGTCACGACTTTGAAAGTACAAGTTTCAAGGTTGGTTTATTGTTTTCAATAATGAACCTTTAGAACCAAGCAAGAAAGAAGTCATTTAACCCCCCCTCAATATTATTTGTTGTTTTACGTTTCAGGATACCAACGTACGCCGCGGCGTACTGCTGATTTCACGCGATTTTCAAACTCCTTGTTCATGAATCCCGAAAGGAAAATATATCATGAATGTTCGACTTCCAATGCATTCTTTCTGACGTAACATGGCAGCGGAGCTTATTCAGGGTAGGTACTTCCGGACAGTTCAAGAAAGTTAGGTACTTTTTGTCTGGAAGAAACATGATTGTGGACGACTCGAAATTATGGGTATAATGTTTTTTCACCACAGAAGAACAGTAGTGGTTTACGCCTTGAAGTTATCTCAAAGGAAATATGATGAACCGTTCCGTATCCATTTCCTGCGTTTTTGATCGATCATTTTTTCGCGTTAAAATATTGATTTTTTCAGGGCGCAGTGTTCCGAAACCAAATTAGCAGTACAAAACTCTCGTCAAGACTTGACGAGAGTCAAGACTTCCTTATTCAAGTTTGTAGAATAGACCTAATAGACCAATAAAAATAAATTAAACTTAGGCTCCCTAGTCGATCCTTACAACCAGCCTGGACATATACGTTGAGCTCAGTATGTTTGTAAAAGAGCTGATATATCGGCGAGATGATGTATTACAAGAGGAACTCCTCCTCCCTCCCGCAAAGGAATATATTTAGCGTGACAGTTCGACTTCCAATGCATTCCTTCTGACGTAACTTGGCAGCGGAACATATTAGGTACCTACACTTTTTGTACGTGTGTAAGTATTTTCTCATTGTGTGTGAATTTCGCCATGGGAGAATTGCCAGCCAATTTTTTTCGTTTTTGTGTCTCGAAAAATGTCTGGTTTATGAAGCACCGATTACCTGCGATTTGTTTTGCATTCAGGGACTCGTGGGAGTTTCTCCAAAAACTGAGCTGAAATTTGAGAGTTTTTTGAAGATTGAGCGAAATTTAGCATTACAACTCTCAATGAAGGGATGTTGAAACTGCAAAGGAAGGACGTTCAAGCCAATAGTGAACAGCTGTAGGGAGCCATTAAAACGATAAAGTTCCAATAAATTTGATGCGCTGCTGACCTGAACCCCATTGTACACTGAGTGTTCGCAGTCCGATTCGGGATACTCTAGTTGAGCGAAATAGTAAGTGGGTTGAAGAAAGATTGTAACAAGGCAAGATAAATCGAACTGGTTTATCCGATCCCAAGAGAGTTAATCTTTTCTAGGTTCAGCAAGATATTACGAACTGGCACATGCGATCTTCAGCAGCCCGGGTTGAGGAAAAGGCGAGTCCTAGAAAATGAAAAGTTTACTTCTAGACTTTGCGGGTAAAGCCGTTGGAAATGAGTTCCTTTTTCCCCAGTAAGCGGGGAATGAAACATGGGAGATTAGTGAAGAGCCGAGACGCCAATTAAGCGGCAGTTACCCCATTGTGAGGTCACCCGCCCCGTTGTGAGGTAATTTGAGCGAAAGAGCAGATTCAATGGGGGATGGGTGGATGTTGAAAAAAGGATAATTTAAGGGGTAATCTGATTGAATGCGAAAAAAAAGGAACCTGACAATTCTGAAAAGTCTCCTCCACACAGTGAATATTATATTTGGATCTAGTCCATATAGAATCCTTCATCCCAATCAGATGGATACCTAAATACAAAGAGGAATATCCAAGTACAAAAAAGTTCCATTCATGCAGCATGAGTTGGTGAGCGAATTTTCAAAGAATAATTTTAACAAATTTCGTGGGTGATTCTTATAGGAAATTTCACGCTGATTCCGAATATACCATATGTTCCTATGTTTAGGATGGTAATTTACACAGAAAACCTCAAAAACACGTTTTTAAGCGATTTTTGAAACTAAATTTCCAAAATTTGACCCCTTGGAGTACTACAAAAATTCTGGCTAACGAACTCATCCTTTCTTTTGATATTATTTATATTTTTAAAAATTTTTGGATTTGTATATATATATATATATATATGAAAAAGTGTTAAATTTTAAGAATCGTTTTAGAATGGTCTGAAACGGATTTCCATACAGAAGATTTTCGAAAATTTTCATAACAAAAATTTTGAAACCATTGCAATAGCTTCATTTTCTTCGAAAATTCGCTAAAATGGACTTAATTAGTGGGTAATTGGAAACAGACTAAACTGACCAACGCTTTGCACAAATCAGATCATAGTTGAGTTTCATAAAATGAGGATCGTTTTATTTGGGTATGTTATAAACATATATCTCACACCTCGACGAAATGAGATTTTTATTTATTACTCAACATTGCACTGACGTTATTGTAGAAGTTTCATACTTATGGAAAACTTACATGAGGTGGAATTCGTGACCTCAAAATCTGATTCAGTTCTCTTAAAATCCCCTAGATTCCAATAACCAGCTTTATGCCTAGATGTATGCCAGAGCTTGAAATAATAACGTCTGGCATAGCCGCAAAAGGGGTTGGGAAGAGAGCACGTGACGTTATTAGGTTCCTCAGACGCGCTAAGGGCTCAGCGGTCCCAAATAGTTATTTTTTTCCCACAAATGATCTGCTTCTCTATTTCTATAGCAAGTTTTGCTTTGATTCCGAATACACTCCATGTTCCTAAATCTAAAATAGCTAATTAGCTGGAATATCATCAAAATACCTACAATATTCACGTTTTAGACCATTGAAACTGCCCAAATTGTTTTTTAGGAGAAAAAGTTGGGAACTCTGTGTCAAACGAGACCAAAGCCAGCTCACCAAAAACGTAGTCATAAATTTCCGTGATTTTTCAAAGATTTCGATGTTTTTAGTTTTCTTGATTAGAGAAGTCGTGAAAACGACAAACTTTGAACGGTATTGAATTGTCAAAAATATTGATTTAGATCTACCTACATGAAAAATATTGATGTCGGTAGGTAGGTATATTAAAAAAGCGATATATGGAACTAGGGCAATTTTGTTACAGGGTTGTGCTCGCCGATGTTCGTATATATCTACGTATCTTTCTATAAACACTAACCGTTGAGGGTGACATAACGTTTCATGTTGCACGTTTTCAATAGACTGAGGCCGGCATCCGTCCAGCTCCCTCTCCGCGTCTACTCGTGCGAAAGTGTATACCTATCTAAAGATGTACTCCACCGCAATATTGAGTAATTAAATAAATAATTTCTTCCTTCGAAGGTTTAGTCTGAATTAGTCGTAAAATATTGTCACCTCCCTATTCATTTGTACATGAAGTACAAATAAAGCGTCTTCATTTTTCATAAGTACATAATATGTGTGAAGTACACCTCTTACGTTTGACATTATTCACTATTATGGATGCCACTCAGTCTGCTATTTTCGTGCTGCCTTATGGAACATGAAATTTTATTTTTTACATTGAAAAGCTTTCCTAATCTCAATTGTAGTTTAATAAATTGTTGTGAATTTATATTGACTGAATGAGTGTCTAGAGCTCTTCAGTACTAACTTTTCAATGTTCAATATCAGGCAAAGGCCAACAGAGGTTGAACCATCAAACCTGTAATCTACGATTGTGGACGAACTAACACGAGCTGTGGATAGTACCTCCATAGCTAATATAAGATATGTAGTAATAGCAACATGATGCACGGTATCGTACTTCTAAGCCCTTTAATGGTTTGGTATTTGGATCTGTATTATTTCTTGTGCTGTGAATTAATTTGAAATTCCCGCCAGATGAATTTCGCAGTTTCGGTGCTCGCCCCTAGCAGCTGGCTATCCCTTCACCATGCGCCTCTCTGGAATCTCAACGCCACTTTCGACATTTTCTATCACTTACCAAAACGATTTTTATTTAGTTATATTTTTCGCACGCAACTACAATACTACAAGAATTGTCGAATGAAAGGGAGACGATTTTTTTTATAGTGAGCACATGTGAATTTTCGGATGCTCCAAAGAAGTTCTGCCACCTGTAGCTGCCGCACGAAAACTTCTCCTTCCCGTTCGTCTCGTAATTTTTTTTAATGCCGTATCTCGATTACTTCTGGTATGAATTTTACCTAAATTTCGTGGTAAAGACGAGATTTAATGATCGATTTTCCATTTCTACGAATTCTTGGACTCGGAGCTGGCTTCTTCATTCGTCGAAAGACACTTCAAAATGTCTCTGATATCTACGGTTGAGTCTTCAACGTCAAGAATCTGTCAACGAGTAGTCGGGTGCCTTCCATTGGAGGCTACCTACCTACGGTCCTATGAGAACAATCTTCAGTAAATTTGTCGATACAGTTGCAAAAATATTTGACCTCTGAGAATCATTTGAGCAAAGATCTTAATCCCTGTTGTAAATTACAATATTACATAATAGGTACATGTACGGTACCAACTACGCTTAGACCCCCCAGCTACATACTGTCGGATACTTACCTACATTCCAGCCTTGTTTCAAGAAACCGTAATATTAGGTCGGGTTTTTTCTCTAATAAGTAATTCATTTTGTTCAAAGCGATGAAAATGTGAAAAAAAAAAAGATTATATTGATAGTTAAATGCAATCGCGATCTGGCCTACGTCCGTTACTCAAAACAGTTTTCTAGAAATCTTGGATGTAAAGCTAAATAAACTCAATCAACAAGGAAACGAGCAAGAAAGCGCGACTGTCAAAGGTCAGGCACGAGGGATGCCCTATGCCTCGGCAGTCTACTCGCGAAAAGCCGCCAATCGATACCACTCAAGACGACAATGTACAGCGAGGCAGGCTCAGTAGACACCTGTCTCGCCGAGAGTCACTCGAGCTCTCTGTAACCGCTTGGGTGATGTTTACACGATACGTTTTCATCTCAGTCAGTTGTTGCGAATCAACGACGCTGATATAATTGGAGATAAGAAACCAGGGTATCATTTCCAAGTGTACAATGGATTCCCAGTTCAACGATGTAAAGGAAGGATAATAAGTAACGAGCGGGCCTTCGAGAGCCTATATGAGGAGAGAAGAAGCAAGACCGATTGTTTTACTATTTTTCAAATACTTTGCGACAAATGCCACCACAATAATGTCACGAAAACAAACTCGAATTGAGTCAGATCTGTTAGGTAGTGTCAAGTCGCCACCAACCGCACGAATTCAGTTAACCCATCCCTCCCAAATCAGAGAACGAACTAGCCATGTTGCTACTATGCTAGCGGATTCAATCTTCTTGGAATAAAAAATTCCATTCGCCATCTTCTCATTCTCCGGACTTGTACAGTCAAGTACCTCCTACCCACTATTTCGATAAGTAATCAGCTAACATCAGTTCATCTCCTTCAATCCTGGTTCAGTTGTTTCCAGATCTGCAAAACGATGGATCATGAAAACTCCCCTTTCATCAATCAAAAACCCCGCAAGGAGCTTCAAAACCAATTTAGAATCCAATTTACCGACCAAAATTTGTCCTCGGTTTTTTAAATTCAATTTCATTAAAACCTGACCTAGGCTGATTAAATGAAGGATAGTTTCACTCGATACCACTCGACAGGATAAAACGTAGTTTAGGGTTAGCGCACAGCTTGGCCAAAACACGTAATGAGATAATGATCTCTTTATTATTATATACCACGCATGAATGGCTTCCTCATTTCGAGAATAGTTATTAATTTTGGTTTATATTTTCTTTAAACATTTTTTAAAGCATTTTTGTTGCTGTGGTGAACCCCTTCCTCGTATTGACGATATGGAAGTAGGTAAAGCGGTCATAGGTGTACACGGTGATACAGTGATGCGAAATATTCGTTAAACAGTAATATTATTGCTGACTGAGCAAACAGTTACATAGGAAAACGTTGCTTCCGCCCTAAACTTTGGCTAAGAGAAAATCCAATTATCGGCTTTCTAGGCCGAAGATTTATAATTAAGCTACTGTAGCCATTTAACATAGATAGGGGTGGTCACAACCCAAGGTTTTATCCGAACATCACAAATATATATGTACAACTCATTGATAAAATACTAGTTTATGGTTTAATCTATTTCAATTTCCCGATGTTACTTCCATTTGTGTTGTCTCATATCTGCCGTTAAATTACTGCAGATTCCGGAAGGGAGAAGCGAAATCGTGCAGTTAACCGAGTGCCGACAATGAGTCATGAGCGAAATGATTAGCACAAATTCCGATCCTCCCTTTGGAGGACAGCTGATGACGTTCGCGACGCCGGGAGCGGCAGATGGACGAAAATCCAGCCTGAAATGGTTACTGTACTTTCCTCTAGTTAAAGGTTTGATCTGTTTCAATTTCCCGAAGTTATCTTCATTTGTTTTGCCTCATATCTACCGTAAAATCAATGAAGATGCCGCAAGGGAGAAGCGAGATCATCCTGTAAGCCCAATGAATATCCAAGTTTGAATATGTACGATTAATTGTTAAAAAAAAGGAAAAAAGGCGAAAAAAGTCTTTGTTTAAGTGAAGAGGAAATTAACGTGAATTTTTAAGGAGGAAAAGTGAGTATTATGAATGAATGTCATCACACCTACTATACCGGCGACTCCTGGGAAATACATCTTAATGTCCTACGGTACAGACACATACTCGTAAAACATATTGATGTGAGCGGGGATGAAATTGATGAAGTCTGATGTTAAGTTCATTCCTGGTACCTGTTGATGGCGATCAGTTTACATAGAAAGCCCGACTTGGTAGTGAGGATGGTTCTTTCAATTGGTAAGTGAGCAATAATCTGATAAAAGTGTTCATACGAGCACTTTCAAAATCCGAAAGTACATAAGTAACTATCGGCGATGACTACCTACCATTTGATGGTGAGGTGATGAATCCTTGTAGTTTCACGTTCTCATCAATTCATCTGCTCTGATTGATGAGGGGAAGCTGAGATACTGCTAGGATATTTTTCTTCGGCATGTCAGGGCGGATAGAGGGGAGCCGAGATAAGCGCCAGCTTCTGGACCAGATATCGGCAGGCGCTTGTAAACTTGCCGAGAAAGTTGTGACGGTTCAAGTGCCCGAGGGACTTGTATCAACAGAGGAGATAAGGAAGTTGATGGAGGCTGGAGAGGGAGTCGGTGGATTCTGTAGGCATTCGGGATGCATTAATATTTCACTGAACCCGTCCAACCCAACTGTGCAGTTATAGTGATGCTGCGCTCTTACGCGTTTCAGAACTGATCTTGAAGTCGGCAATTTCATATTACTACATGATTTTTATTCACATAATTTCTCCAAGTTGGAAGCAAAAATGCGACATCTACCCTTTTTGTTTGGGTCGGAGAATTAAGACGTTTTTTTTCAAAACTAGATCTATCTAACAATCGTCGAGTTTGACCAGAAAAACCGCACAAAATTCTTTATTTTGAACAGAAAGTGATTTTTTTGTGAAATGCGCAGGAAAGTCGTTTGGGCTCACAACAGGTACTATTTCGTTCACAGGAAAAATCATTAATATTAATGTTTGCCACTGTCATGCAGATAAAAAAAAGTTCCATTCATGCAGCATGAGTTGGTGAGCGAATTTTCAAAGAATAATTTCAACCGATTTTGTGGGTGATTCTTATAGGAAATTTCACGCTGATTCCGAATATACTACATGTTCGTATGTTTAAGATGGTATCTCACACCAAAAACCTAAAAAACACGTTTTTTTGCGATTTTTGAAACTAAATTTTCAAAATTTGACCCCTTGGAGTACTCCAAAAATTCTGGCCAACGAACTCATCTTACTTTTGATATTATTGACATTTTAAAATTTTTTGGATTTTTTATCTCGATCCCACGGGCAGATATCGTCTGGAATGACACATATATAAACATATAAACCTATAAAATATATCCACAGATAAGAAAGTGTTAATTTTCAGGAATCGTTTTAGAATGGTCTGAAACGGATTTCCATGAAACAAATTTTCAAAAATTTGCATTACAAAAATTTTGAAGCCATTGCAATAGCTTCGTTTTCTTAGAAAATTCGCTAATACAATAATGTGAGTGAATGAGAATTTTGGATATAATCACAGTTCATCATTTGCCCAGGGTGTGGGCATATCGCAGAATTCCAGTGAGAGATCTCACTCTGAGGTACCACGCTTCAATGCTTTTCGATTAGGTTCCTTTTCCTAAATCAAACCAACCCCCAGAATAGGTCATTTGCTAACACTTCGTATACTGTTTTGCGAAATTCCTAACTATTTTCACAATTCATTGGACATTATTCAATTACACTGTAATTGAAAAGCCTAAAATAGATTTTTAAATGTTTTACTGCCAAATGGGGAGTTTGCTGTAGGTAGCAAAGGGGGCTATGATTGGAACCCCAAAATCATGATTCGCACCACCCCATTCCAAGGAAACAACGGTTGCTCCAACAAGGGAAACCCTTTAAATATAACATGACCCGTCAATTAATATCCGCTGGTTCGATTATGTCGTTAATTTTAGAACCCCTGAATAAATAATTCCAGTTCCACGGGGTTTCGTGATTATCCGAGAGTAATCTTCCTACAAATCGGCGCAGCTATGCTTCGTTGAATGCTTCTGGAATATTGAAGAGGCAAGATGTTATCAAGATTCATCATTGAACTTCATGTTGTATACGCATTGATGCTATTTTAATGGAATTGATTGCCTATGTGGGGCAATTAATTCTCTAAAAGCAAGCATTAACGGGATTGAAGTGGTTTAAAAACTTCCTACCCACCTAGTATCCTATCCTTCCTATAGTATACCTACCTTACTTGTACCTAGTATCCTATCCTAGTATGGTACCTATACACACGGAACACATCGTTCGGGTTACAATCACTTCTCTGTGATTTGTTGGATACTCTAAAGCCACTTTTATCCACTATGCACATCCATATCTCAACACAAGACATCGCTACTGCCGAACTCTGGCGTACCCCCCCCCCCCCCCCCCCCCCCCCCCCCCCCCCTCCCCGAACCACTTGATTTCATCCCCATGTACCCTGTTTTTGCGGTTACTGCTCTGCAGTCGGGATAAGAGGTTGTAAACGATCAAAATTCTTCGTTATGTTATCATGCTTGAAGGTACTACTCGTACTCGATGGCAAGGGAAGCACGAAGGCATTGAACGTAGAAGAATGATGATCTACGCAGGTTTATCTATAGAAGAATTCATCAAGTTATTATACTTACTTGGCATTTGCCGAATTGGGAGGCTACAGAAGAGAGAGGGCCCTTTGAAGCTGTTGAGGATGTTGAGGTTGCCAGTCAGGGAATTGAAACTGCAAAGTATAAGGTATATTACTTACTAGTGATTGATTTTTCATGATTTCATTTTGGAACATTACCTGAACGGGTGGAAGAGGGCAAAATTGAGCACCCATCCTGGAGTTGAGCATCTCCAGCACGTAATCTGGAGGAGGAAGGGGGATAATTTTGAGTACTGAGGATTCCACTGAGGATTTTTGAGGTATTCAATGATTCTAGTTTTGGTTACCAACCAGGTGTTTACTTAGTTTACCTACCTATGTTTTCGATAAAAAGTTCAGAGTGTGTATTACAGTTCAACCGTGTTAGTTTCTCACTCAATTATTTCTATCACGCTACTCATTTCATAACAATATATATATATAATTTCCTGTCGACATCCTCTCTTTTGCGTTCCAGTTCACTTGTTATCGATTATAGAGGAGAGCAACGGAATCGAACTTCATTCAGCACCTATCGATTAAGTTGAATCGTTGTCGCATTTTTCCTACGTTTAGGACGTTATCATCGTATTTTCTGATTAGGTTGAGGGTTTGGATATTATACGGCTGTCCTCAGTTTTCATTCCTTTATTGCCCTAGCGTTTCCGCATTGCTGCATCGTAAGGGCATCAATTCATAGTTGAGGCGTTTGGTATCAAAACCGGATAACTCCAAAATGTCGAAAATTGGTTTTGTCACATTTTTCACAAGTTTGACCAAAGAATTTTATTCTCTCGAAATATTGGGTTCAAAACTGGTTTTGTGGAATTATCCGGTTTTGATACCAAACGCCTCAGTTAAGAGTGCATTTATTGTGCAGTACATTTGCCCTTCATTTTTGGTTGCTGCTTTATTGTATAAGTCCCCCCTCAGCCATTCTGCGGTTTTTGTGGGTCCATATTTTGCTTGAAGTAAATAGGTTCCTCCTTTTCCCTTTCCTTGCTTTATAGGTAACTTGATTGTGCCATATCTTGGTAGGCCTCTTAGTTTGTTGCTTGTGCACATAAATCCTGGTTGTTATTAGTTATGTGGGCGAGAGGAATATTATTGTGAGTTTATGGAGAGAGCCATCACAATATGTAAAATAAGCAAGAATGTAGCATGCGGTAACAATTTGGTGTACACCAAAGCAACCTGTCAGCTCGACTCAAACATTATTAAAAAAAAAAAAAAAGGCACGTATGGTATATTGGGAATCACCGCGAAATTTCCTATAAGAATCACCCTCAAAATCGGTCACGATGAATCTTTGAAAATTCGCTCATCAACTCAAGCTGCATGAATGGAACATTCCAATTAACTGAGTTTGTAATCATCTTTGGCCAGTTCACTTAGAAAGATTAGTTGTACCTCTAGTCCTCATGGTGCCCACATCTCTACTCCTATTGGCGGTTCCCTGTAATACGAGTTTAAACAATACTTCAATTAGGAGAACTTCTGTATGCATTAGGCAGTTTAGATGTAAACCTAGACGTGGGTATTATACAGGGTGATTCAGGACGGAAGCGAAAAAAAAAAAATTGGGTGAAACTAGACCCAAAATGGGGTAGAATGTCACCAACCGCACCTTTCTATCTCAATCTGTTCACAAGATATAATTTTTTTAAAGTTTTTCCCAGAAAACCACGTTTTTGCCATGAAAACCCACATTTCTTCACTTTGAAACGATTTTTTTCCATTCTTGATCACATTTTCGAATTTAGCGTTAAATTTTCTATACACCCAATGCACATTCATTATCAAAAACGAACTCCTAAGGACCGCAATTGCAGTTCAAGCATTGACAATTTTAAAAAAAATTAAGTTTCTGAAAATACTTGTACGTTAACTGCATTTCCAAAACACGTGCTGGAAGCTGTCAGATCTCAAGAAAACTTGCACATTTAATCAGCTTTCCCATGGCATGGTTAACTTTGCGATTCCTCATCGAATTCATGGAGTAATTCAAGTTTGAATGCGGAAAAACATCATTTTAACCACTTTATTTTTTGTACTGAAATTCAGTAAAATGACCTCAGACGTACAAAGAGGATTTCATTTGGCCCTGAAATCCTTGGAATTATCAATCTGAATCATATCACCACAACAGCAAACACAAAAATATTGAGAATCCGTTTATTAATTTTTCGGAAGGTATTTTTGTATTTGCCTACTGTTTTTCCGCATTCAAACTTGAATTTCTCCATGAATTCGATGAGGAATCGCAAAGTTAACCACACCATTGGAAAGCTGATTAAATTTGCAAGTTTTCCTGAGATTTGACAGCTTTCAGCTTGTGTTTTGGAAATGCAGGTAACGTACAAGTATTTTAAGAAACTTAATTTTTTTTTAAGTTGTCAATGCTTGAACTGCAATTGCGGTCCTTAGGAGTTCGTTTTTGATAATGAATGTGCATTGGGTGTATAGAAAATTCAACGCTGAATCCGAAAATGTGGTCAAAAGTGGAAAAAAATCGTTTCAAAGTGAAGAAATGTGGATTTTTATGGCAAAAAACGTGGTTTTCTGAAAGAAAAAAAAAACATTAAAAAAAATTATATCTTGGGAACACATTGAGATAGAAAGGTAAGGTGCAGTTGGTGGCATTCTACCCCATTTTGGGTCTAGTTTCACCCAATTTTTGTTTCGCTTCCGTCCTGAATCACCCTGTAGAGTTGCGTAAAAGAGTCAGTATTATTATGAGGAATGGAATTTGTATATAATTTTTCTACCGTGCACCGGGAAAAACATGTTGAAGGTGCGAAGAACATATTCCATAAACTTATACATTTAAACCGTGTGTAACAAGGATATCGTACCTGTGAAATCAGTGAACAAATTAAGCATTAATATAATCTCCAATGAGTCTTAAATAAATATAAACAAATACAAAACAAGCTAATGCGATTAAAAAATAGAAGGATCTCGAAAAATCGACGAGTCAAAAATTAAAATGTACATGTTGACGAATTAATTGCATCTTCAATTATTAGGGCTCATGTGTCCGTACGCAAAACTAAAATGCCTTGCCCAATTTGCAAATGCCTTGTCACATGCCAGCTTCTAGTACAGTGTTCTACCGCTTTTGATTTATATTTTGCAGGGTTTTTGGTGGTATGCGGGTGGCACACATAAGAAGTTCCTTGTGACGGTCATGGCAGTCGTCCTTGAGTTAATTCTATAACTGCAATACTCTAAAACAACTGGTGGGGATGCACTATGTTTTCTTTTCATCCGGATTATTGTTATCTTGAATGCAACCAGATAATCAACAGTTACCGCTCCTTGCGTACTTTAAATGTACGCAGTATCACAATAGAAAAGTTCCTCGAGCTGTCCGTCCGGGACCTTTAGTCACCATTTCTGAATCGAATTTACCAATCCCAGTACCGTTGTGATGATAACTATCTTGGATTCATTCAGTCGTGCATTGTTTTCTTGAGGGTAGTTTAGAGATGAACTCGAGCAGAACTATGAAATTGAAACTCTCCAATTATTTACATAGGTGGATTGCATTATTTAAATGTCATCCTAGTGCAATAATTAATTGTATTTCAGTGTATTAGGTAGATTTGGAACACAATGCCTGTTGTGAAGTCAGTATGTGATGACGCAGGATAGGACGCGAGGTCTGTGAAATCTGTGGGTCAGTGGAGGGGAAAATTCGCAGCGATGTATCTTGGGTAATAGTTGCTCCCCGCTTGAATTTATTCTTGTACAATGCATTATTTACGTGGTTTCAGTCTTTAACTGTGTTGCTACCGCTGTTAATGGCCTCAGAGGCCTTGAATTATGAGAACTGGGAACCGCCTTCCCTTGCATAGTTTTCTCCTCTTCAGCACGTTTCCCGAGTAGCTGCAAGTCGTTTTTCATGGTCAACGCTGACCACGGCGATTCATTCCGGACTCACTGCTCGTGCAGAAATTGAAAATTTATCAAGTGTCAGTTTTCAAACAAAATTTACTGTTACCTTCACTGGTAGACAACGGTAGGCCGTACGTTCCCTTTTTTTTTTTTGTTCTATTGGGGCGGGGCAGGCCCTTTGTCACTTAGACCAAGGTTGATCTATTGTGACACACGTTCCCTTTAGCTCATTGGTTCTCAACGAAGAGAAGGATGTTCAGCGGTGGGAGGATGCACGTTGCGAAACTGGTTCATTTTCCCTCGAAATTGAGTTGACAGCCATTCCTAATGGATTTCATACCGCGAAATAGTAGTAGGCACGATTTCAATTAGGATTTCTGTAATCGATTATGTAGTCACCCACTTATTACAATGATCGATTAATTGTACCAAAATAATAAATTATTTGCTAAAATAAATTTTGTATCCAATAAAGTGGGAAATTCCTATTTCTATACAGTTTAATGTTTGAAGAGGATATAATTAGAATCAAAAATCTATCCGCTGCTCATAACATGTGCTTAGCCGGAGGGACATCGGCTAGCACCTATTGAATTGGCAAACTGGATGTGCCATAACTCCGGAACTACTCAACCGATTTTCACTAACTGATTCGATAGATACGTCCATGTTACACAAGTGTCGAAGCTATACAGCCCATCCGACTTGGCAGACTTTTTTTATGATTTGTGATGGCATTTTGATTGCGTTCACCTATCACGTTTTGTAAATAAATCTTGGGTTTCTAGGAATGTTGATTATTGACCATTATATTTATGTAAGACCCACTATTCTGAAAGATGATTTCAGTTTTGTCAACTTGGAACGTTCAGTCGTGAATCGTGAAATTGAATAAGTCACTAACTTATACCCTTTCAAAACCAAACGTACAATTCTCTGGCTGATATTGCACCATTCGCGTTTCAAAGCTTTCTGAACAATTTCGGTCCCGTGTCTGTCGGTCGGTCTGTCTGTCTTTGGTCAATTCCTTGCCCTAGGCAAAACTATAAGGATTATGGTCCGATTTTGATGAACTTTTCAGGGATTGTGGGGGTAGGCTCTAGACGGTCCTGCATTTGTCATCGTCGTCGGACCTCTAGTAGCGTGTGTGCATCGTGATCTTCATGAAACTACGAATTATCAGTTCCTAAAGGGGCCTTTACTCTAGCAACATTTCTCTCGGCAAAATATCTTGCTCCATACAACATTTCGAACTGGAGAAGGTTGAAGACGGTATTTCGGGGTGTTTTCATGCATAATTGAATTTTTATGTAAATGTATTATGTTTACAAGCAAATGATTAGTAAAAAAGTTCCATTCATGCAGCATGAGTTGGTGAGCGAATTTTTAAAGCATAATTTTAACCGATTTGGTGGGTGATTCTTATAGGGAATTTTACGCTGATTTCGAATATACCATAAATATGTACCTATGTTTAGGATGGTATTTCACATCAAAAACCTCAAAAAA
>JAEMON010000001.1:14062118-14077554 GCA_030264115.1 Lygus lineolaris | reverse complement strand
CCCCTTCTTTGAACAATGGCATTCCCGCTCGTGCATTGTAGCCATCCAATAAGATATCCACCCGAAAGTACCTATCTTACTACTACATCACACCGCCACTCCTCAAAAAACAAACAAACCACCCAACTTCAAACCTCGCACCTGCAATCCTTCAGCTACAAACCCTCTTTTCCACACTGATATCCTCAACTCCCAAAATATCAATGTAAAGTGATTAGGACGTTTATTATACATAGATGCAAGGACCAAACTCAAACCCCAATCCAAGGTTGTAAATACCTTATTATTTTATTATGTAGTCTGGAACACCAGTGTATATGTATGTATATAAAAGGTAAGGGGAAAGAAAAAGTAACGTCACAAAAAGTACTTTTTGAAAAAAAGCAGCTTTTTCATTTTGAACTTTAAAAAAATCAATATACATATTTCGCGTTATAGTAGGAAAAAAAACATGTCCAACTATATGTACCGGTGTATGTACCGGAATCTCCATCGCTTGATCCCTGAAAATTATACCAAAATAGGGCTAGAAGTTCAGGAGCTACGCCTATGAAAACAAATTTGGCGCAGTAGCTATTACTGATCCAATCGTGACGAATTTCATATGTTATTGTCTTGGAAACAGCTCCCAACTACAGTCCAAATTTGATCGAAATAGGTCAATAAGGAACTGAGATACAGGGGTTTCACGAAATCCACGTTTGTGCATGCGCTCATGCTACTACTATTCCGCGATGGCGATGAAATTCATAGGGGACCATCACGGGGCTAACCCGCTCAATCCCTGATGGTTTCAACAAATTCGGACCATAACTTCATATAGTTTTGCCTGGGACAATGAATTGACCACAGACCGACAGACGTATAGACTGACACGGAACAAAAATTGTTCAAAAAGCTCTGGAACGTAAAAAGCAAGTGGAAATTTTGGTTTTGGAGGATTTTTTTTCTTGCACGAATACATAGGTAGCTTACTACCTTCGGACGGATTTCCATGAAGAAAATTTTAAACATTTTAATTATTTAAGTTTTGAAGCTATCGCAATAGCTTCATTTTCTTCGAAAATTCGATAAAAGGATAATACATATAATAAAATTCAGCTTTTAATATCAATAATTGATTAATAGTACTAATTATTAATAATCATTAATAGTCAAAAACCATGTGGTTATTAGCTTTTTCGGGTGTATACCGGTGGGGAAAGTAGTGTCATGTTTCGTAACAGGTAGATGTTTTTCGCTAAAACGATCAAAATCGCAACGTGTGTTGGAAGGGATTTTCTGGTTGGATAAAATTACGAACCGAAATTGAACAAAGAATATTCATCTGTATACTTAGTCTTACCCTTTATTGTTCTTGTTCTTTACGATAATTGAACGCGGGGAGGGGGAGGGGGGGGGGGGGGGGTTGAAAGAATAAAATTTGGAGCCGATAAAAATCTGCTGGGTGTTTATTGTGGAGTCGTCCAACGGCTTATCCCTAAAACCAAAGCATGGAAGGTGTAAACCGAGGTCATGATTCTCCGATAAGCCGCTTTGATTTATATGTATTAGGTCGAGCAAACAGAGTAAAACCTGAACAAATTTACCAATCTGTTAGAAGCGTGAAACAGATTCGGGTAACTTTTCCGTATAATCTTCGTGTATGGGGGAATACCGATGATCTGGACCGTCTGGCAAGAATAATCCGTGTTGACCGGATATTGAGCAAGTCTGATAAAAGTGAGGATAGTTTTCGGTTTGTCTTCTATTGATTATTCAAAGTGGTTGGTTATCCATGACGATTCTGAATTTCACAAGTACAGTTCCATTGACAATTATTTTCCCTTGCGGATAGTGGGCACGTACGAGTTACGGGGATCAAGTTTTCCTTAACATTGACACATTAAATTGAGTTTAACTTGGACCTATTAAATTTAACTTTGGACATGAATCTTAAATTAAGTGAAACTGAATAGACCTATTAATGGTGGAAAAATTGAAGAAATTACATAATTTAGTAATTTGTGTTTATTGCCAAGATCATTCAAGGATTACATCCAACATCCCCAACCATTTTTTGACGAAAATATAGGTAGGTAGGTACGTACGTTACAATCAACAATAATTGCAGATGGGCGTAATACAAAATTGCAGTTATGATGATTTTTCAGTACAGAATCACTCTGGTTATTGCTTATTTCCAAATTTGCTAGTTGGGATCCGACCTCCTCAGCGCGCCTATCGATTCTGGCCGGAAGGTATCGATTCAAGTAGCTTCGAAAGGGGAATCCTGATAGTGTTGCATAGGCTACCTGCCCAACTTTCTATGTCTTCGATCACTTGGTTCTACAACACTCGTAACTGGGAGTGCCTCAGCAATCATTATTTCTGCTGTGAGCAATGTAAGGAGCCGTGAGCTCAGAGCCCCAGTGAAAATGATGAAGAAATGCCGATTCTGTTAGTTTAGTCCCTTGTTGTTTTCGACCGCACCAAAATAATTTGAACGTTTGAATGTGAAAGTAATCTTAACACTGATCGTGATTATAACCATGATGTACTCATCACTCATGAGAGGCCCCCAAGTGGACCATTTGTTCGACCTTTGCTTGAAAAACACCTAGAATAGTACATCAATTACTATTCCCATAATAATTTTTGATTCTTATGATGAGAGGATTAATGATATTCAACTTCAATTCTATCGAGGAAAGTATGAATTCAGGAATAGGATTTATGGTTTTTACCTAAGGTGTCTTTTTTTAAACAGTCAAAAACCACTTATTTACGGAAAATTTACGTCAGCCGATAAGCCCCTTTTCGCTACCTCTCCAAACGGAGTTTCATTTAAATATTCTAATGTGTCTAGAATTAGCATGGGAGGATGCTGAAAATGGTAGGGACTGAACTCCAACTATGGTAACTTGAATCACCTGCCACATTTAGGCGAATACCTATAATAAATATAGAAAATTGGCAGAAATGTCATCCTACACCAGAGTAGACAAAATGTAGGAAGAGACAAAACCGTATTTTAGGCCCATTTCAATACTTCCCCTGACACATCGGGCCGAAGGAGGAAGCATCTGGCAAGAAAAAGGACGAAGGTATGAAACAATTGCCGTTTTGAAAAATAGAAGAGTACCTCTGCAGAACTGAGTGACTCAAGCAGATAGGCTCCAATTGACTATCATAAAATGTTCCAGTACTGAGAACTAGAGTTTGTGACCGAATTTGTGACTATTGCACTGCATAGTATCCATTGTTATAGTACGAGTTCTTATAAACCCTCCGGTACCTGAGATTCAGGCATTTTTGAGGAAATTCCCGTCCCTTGCCCCCTTAACGTTTAGAGCCTTTTGCACGGAGAAGCCATCTCAAAGAATGGGGAGGCCCCCAATCCACATTTCCCCAAAAATGTATTTGTTTCACCATCCAACATTGACATTTCCATCAATAGGGGATCAGGGAATTGCAGTGCATGCAAAAGGGAAAAAAATCATCAGCCAGACTGATTAAACCCTTAGGTACTGAAAACTCTTCACTCACTTTGATTGGTTCACTCTGGGCTTATCCTTGAAATCTAATACTCCCATGTTTTTAAATCCTCTGCTACTCCACCTCGTGTGACGGCCGTGTGAATTGCTTTAGGTACATGAATTTTACAAGACCCAGCGCAAGGGCCGTGTAATGGAAGGTGGGCTTAGTTGATTTTTTATTTATTATTCAAGAAAAAGGCTGTGGAGGAGGGGGTCCATTTGCACAGTAATTGTTTTGGACTGGGGGCCGCGGGTCTTTGGGATAAAAACAGTTGATTGATTGAAGAAAAAAAGGAAAAAAGCGAACCTGGCTGATGTTACTTTCAATACCCGCCAGGTCGACGAAGGAATTCAAGAGCTCTATTTGCTGAAGTTCCGACTTTTTAATTTAATTTACTTTCTTTTTTTCGTCAGCACCACTAATATCGCAAGCCCTTTTTTCCCTTCCGCATTTCTCGATTCGTTCGCAATTTTAATGCAACAGTGCCGAAAACCTGGAATAACGAGTTCGCCTCACACCTTGATGAAGAATTTAATCGTCTCAGTTCAGTCACCCCAACAATAATGTTGAGCGAAATAAATCCTCGCTCGTTTTCAATTTGCCAGCAGATTCACACCTTATGTTACATTTAGCATAGATGAATAGGGAAATTGGTGCTTACATGCCCTATTGATGCTGAATGACGTACGGAAAGTATTACTATCAGCCTGTAAAATATTATAGTTCCTATTGATGACTTCATCAACCCTAGCATACTTATCAGGGTGCTATGAGTTTTCATATTAAGTGGTTAGATTTAACCCCATGTTTTTAGTTATTTGAATGAACACTACTGGGGCATTATGTATTTTATTTTAGATTGTTAAAAATGTTGTTATCAACAATAAATTGTTTCCGGCAAGGAATATTGTTTTCCAATAATGTTTTGTGCTTCAAAAACGGCTGATCCTACTGTTTCTCCCAATTCGAGTAATTTCTTAAAACTGGATTGATTGATCGAATGTTTCACAAATTGGAGTTTCATTTCTGTCCACTGTGGACCACTCGTGCTGTGACCCTGAAGTTTGATATTGAATTAGAAAAATCAAATAATTTTTCAAATGTTCCTTCTATACAGTAACTAAACAGATTCTTAGTTCAGTTTCAGAACAATGTCTTTTCAATCTATCTAATGGAGATAATGGTAGATTCTGTTAGGTGGACTACTTACTGTGTATTTGGTACTAAGTACTGGATCGCCGATTCCTGCCTTGGATGAATTCTTATCACGTCTGTCGATTATTGATTGATTGATCGATCTATAATACTAAGAATTTAGAGTTCCTCATCCTATGCACTGGTGTACCACCATCATGGAGTCTATTTTCATTTCATTTTCAACCACCGTTTAGCGTTTGAAAGTTGATAGAACCGCTTGAGTCTTCTTGCCAACGAATGTTATCAAAACTACGGAACCCTAAGGAACAGCGTCATTATATTAAAACGACCTTGGAAAACAACAGAAAACTAATAATGGGCAAAAAACTTTAATTTTTCGATTTTTTGTCTAGTAAGGGCTTTTGGGGGTTTGTTAGTAGACCGACCGTGGGTTTAAAATGCCAGGGGAAGGTGAGGCAAGCGGTGAGCATGGCGCTGCCCCAATTCGCCCACCCCGCAAACTTTTTACGGTCCTGCCTTTTTACAATCGTCTTAAACTTTTTGCTCCGTTTTTCGTCCCCCCCCCCCCCCCCCCCCCCCCCCCCCCCCCCTTCCACTTGAAAACCCTACCGCGCAAAACCGACTTTACCCACGAGCTGCAGGGACCCCCCTCAAACGGAGAAAAAATATAGAAGATGCTCAATTTATGGCAAATTACTTTCAACACCCAGATCTTCCTCGCAGCTCGTGTTCCGTTCCGAAACCTACATTTTTCCTTCGATTCCACGATGTTGTGAATTATGCTTGTTCCCAGTCAAAATTAGTTCTTTGATCGACTTCAAAAAAAGGGGAAGGTCATTCATTGGGTTAGTCATGATTGGACTACTTTATTGTATGTTTGTTTACCAGACAAATTAATATCCTTCCATTCGCTGAAAGGGTATTTCATGTTGAAGAAAAAGTTCCATTCATGCAGCATGAGTTGATGAGCGAATTTTCAATGAATAACTTTAACCGATTTGGTGGGAGATTCTTATAAAAAACTGGACGTTGATTCCGAATATACCATTATGTCCCTATGTTTAAGATAGTAATTTGCACAAAAAACCTCAAAAACACGTTTTTTAAGCGATTTTTGACTCTAAATATTCAAAATTTGACCCTTTGGAGTACTCCAAAAATTCTGGCCAACGAACTCATCCGTTATTTTGATATTATTGACATTTTAAATTTTGTTTGGGTTTTAACTCGATTCCTCGGTCAGATATCGTCGGTACGCACACACGCACGCACGCACATACATACGAGTTTATACATATATACATACACATACCGTACGTCACACGCACATACCTACATACATAGATACATACATTTTTTTTTTTTTAAATAAAATTCCCCTCAAAGGTGGAGGGGGCACACCATTAAAAAATAACTAAATAAATTAATTGAATATGGGGAGGACGCCCAGGATTACCCGACGCCGGCACGAGGGGGAAGGGATGCTGAAGAGGGTGGGGGAGGGAGAGAGGGATGAAAGGAAGTGCCCCTATAGAATGACCACCAGTTCAAATATGAACCGAGCAGGACGCGGGTGGTAATACCACGGAGCACACCATACACACACACATACATAAATATATCAATGTATGTATGTATAATATACGAGTATGTTAAATTTCAGGAATCGTTTTGAATGGAAAGTTCCAGGAATCTTTTTCAGGAATGGTCTGAAACGGATTTCCATGAAGAAAATTTTCAAAAATTTGCATTACTAAAATTTTCAAGCCGTTGCAATAGCTTCATTTTCTTCGAAAATTCGCTAAGAAACAAGTGATAAACGTAAACTTAACAAACTAATAGAAATCGGGAGTGTTGAATACAGGCCTTGTGACGTGAAGGTGACAGCCTCCTAGACCCGATTGGAAGGAATCAGTAGAATCCATGCCATAACAAGTGCAAAGAGAAACCGCGGAATGATGAAGAATGACGGAGTAGCTGTGATGAGTTGAACATGTGCTGGAGAATAAACAGGGAGTAACTATAAAATCTATAACTACTACGCAGGCATACACTTACTTCGCCATCCGTACGCCATAAGTTTCACTTCCTTCAGTTACCATGGACCAAAATTAATGAAATTTGTTATACCGATCCCATTCGGGGTCTAGTTGTGCCCAGAAGCTTGGCGTTACTGTCAGTATTTTCAAGGAGTAGAAAATGGGGAATGAAATTCTCCTAGCTCGAAAACTTCAAATAGGAAGGTATATTTTTTCCATCGATTTTGAATAGGACACATTTTTTAGCGTTTAATGAGGACTCGCAGAGCATTTTAGAAAAAGAGCTGAAACACGAGTGTGAATCGCAAAATCTTCCCGAGTAGGCCAAACCCTCGTTCAAAGATCAGCCGATCAAATGCAACTTTTTTCGATTCCACCGATTTTTTTACTTTGAGAAGCTTCTTAGTTAGTGAATTTCGTTATGAACGAAGGTCTTAATAACTCTCGGTTAATATTAATTGCATGTAATAGGCACTCGTTGTGTACCTCGCGATATAATTCAGGGAGGTACTTATTATATACAAATTGGGACCTTTACAGATACGATCTATACAGAAAATAATAACCCGATGCGTAATAGTTTGCAGTGTTTTTTTAACGTGATTGTGCTGTTTAGCCACAAGATGGTCCACTATTGACATAATCACCATTGGGGCAATCGTAGCATGTGCGCATGTTCAAACGCGAGTTTTTTGAAACGAGTACATACGATTTCTAAGTTCCATTGTTAGTTAGTTCTTAGTTTCAAATTTGGAGGGTTGTTGAAGGCTGACTCCAAGACGAGCCCATGAATTCTGAAACAGTCAGTGACGGCTCCTGCGCTTGCTCAAACTCGCAATTTGTTGTTACAGGCATAATTCCGGATTCAATATAATTATATACGGCCAAGTTACAAAAGGGAAAAACAATACTGCCCACCCTAGTTGGCAAACGTTTCTTGTTTGCTAATATAGAAACGCTCGTTGCCGAAAAAGACCTAATTATTGCTGGAGGGGGCTATATTATGAGATCAAAATGCCAAGGCACAATAATTCTGATGAAATTCGTGACCAAAATCAAACAGTCCGCCAAAATGAACGAGGTGTAATAGAAAAATGACAAATAACATCCCATGGGCAGATCGTATAACCCAGGAAAATTAATCAGTCAGTCGACCACGGTTTCGGAAACCAATAGACATCTGAGTCTCAATTGCAGAAAACATTGTGGTGTCTGTAATATTGGTACGACGAGTTAGGTACCTCTTGGAAACATTTCTTTTTGAGTTGGAAACATTGAAGTAGTAAAGTTCGAAGCACTATATGTACGTTAAGGCTCTTTCCCTGCTAGCTAGTTCGGAAGGAAGAGACTGGAACCGCTCCTTGCCTTCCCACGGAATGACAGGTAAACTAAAGTATCGTAACCCCGACCACAACTTAGTCTTCGAGAAGCCTCACCTCACCTTAATCTCCAGAGTCGGTTCTTCTTAGTTGGTGGCTTAGAACATCCGACGGTAAAGCCCCTTTTAAGCGCTCACCAACATCATTCAAATACTATTCGATAGCTTGGCTTCTTTGGAACCGTCTTAACTTCCTATCAAATTAGTTCATAACTATACAAGATAACCCCGGACGACATTATGATGGTTTTTTTTTTTAGCCTCAAGGTTTCAGAACTGACGGAAACATATTTCATTAAATTTTACAATGTTGAGATAAGTTACATTCAAGTTTTATGCAAAGTTGAAACAATCGGTGTTTTTGGGGGACATCTTTCAGTTTGTTGGTTAGGTTACCAGTCTCTTGTAACTACGTAGCGAAAACTGGATATGACCCGCGGGTTTTCCCGTGGGCTTGGGTCTAGGTTGTTGTGTTTGAATTTTAGCGAATTTTCGAAGAAAATTAAGCTATTGCAATGTCTTCAAAATTTGTGTAATGCAAATTTTTGACAATTTTCTTCATGGAAATCCGTTTCAGACCATTCTAAAACGATTCCTGAAATTTAACACTTTTCATATGTATATATATTTATATACATATATTTATTTATACATATTATACATATATGTGTCACTCCAGACGATATCTGCCTGAGGGATCGAGATAAAAAATCCAAAAAATTTTAAAATGTCAATAATATCAAAAGTAAGGATGAGTTCGTTGGCCAGAATTTTTGGAGTACTCCAAGGGGTCAAATTTTGAAAATTTAGTTTCAAAAATCGCTAAAAAAAACGTGTTTTTTGAGGTTTTTGGTGTTAATTACCATCCAAATATAGAATCATATGGTATATTCAGAATCAGCGTTAAATTTCCTAAGAGAATCACCCACAAAATCGGTTAAAACTATTTTTTTTGAAAATTCGCTCAACAACTCATGCTGCATGAATGGGACTTTTTTACCACAGCTTTCCGTTGATCAATGATTTGATAGATCGCAAAAACAAATAAAAGGGGAAGTAATCAATAATTTCAGATTGGATTCTCATCGGACTACCGCTCTCGGTGTCGCTTGAACTCATCAGCTGTCTTCAAAAGGGAGGATCAGAACTCGTTCAGATGATTTCGCTCAAAAGCCCAATTTGGGTTATACTGATTGTGAGATGCATAGACCTAAATGTGCTCCCATATACATACTAGGTACTCTAATATAGTACATTATAGTACTACTATAACTAGATATTATCCAGGGTGATCTGCTCGTAGATGCAAAAAAATTTGGGTAAAACTACATCAAAAATGGAGTGAAATGCCGCCAACCGCATATTTTTATCTCATTCCGTTCTCGAGATATGATTTTTGAAAGGGGTTTTCAGGAAAACCGTGTGTTTTCCCTTTTAAACTCACATTCCTCCACTTTACACCATTTAATTTTAACTTTGGACCACATTTTTGGAATCAGCGTTAAATTTTCTATACGTATGTTGTACTGCCGTTCTTGAAAAGTGCCATCTAAAGACCATAACAGCCGCTCAAACATGGACGGATCTGAAAAAGTGAAATTTCCTAAAAATTTTAAAACGTTACTACTCTTCCAAAAAAAAAATTCTGGAAACTGGCAAATCCCTTGAAAACTTCTTCATTTAATAAGCTTTCCAACGGTATAGTCAGTTTTTATGTTTTATAGGAAACTTTTCTGAGAAAATCAAGTTTTTATGCGAAAAAACGTGTGTTTTTCAAGGAAATCGAGTGTTTTAGGGTGTTGACGACCTGACCATGACTTGAGGAGTTAGGTATCGTTTTCCAGGTAGTTTTTCACGCTGAATCGAATGATGACACTCCCGATTCATTTTGACTGATAAAAAATGGATTTTTCGATAAAAAATAGTGAAATTTACCTTAATAGTTTACTAGCTCAACAAAGTATGGTTCAAAATTCACTATTTTTTTTATCGAAAAATCCATTTTTCCCCCTTTCAAAAATCATATCTCGAGAACGGAATGAGATAAAAATATGCGGTTGGCGGCATTTCACTCCATTTTTGATGTAGTTTTACCCAAAAAATGTTTTGCATGTACCAGCAGATCACCCTGTATAGTTCCATGACTGAGTTGACACCCAACGAGCGGCCCCCATCCAACCTCGCTGATTTGATGATCCAATGACTTGATAGATTCTAGTTAGTTGTGGATATTTTGTGTCCTCTTCTAATTTTTTCAGTACCCGTTGTTGTTGTGTCTTCATTCTTTGGATACCAAATATTGGTTCTGCGATCGGGTAGAAAATTTAAATAAGATTTCATGATTGCTTAACTTCAATTGGAATCGTAATACCCACTATTCGAACTAAATTGTATACAAGGACCTCAGAAGCAATTTCGAGAGGGAAGACCGCTCAAGAAGTTTAAAATTACAGAAAACCATGAAAGTTTATTTGTTCTTTGATCGACTGAATGAAAAGTAATTATAAATTCGGCCAATTGATGACGAAGGAAAAATATTGAAGATGGTGGTAGTCAAACGAAGAGGGGGGATATTTTCAATTTGTAGTAGGCATGCTTGTGGGCTTAACAGAGCCTGAGGAGTCAACGACACGGAAAGTTTTCAATTTCTAATTTTGATCCACTTTCGTCTCCTAAATCCCGAACGCAATGATTACTTCATTTTATTGCTCCTTCGAGTTCATTTTAGGAACATCCACTTCCGCGTTTGAATAAAATACAAATGTAGATCATTCTAAAATTCAAAATTGATACACCAGGGCTTGATTTACAGTAAGAGGCGATATAGCATAAGCAGATTATTGAGGATGTAGCTATTTAAAAGTACTTAAGTGATAGGGCATTCAACTTCCGGTTGAGCCAGAACCCATGTAACGCATTCCTGCGATAGCTAATTCACTAATAAATTAATTTCAACGCCATTTGATCCGTCGTGGTGCATGCGCAAACTTGAAATTCATCGAAACGTCCCTTACTTCTAAACCAGCTCGAATTTGGATGTTAGTTCTGGGTTAGGTCAGGGATGGTCCCATAATTGCTACCGGATTGATCGTTAACGTCTAAGCTGATGTGGAATCGTACGGTTTTCGGTGAATCCATTCAACTCTGACCGGTAACGTCCCACTCGACACAGCTCAAAAACGTCTGCCAAGTTGGGTGGCAGTATGCTTTCCTCACTTTTGTAACATGGACGTATAGAATCAGTTAGTGAACATTTCACCGAAATTGGTAAAATAGTTCTAGATTTATGCTTTGGTAGGACAACAAATTTCAAGTATGCGCATGCGCAGTAGCTATTACTGATTCAATTGTGACGACATTCATAGACCGTAGTCTCTGTTTCCCCGCCCCCCTCCCCCCTTATAATCACGAATTTGAGCAAGGTCGGCCCTTTATAGGAACTGAGAAACCGTTGTTTCAGGAAATTCGCGTTTGCGCATGCGTACACGCTACTAACGGTCCGAACTTGATATGGGACAGTCTAGGGGCTCATCTGCATAATCCCTGAGAATTTCATAAAAATCGGACCATAATTTCTTACAGTTTTGCCTGGAAAGAGGAATTTACCACAGACCGACCCGGAACCAAGATTGTTTTGAAAGCTCTGAAACGTAGAAAGGAAAACATTTTCATAATTTTGCATCATAACATTTTTAAGACATCGCAATTGCTGAATTTTCTTCGGAAATTCGCTAAAAGCAAGTGGCAATTGTGATTTTGGAGGGAAACGATTTTTTTTTCATTTCGAACATGTTCGAAAACTTTTATGAACGGTTTGAGTTCGAGGAGGAAAGTTCGAGTTCGAATGTTTTAAATTAGTAGTTCGAGTTCGGTTTGAGAGTTCGAATGCACTTCTACTCGTTGTTCGACGCTGCATTAACCAGGATCTTCAGCGGCTTGGGGTGTTGTTCCAATGTTGAGCAGTCCACATGACTGCGTTAGTATCGTCCCAAGGGGGGTACTGCCTGTGTTTATGGTTCCTGTGGTAGGTCTTCTTCTGTGCCTGTTATGGTAATATTTCTCCCTTGCTCCTCTCGGCTGAGACTGAAACTTGTGCTTCTTTCTTCTTCGATTTCATGTACAATCAATAATTGAGTACGTACGGTACAGTATGGTTAACAAATCCATCACTTGTGGCGAGCATCAATGTAATCCAAAGGTCAATCATAAGAGTGATATCAATCGATGAAGAACCAGCAATACTCTAATGTAGTTCATTTGGAAGACTTCAAAGTGATCACTCCTCGACGATTACCTATCTAAAATTATTGACAGTTTTGACAATATCTCGACAATTTATCTAAAATTATTGACAGTTTTGACAATATCTCGACAATTTATCTAAAATTATTGACAGTTTTGATAATATCTCGACATTTATTTAAAATTATTGACGGTTATTGAAGTTATTCGAATTATTGAAGAGGTTAAGATGCAAAGGGCGTCCTCAGTGAAATGACACTTAGGCCTTTTTGCAATGGCTTCAAAATTTTTGTAATGCAAATTTTTGACAATTTTCTTCATGGAAATCCGTTTCAGACCATTCTAAAACGATTCCTGAAATTTAACACTTTTTCATATGTATATATATATATATATATATATATATATTTATGTGTCACTCCAGACGATATCTGCCCGTGGGATCGAGATAAAAAATCCAAAAAAATTTTAAAATGTCGATAATATCAAAAGAAAGGATGAGTTCGTTGGCCCGAATTTTCGGAGTACTCCAAGGGGCCAAATTTTGAAAATTTAGAGTCAAAAATCGCCAAAAAACGTGTTTTTTGAGGTTTTTGGTGGAAATTACTATCTTAAACATAGGAACATATGGTATATTCGGAATCAGCGTGAAATTTCCTATAAGAAATACCCACCAAATCGGTTGAAATTATTCTTTGAAAATTCGCTCACAAACTCATGCTGCATGAATGGAACTTTTGTACTTGAAGCCCTTTAATGATTTAATTTTAACTTATTGCAACTGCTACTGTACTGGCTGGACGAATACGTGAGAATTCTTTGAATTTAGCAGGGTGTGATGGGGAAGGGGTTACATTACCAACGTTTATCGGAGACGCAATTTATTAAAGGGCGCAGGTTCCTGCCAATGTGGCGACATTTGGGTTCTCCGACGCGCTAACATTCTTCCGGCAATAAATCTGATTTTCACCTCAGATTAAAAGAAAATATCGTCCCCCTCCGCCATCATGCCCTAATATTTTTGGCATTGCTACAATATCCTGTCTTACTCCGTTTTCTATAACTTGCTCTTCTTTTCTCTTTCTCCTTTTCCCTTCAAACATACATCTTTACTTGTTTAGTTTCATCAAGATATGTGACCCGTATTTTCTTCCTTGTGATGTTTCAGCTTCCGAATTGCTCGGTATTGTCCAGCTTTGACCTCTATGCTGCCTAGCTATGACTTGAAGCATCACTGGAGAAATTCAAGGAAAAATCCTGGGTGTTCCGAATATGATGTGCGCTGCTTATAACTAACTTATATGTCTCATCATTAAACTCAAAACTAGAGCTCAGATCAATATGCAATTACAAACGTTTAATATGCGTTTAAAACTTCAGGAATGTGCACTTATTCAAGTACCAACTATATACATTTAAATAAGCACTTATAATTAATATCTACAGCCGTATCTTTTGAGTAGAGCTACTTACTAATTCGTCCAAGAAAACTGCCGGAACGGGCCCCGGTCGTGACTTTTACATTATTGTTTACCCGTTCAATTGAATCAAAACCCCGTTTCGAAGGTCATCCTAGGTTATTCACTTACAATTGGAGGTGTTCCGATAATACTGATATGATACTGGTATTGATACTTTTCTTTCGATACCGGGTATTTTGGAATCGATACTTTGCTTTCGATTCAATGCCAAATCATTCGATACTTTGCTTTCGATATCGATATCGCTCTCGGTTGAGATCCAAGTTGGTCCATGCACGAGTGTCCCGTTCGTGGAGATGAGGGACCAGCCATAAGGTAAGAAATCACCACCCCCTCGCCACCTCCTCCCGCCCGCTAACTCACCTGACCACCTCTAACTACCCTTAACCACCCCCAACCACCCTTAACAATCCCCAACTACCCTTAACCACCCTTAACAATCCCCAACTACCCTTAATCACCCCCAACCACCCTTAACGATCCCCAACTACCCTTAACCCATAGCGTGACACGTGATGTTCTATATACCCATTCGGGCAACACCAGGAGTATGGGACACTCACACCTTCAATTTTCCAGTTTTAACCATGGTGTTGTTGGAAAATTCATATACCTTCATCACTACACTTCGAGGAAAGAAATATATGGTTACGAAACGGTGAACATGGCGGGTGGTGGGTGGGAGGGGGTTCCTTAAAAGCTGAGAAAACACAATTCTTGCTCTCTGGTTATACTTACCTATCTAATTTATCAGGGGGTAGGTACTTACTGGTGGGTGTGGTTGTGTGTGAAGGATAGTGACCGACTTCATGTGCATTTCACAAATGTCGAGCCACAGCTCATTGGATCTTAAGAATGTTCCGGCTGGAGTGTGAACCGTCATCAAAAATTCGCAAATCTCGGGAATTATAGAGTTCATATTAACTCTCTCTTCAAATCTTATTATTACTTCCTGTCAATATGTTTAAAAAAAAAGTAACCACCACTTTCCCCCCTCCCCCCCTCCGATAATCATTTTACAATCAAAACATTTCTCCAACTTTTATCAGCCAATAATCGATCAATTTCAAATCTGTTTTCGGCATTCTTTCTATTTTTTTAATTCTGCAGAGCAACGCACTATCAAAATTTCAAATTCTAAATTTTAAATTGATAACAAAATGTGGAATTTTTGACATTGATCGATTATTGACTGAGAAAAGTTGGAGAAATGTTCCACACTGCTGGCGGAACCCCCTTAACTACTGATTGTTTGTAATTATTTGGCTGTAAAAGTTAGTTGGAAAGAAGAAAAACTTATGTTTATTGAAGGAGATTGATTGTACTTTTATTATGTAAATTGAAAAGAAGACAAGTTATGTTTGTTTTCCATTGTTTATTGAAGAAAATAGGTTATAATTCGATGACGATTTGATTTTTGTATTATAGTTTTCATGATCATAGCTTTGATTGATGTTTAATTAAGTAGGTAGGTACTTTTATATATTTAAAAAATGAAAAAAATTGTATTTTTTATGTTTCAAATGAAATATTAAAAAAAAAATCGGGTGGTGGGAGGGGGTGACGTGTCCATGCCAGCGGGGGAGCGCTGACGGGAGGGCGGAGGCGGTTTGTGGGGG
>JAEMON010000001.1:14003574-14014849 GCA_030264115.1 Lygus lineolaris | reverse complement strand
CCCCCCCCCCTCCCCTTCTGCACCTCTCAATTCACTGTCCCCAGCTGTCTGTTTATATTTTATTGGAATGAGCGTGGTAGAGCCAACAAAATAAATCCTCTACCCAAAAAGGGGGCTGGTCGAAAATGGCTCTACAACGATAACTTTGGTAGGTACAATGTGTGGAAGGCTTCTCGATAGGAAATCTTCATTCGTTAATGTAGTCGGTACATTTTGATTTTTCGTATAATTGATTTTCATAGTTCTGTTGAGAAGAATGTCCCAGCACCGTTGGGGAGGGGGGGACACGTCCTCGTTTCTCTTGAACAGCCGTTTGATGAGGAACCCCATGGTTCATAAAAATGTAATTCTTATTACTGTGGGGAGCAGGGAAGAGACACGTGGGGCCACACGTGTCTCCCTCTTACCCACCAAGTGGATTGGTGGCCCGACAGGGATTGATCCCCCTCCCTGTCTGGTGTGTATCTGGGTGATATAAATATTGTGCCAGGAGCCCAATCAATCATTCTACTTGAATCACACTTACTTGTTCTTATTTCAAAAACCTACCAATCTCTCGCACTTATCACATTGGTGACCACCTCATGAAGAAAAACTTCAAGACCCTCCATGGGAAAGCTCCCAGAACATCATCGCCGGACGAAGAAATCCTGCTGGGAAACTCCGGGAAAATTGGAGTGGAAAACCATCAGGAAAACTCAAGACACCTGCCTCCCTTCACATTCTACCGACGAGAAGAACAGCAGCAATTGGCTGGAAGAATCCTCAGGAAACCCACATCGGAAAAACGATCCTCCTGCCCCCTAAGATCCACCTGCGACGGTGAAATGGCTCTTTTAACGTCACCCGTTTGAGACTCCCAGATCATGGGGTCACTTTTCCGTGTACACTGACGGGCCACCTCCTTATCAGCCGGGCCCCCCTCCAGGAGGCGGTTAGCATCGTCGCTTGCTCGCTCTAGGGTATCGCCCCAGGCCTCCTTCACTAACGTCACCGCCGGCTCCCTTCCTTCAATAGAGAGTTTTCGCTTGCCAACGGGTGACGTTAGTGAAGGAGGCCTGGGGCGATACCCTCGAGCGAGCAAGCGACGATGCTAACCGCCTCCTGGAGGGGTGGCCCGGCTGATAAGGAGGTGGCCCGTCAGTGTACACGGAAAAGTGACCCCATGATCTGGGAGTCTCAAACGGGTGACGTTAAAAGAGCCATTTCACCGTCGCCCGTTACCACCGTCTCCTCAAGTTCATTCATGGGCCCCGGCGCTCCCGGCCCCAGTGGCATGCAAAAACTCTCTAATTACGGGACCACTGCCGAGCGCCACCTGTTCTCCCACTCGGCTCTCAGTTGATTCCGGCAATTAATTCGTCGCTTTAAACCTCAATTGCTCAGAGGAGGACCTGCCACCGACCGCAACACTTCTCTACTCATCTCTCCCAGCTTCCAGTCACCTCTACATACCTACACGAGTTCATCGAAGAAAACTGCGGAGGAAAGAAGAGAGAAACGGTCCGGAAAAGAAAAAAAGGAAAGCTCCTGAATGAAGAAAGAAACGTTCCACAAAAACAAGAAAGAAAAGCTCCAGACCAAGAACTGAAGACTGAAAAGCTCCTGACCAAGAAAGATAAGCTCTAGGTCAAGGACTGAAAAAAGAAAAGCTCCAGATCAAGAACTGAACGCTGAAAAGCTCCTGAACAAGATAGAAAAGTTCTGGATTAAAATCTGAAGAAGTAAACGGTCCTGATCAAGACGGAAGAGCTCCGGTTCACCACCTGAAAAACGAAACGGTCCTGAACCAACAAAGAACCGCTCCTGACCAAGATCAGAACACAGAAGCGATCCGGAAAAGCTTTTCAAACGAGAAAAAATTCAGAAAAGCTCCTGAACAAGACATTCAAAAAAGAAACGGTACTGAGCAAGACAGACGAGTTCCCGTAGAGAGATAACTCTTGATCATCATCAGAACACTGAAGAGATCCGGAAAAACAAGAGAGGAACAATCAGAACAGCTCCCGAACAGAAAATTCAAGAAAGAAACGTTGCGGGAAGAATTTTCCAGCCTTCGAGGGATAAGTCAGGGCTTTCGCCCGACGTACGTCTACTGCTCCATTGCGAGAGCTCCGTGGGGTTGAACCGAAAGATTTGGCCAATCAATTAGGAGCAATCCCACCGTTTCCCACTTCAAGATCGCAAGCGACAAGCACGCAAGACGCCTCCACATACCCGTCAAAGAATAAAGAAAATGGCCGTGGCTGGGCTGACCAAATTCCCGCCTTACGATAAGCAGCTTCCTTCAGTATGGCTCCATCAAGTCAAGCTAACTTGTCCTGCTGAAGAAATCACGTCGAAGAAGGAGAATTTTAGAAGAGCTTTCCTGGCGCTAGATACGAGCACTGCAGAGCTCGTCGCAGATATCTCACCTGATGGAAATGCCCCCTTCATAGCACTATGCGACAGACTCCTCATAGCGCACACTCAGACTGATCTAGCCGAACTACTAGTAACTACTTCACTTGAAGACACACAGCCTACAGCCTTCGTCAGAAAAATACGAAGACAGCTGCCGAAGGAAACCAAAGAAAGCATCGTACGCCAGATCTTCCTACGAGCTCGTCCACAAGAAGTACGACTGGCAATCGCACCCTCGAAAGAAGAAAACTCTGACAAGCTGGCTACCATCGCAGACAAACTCGTAAAACTCAAGGTCCCGTCAAATACAGCTGCTTTCGAAGCCTCGACCTCTGCCTCTTCAGAAGAAGAAACTGTGATGAGTGCGAAGAGAACACAACAAGAGAACATGCAACCTTACTATAGGCAGAGACAACACAGACAGCAGCTACGACGGTCCCAAAAAAATCCAGCCTCGCAACACAATCGCAGAGTCTGCATTTTTCATTTCGGGTACGGAATGTTTGCAAGAAAGTGCACCCTACCATGTGTCTGGGCCGATCGTCAGAAGACTACAACGCCCAGAAGATCAAACAACGCTGCCGCCTCGGGAAACGACGACGCACAGTCTCGAGTGTGGTAAGAGCTGTGCAATCTCCCAGGTTCCACCGGCTGTTCATCCGCTGCGGGCACTACAAGATCAACTTCTTGATCGACACGGGTTCAGATGTCTCCATCGTCCCGAACTCACTTCTACATAGAAGCAAGCTACGTATACGAGTGCTGCATGAATGGAACTTTTTTTTTTTTTTGGCATGACGATGTTATGTACCTACGATCTTATATATCGGTGAATATACCCGATGTTCTTATACCTACAATATCTAATTAGCATTCTAAACCTCAAAAAACCTGGAAGAATCACTTTTTTGTCCATTTTAACCTCCCAAAAATGTTCTTGTTAAAAAGAAAAGTTGAAAACCTGAGAATTCTTCGTCGAATGAGACCAACGCCTGCTCATCAACACGGTTGATTTTTCCCGTTTTAAAACTAGCTCAACCTACTGAACCTTTATGATATAATCATGTTCAAAAAATACGTTCGTGACATCGGCTTTTTTGCTTCCGAGTCTGCAGGGCAGCGGGAGCTTTGTTTTTCACTTTCAAGACGAAAACAATTTTTGTGCTCCAAAATCAAAATTTCCACTCGCATTTTGCGTTTCAGGGCCTCCTGAACAAATTTGGTTTCGTGTCCATTTGACCGTCTGTCTGTCGACATTTCCTTGCCACAGCCATAACTTCCACAATTTTCATCCCATTTCGATCAAATTTTCAGGGATTGTGCGGGTTAGGCCCATGATGGTCCCCTATGAATTTCATCGCCATCGGACTATGGGTAGCGTGAGCGCATGCGCAAACTTGAATTTGGTTGCCATAGACGTAGCTGCGGAACAACTAGACCATTTCAGTGAAATTTCCAGAGATTGATCAGATAGACCCTAGAGAGTCCCCTATGAATTTCCTGAAAGGCAGACCGAGACACAGAGAACCATAATTGTTCAAGAAGCTCTGAAATGCAAATTACGTACGGAAATTGTAATCTTGAAGGACACTTCTTACTTCTTGCACGAATAATGAAAGGCTTTGGTACTACATTCGGTAGGTAATAAGGAAGAAAATTGTTGTAGGTAAAGTTTCGTTTTTAATACTATATAGTTATCGGTCTATATCGGTTATCGGTTGTTAGACGTATATTATCGACATACCACACTCACCTCCGAACGACTAGTGGCCCTGGCCAAGTCATTGAGGTGATGCTGTTTAAAATTGTAATACGGTATAATCTTGAATAAATTTCTTGTATCTTGTATCTGGTGTCACTCCAGACGATATCTGACCCTGGAATCTATCTAAAAAATCCAAAAAGATTCAAAATGTCAATAATTACTTAAGAAAGGATGAGTTCGTTGGCCAGAATTTTTGGAGTACTCCAAGGGGTCAAAGTTTGAAAAATATGGGTAGAAAACGTGTTTTTCGAAGTTTGTTGTGTAAATTACCATCTTAAACATAGGAACATAATGGTATATTCGGAATCAGCGCAAGGGCGCAATACGTTAGACACCCAGCGGTTCAGTGAAAGTGAAAGTACAATCCCCTTGTCGAGCGAGTGAACGACAGCCCGACACGACGTGTTACGTTAGACACCCGCGGGGAACTTAGGGAATACTTACTGAGGCCTTGTTTATCATATTTATTTACGTGATGATTTCATAGCATTGATACTGACAAAATGCTCTCGCATAGCACTGATATTGACTAGACACTTAAGATAGACTTCGTGTTTGTTACCAAACTATTTTGTTGTTAAAAGTATAAATATATTTGTTACATTGTGTTCCACGAAATGTTTGGAAATTTCAAACGCATTTGCCCTTACCACTATATTTTAGTAATGACATACCATTTTGCTGTTTTAATAGCATATTTCGAGGTTTAGCAACACAGTTTAGGTGCATAAAACAGCTTTTTTAGTGACATATAAATTTCATCCCTGGACCTAAGTCTGTAAGTGAGAAGGGAGATGTGTGGTTCATTGGCTGCATGAATGGAATTTTGATGTGGGTTCGGTCCCGGGTGTCCAACGTAACGCTCCTGCGGTATGGGTGTCTAACGTACTACTCAAACAAGGGGCCTTCTCCGCCTGGGTGTCTAACGTAACTATTTTTCGTCGCCGGGTGTCTAACGTATTGCTCCCCAGCGCAAAACTTCCTACAAGAATCACCCCTCATATCGGCTTAAATTATTCTTCGAAAATTCGCCCATTAACTCATGCTGTATGAATGGAACTTTTTTGTGCAGTTTTCGAGGATTGGATGAGCAGATTCAGGCCACTCAACTCGTTTGGTCATCGTGAGGTTTGAATTCGTTATTAATGGAAGGTACAACTTGAGACGAAAATAGGTTTAAATGAGATTTTTTCACGTGAACACCGAACTCGAGTGCGGGTTTTCCAGATGGTCTCCCGAGCGAGGTCGGAGTAGTAAAAGTGTGGGTGGGGTACGGGCTTAGGACGGGCGATCCTTTAATATCCTGAGGTTATGGGAAGGAGAAATGCTGAGGCTGAGGAGGGGTGAGAAAAAATGCGATTGTGCAGAGAGAATAGGACAAGTAGTAAGGAAGTGGGGGTAGGGGAATATGGATGAGGAACGAGGAGGAAGGGGGCGTAAGACCCCCTAATTCTTAAAAAAAGAAAAAAGTTCGTAGCTTTAATCTAAAGTTCAAAGGGGGTGAAGGGGGCCGCTTGCAACAACTTGGTAACTCAGTTCACTTGCAAACGAAATACAAGGTACGGCCATTTCTCGAGCTTTTTTAAACGCTTCTTTCATGGGCCCTTTTTTCTTTCCATTTCCCTCCCTTTCCGAAAGATCACAGAAGCTTTAACTGGATGTTTTTCAAGCGATCGAGGTTGTAGCAAAATGAAATGAGCTGAAAGAACACATTGTTGGTAACATGAGACCGCATCATCGTGACTACCATACCATGTTCAGACTCCATGAGTGTGTTGAAAATGATATTAACACAGAGTTGATTAAAGTGAAGCTCCATGGCTGCTGTAAAAGTTACGTAACCCTACTTCACACAAATTAAACCCACCTTATACAAATAAGTCTGGAAAAGTATGAAAAAGAAGTGAACAAACATACCAGCTTCTTAAGAGATTCTCCAAAAACTGGTGGGTTTCGATCCTAATTTCGAAACAGATGTCAAATATTCACATCTCAAACATTGTAGATGCTGATAACAACGCGTACTTGCGGAGGCTTTGTTCTCACTTTCGAGGGGAAATTTGTTTTTATCTGATTTTGATGTAATTTTCAGAGATTGTGGTTGAGCCCCAGATCGCCCCGTATAAATTCTAGCCCTGCTATTAATAGCAACATCCGCGTATGTACAAACGTCAAGTTCCACAAACACCTTTTCTCACGATCCAATAGCTTCTTGTTCAATTCATTTAATACGAGGAATCTAGTGCTACACCCACGACACTTACCCACGCTACCCACTTACCCGTGTTTTACCCACGCTACACTTAGCGACGTTTTCCTTATAATGCATTTGCAGTGAGAATGTTACAATCGTATGCGTTTTCGGCACGCGTTTCAAATTCTGACGCGCATTTTTATTCCTGTGGGTACGTAGTCAGGTACTGAAGATAGTCACTGACTTTGCTCTTCCAGGATTTGATAGAGCATTGCGAGAACAAGGCTTGGGGGTAGGAGGGGAAACGATTTAAGTACATAGGATTGAGTTTCTCACGTTCATTTTTACAATCGGGAGACTAACAACAAGTAGGGGAGTGCAACAACATGGTGGGGAATCGGCTCGATCAACAGGTCGCGGTTGAACAGTAATGTGAGTGTATGTACAGCACACCTCCTGATGATTGGCATGCGTACTTTGGAATGGAGCTCAACGACCCTCGCAATCTTCGGCAACAATGAGCGTTCTCATCACGCCAACGGACTCGAGAGGGTTAGTAAATTGAAACGTTCGGAATCCAGATCCTGAGAGGAAAGGAAGAGGAAACTCGTTAGATAGGCAGATTGATGGCTCATTGTCTGTAACCAAGTATGCGCCCTTTATCCCTGATCACCGAGTTGGCCCTTTGAGAACTGAGCGGAACGGTCTGGCGGGTGGGGGAGCCTGGCTACATAAATCCGAGTCGAACTGGCAGGAGGAGTTCAGACGTCTAGGAGAAAGTCTCCTTCGCCTTTGTCTCTGCTGAAAGGGATTTGGACAGCGAGTTCCGTTTGTTGTACCGTATAGATTTTCGTCTTCAGGACCCCTTTCTTCCCGTTCTTGTTGAATTACTGACGTGCGTTGAACACCGATTATTTGCCCCTGACAATGGAATCACTCGTCTCCTAACATCATACGACTCCTGCAACACATTCGATTGGTTTTCTGTCGGCGAAGCTTCTTTGCCGAGTTTATTCTCGATTTGGAGGCCTCGAGAACCCTATAAATCTGGATCGGAGGTCTTTGTCACAAACGAGAACAGTTGATACACTATAGTGCCTTAACATCACTTGCATGAAGCGAATACGGTGCCTACTATATCGTATTGTCAAGCTTGGAATACATCATACATCACATCCCGACTTTTATTGACAATACTACATCTCATCGTTTCATTAAACTTCCCAAATCTACCTAGAAATCGTGCCAGTCATGCAGCATGAGTTGATGAGCGAATTTTCAAAGAATCATTTCAACCAATATGGTGGGTGATTCTGATAAAAAAGGTAGTGCTGATTCCGGATACACCATAATGTGTTCCTATGTTCAAGATGGTAATTTTGATATATATAATTTCGATTGATGATATTTTAAGTTAATAAGTTGAATGGTTGGTTTTGACTGATTTCGAAAGAGGAGTGAGGTTTTTCTCCACATATGTAAAAAAAATAATGGCGAATAATTCACAATTTAGTCGTCGTTTCTAATAGAAAATGATAATTTCGAAGCTATAGTATTTTAAGTCAATGCAATAAATGCATTTTCATTCATAATCAATCCAATCATGTTAACATCCATGTGGAGTTGGCGCCGGGTGAATTTATTACAGATTAGGTACCCATGTTCTTTATTTAGGTACCTACCTATCTGGTGTTGTTTCCTCTTGAGAGATAGCCGAAAGAGTTGCTCTTGGGGTTTCAGAGAAGTGGTTGAGTAGGAGGGGAAAGGATGCTGACCTCATCCTCAACTCTCCCCACACCCCTCCTCCCATCTCGTCTTCTCGATTGTTGGGTCTTTAGAGGTGGACCTCTGACATGTAAATACACTTAGCTAACATGGGCGCCTAGCAAATTATCAGATGTATTTGTGCAGCGTGTTAACTCTTATCACCTCTCCGTGAACCACACACCGTCTCACCCGTTTAACCCGACCCAAAACCCCTCATCCCTTGCGACAGTGAATGTATAGTATTGGCATGTAGGTATGTGTATCGCATATTCAGTTGGTATCGTGACAATGACGCCACGACGATATTGGTTGATGTTAACCTCAACTCCCGGCGCACAGTGGGACGAAACAGCCAAAAACCGCGACATTGGGAAATTTTTAAATTTCTATTTCGACTCGTGAAACTATATATAAACTTGCTCTTGTTTATGAGGGATTTTCAAACAAGCACAAAATAATACGCGAGATAAATTAAAAACAATATCATCCGCCGCGATCCGCCTGGGGTAGATAGGTCATTTCAAAGTCGTCGAAATACGAGTAGATATGGACGATAATTCGTTGCGGGATTCTATCAATGACTCAGGATGTCCGTTAGAAGAAAATTATGTGGAAAATCGGGAAATGGTGGGTGTAGATTCAAGAAAAACGTCTATTATATTGATTGAAGTGAAATTCATACAGACAATCCTTATATTTTCCTTTTTTCGTGGGAATTTGTCCATTCTGACTCCATATTCTTGTTTCCCACCCTTGAAAACAATAAGGGACCAATAATTATTTGATAATTTCTCACGATTTTTGAGAACGAAAGGTCTATGTCGGCAGAAATATGACTTTCGTCCCAACTGTGCGGCGCGGCGTTAGCTACTGCGAGTGTATTTAGGTACGTCATTTTTGTATTGTAGCGTTTAAAAGGTTCAAAAGATGTATTATCATTGAATGTTACTGTGGAACATAGTGTATGTTTGGGAGCAATTTTTCATAGAATAATGTTTTTCTGTTTTTTTAGAACTTTATATATAAGCTTGATATAAATGAAGGCAACTACGAAGTAATAAATACACCAGCCACAGGAATCCTCCTCTTCTCATTAGCACTGGTGCAATGGGCCCACATTGACAGGGTCGGGCAACAATAGATAACCCAACATCCATGGAATTTGATAAAACCATTTATTTGGCTTTTCCGCTTCCCTCAAAACTCCTGGCCTCCGAGTTTTCAATTATGAGCCAGCTCATTTATGTTCAATGAACCGGCCCTGGGAAATGAACTCGGCCCCTCTCGAAATTCAACCTTTCGCTTCGCTCGTCGCTCCCGTATAAATGATGAAGTGGATCGCTTGCTGCGCGGAGGTCAGTGATAGTGTTCTTACACCGATGAAACCCAACGAGATTGGACTTCTAGGAGAAAAGGTGCCTACAATGAATTGAAGGGAAACACCGTGCAAATGATTACACAACGATTTATCATTATTTTTCTCTCATAGGATAAAGATAGGTAGGTACCGATCCCTTCTAGTTTAGAATGTTCCTGTCGTATATCCTTGAGTAGGTATGATCATCGATATAGAACTATTAGTTATTACTTAGTTCTATATCGATGGGTATGATACACCCACACATTTGCCTGAAAAAAAATCTCCAGACTCAAACAATATGATTTCACTGGTTATCAAAACCAAGACTTTGGTAGATGGTTACAGGCCCACCGCGAGAGTAGAACAAAGGGTAATCAAGAATACCTGGAAACAAATACCTATAAGTAAATAATACAACAAGTACAAAAAGAACTCCTCCCCTCCAAGGAATACTTAGGCTTCATTACTGTAATCACGTTGACGGTAATGGGGAATTCGATTTTCAGTCGTGTTTTTGACCACGAAATAGGATCCAGTACACCCAAAAACCCACGTTGGCAATTTTTAATTCGGGATCCTTCGCGTTGGGCTTTTTAAGCGATTGCGGAAATTCTTGTGACGTCATCGCCGGACAGACGCGGAGAGCATCGCCCCACAGTCTTTCGAAATACGAATCTCACTGTTCACAATTGTTTGACGAGCTATTCTCACGAGAAATTTTGCGCTGATTCCGAATATACCATATGTTCCTATACCTTGAATAACCTTTCAAAACATTTTTCGACAAAAGCGTTGAACAAAACGCTTTTTTAAAATACGTTTTTCAACTGTTAGCCTATTGGAACCAATTAAACAAAAAATTGTCACACAGAAAAGTTGTGGAGAATAACATTTTGGGTCAATTGAAAAATTACCTGGGAAACGATAACACCTCAAGTCATGGTCAGGTCGTCAACACCCTAAAACACTCGATTTCCTTGCAAAAACCACGTTTTTTGCATTAAAACGCAATTTTCTCCCTTAATTGGTGGACCAACATTGAAAAATACTATACCGTTAGAAAGCTGAGATTTTGGCGCAACTTTAAGGCTTACAGGGAAAAAGTTCCATTCATGCAGAATGAGTTGGTGAGCGAATTTTCAAAGAATAATTTTAATAGATTTTGTGGATGATTCTTATAGGAAATTTCACGCTGATTCCGAATATACCATATGTTCCTATGTTCAGGATGGTATTTCACACCACAAACTTCAAAAACCTCGTCTTTTAGCGATTTTTGAAACTAAATTTTCAAAATTTGACCCCTTGGAGTACTCAAAAATTCTGGCCAACGAACTCATCCTAACTTTTGATATTATTGACATTTTAAATTTTTTTTGAATTTTTTATCTCGATCCCTCGGGCAGATTAAATGTCCTATCAGAACCACTATATGACATTTTTTCCCATATGAATGCTGATTAAATTTCCTATCAGATCCACTATATGAAATTTTGATCTAGCCTTCCATAAGATTCCTTCCTTCCAGATCAGATAAGGGAGGTTTCTATTGAGTCTCGGGAAATGCCCCGTACAGCGTGCGCAAAACCAGGAAGAACCCCCAGAAACTGACAAATTTTGGCAAAAACGACTTGAGATGCTTTATACAGCTATTGCGTGAGAACGGTCATTTCTGTCAAAAAATGTCGTGGAATGAAAGTTTTATACAGAGCTTTACATCCTTCATCCAGTGAACATCCTAATTTTCAAGTTCGCGGACGGCGTAGGGCGGATGGACTAATTTTTT
>JAEMON010000001.1:13965841-13984401 GCA_030264115.1 Lygus lineolaris | reverse complement strand
CTCACCAACTCATGCTGCATGAATGGAACTTTTTCCTTTCTTCTCTTTGTAATGAAAACTAGTTTAGGTTTCGAACTGAGTAGGCAAGTCATAATTTATTGTCATCCAACAGTTCATCTTCTGATTCGCTCATTTCCCAATCATGATCTGAATGGTCGTCGCCCGTGAGTTTGATTAAAAACTGTTCCACTGATTCTTCAGCTAGGCCTTCTTCTTCCAACGATTTATCAACTATTTTTTAGGCGTGCTCTACGTATGGTCTCCATTTCTCAGCTGCAAATTCGTAAACCGCGGTCTCGAAAAGAACCTTAACGTCAGCCAGTTAAGTGCTGACAAAGCAAAAGTAGGGTCGTTAATGACCTGTCGACGCGCTATGTTGCCACATACTGACAGTTTTACCTGTTTTGTCCCTTCAACTCACGGCCGCTCCAGGTTTGGACAGACTTTAGGGCTCGCCTCTAACTTTCAACTCCCGGAGCTTCCAGTGGATTTTTTTCTAACGCGTTTTCTTCGATTTGCACCTACCTACTCGGTTTGTTAACCTTATGGTTAAGGCAGTAAGTAAACAGTTCACACTCCCACACTACGTTAGGTCGCTCAATATCCAAAAGAAAAGATAAACACCTGGTCTAGAACAATCCTCGGTTCGCAGACCTTGCCGATTCACGTTTGCGCATGCGCAGTATTTATAATACTAATCCAAATGCTACGATATTCATATGAGACGAAGCCCTTACCTCGAACCCTTACTTAGCCTTACTCCGAACTACCATAAAGATTTCAGGTTTTTAATGTAGTAATGGCGGATAGCAGAAATGCGTACGCACCTGCCCACTCACACCCATCCTTCACACATACCTAATCAAATGCCTGAAGACATTGAAATTTCGAATTTTTTTCTCGACAAATTCGTTTTTAGGATGGTCGAAAATGGGGAAATCGGGAGTTTTTACATAGATACAGTGAAGTTTCCCTAAAAAGAGCAAAAACGAAAATGAGGTCTCGGCTCTCTGAAGTTCGAGCCTAAAACACTAGATTTCGAGAAGTCAGGAGCACCTAACTAATCAGGTTTTGAAATAAATTCAAACACTCTCGTAAAACATGAATGCAGGTTCTCCCAGCTACTACTCACCGCCCACTTATTTTTCTTAATTTAGGAGATTAAAAAGCCCGTTACGGCATTCTTCGAGATTTTTTCGTAGATTCTATAAATAACATTTTCGGCCTTACGTACCGACTTAAAATGTGGCAACGCTCAATAACTGTTTAAAATAAGAACTCCATATTTTTTTCATGATTTGAATTCTACGTGACATTGTATAGAAAAATAACCCGTCACTCAAGTTGTGAGTGCGCAGATACGTTCGGTAGAAATACGCGCAAAACTTGAAAAATCTTGTGTAGAGGTGGGATACTTATTCAATCACCAAATTTTTTGTTAGTACATGATGGGGTATTTTTCTACTCTGAATCACGAGTTGATGTTCATTGTTCGATTCGCTTAATACCAGCTTGGAAAACCGTCCAACACGGATGGTGTACTAATTTCCACCAGTTACACTTTACAGAAACGTTTAGAGGATAACTTATATACTCGTAATTCAAATGAAAGTCCTTCGAGACCTTTTATATGATATGCTGTGTTAGTGGGTTTTCGATTTCTATACAGACCGTAGGAAATGAGTAAAACTATTTAGTCAATTACTAAACCAATTACCTACTACTAACGAACTATAGACACCACTGTCTATCAATCCAAGTAAAGGTATAATCATTCTTTAGTGCGGTCAGTGTTGTTTCCCCTTCGTTTAGGTTTTTTTCGGTTGTATGCTCTATTTTGATATGTTATTTCTATGTGTGTTTTATGTGTGTGTCTGTGTATGTGTTCTATATAATATATCTATAAGGGATGATGCGAGGAGAATCCTGCCGCGTTGACTCACGATACGTTCCACGTTCATTTTCAATCGCTCACTGAAGTACGCTGTGGTTCCTTCTTGTTGTTTACATCGACATTTTCTCAGCTTGACACCTCGGAATCGGAGGCGTTGGCGACAGATGACTCTTTCACCCATCCATTGGCCGAGTTGTTGACATCATTCGGCGTCTCTCAGGTAGAGAAGGTTGGCCGAGCTGGTGAACTCCCGAAGGTATTTTACAAGGTTAACTGATTACGATAAACGTTTTTTCACGCAGTTTCACAACTTAGAGAAATAATGTTGGTTCGCAGTTATACGCCCTCGAGTAAGTTCACTGCCATTCGTTATGCACGGTGGTTCGATTAGGGGCCAAGTAGACCCGATCAAGGAGACCCAATTGGATCTATTGAAGGGGTTGAATATAGAGGGAACTTCGTCCCATTAGGCGACCCTTCTCTTGTCTAGATTGTTGATCCTCTGTTAATACCTTGTTAGTCGCCTCTCCTTCCTTATTTTTGCCTCCCTTAATTTGATCCTATTTCAAGAATTCAATTTCAAAACAATGCTGGTATTCGCATTTTAGCGTTGTTTGTCAACCTTAAAACACTTTCAAGTATACACTTGTACAGAGTTAGGAGAGGTCTTACTACAAGCCCTATTTGTGGGATAATGTGTTACCAAAAAGTAACTATTCCTCATTTTACTCCCTATTTCATTTCCGGACTGCAAAAACTAATCTGTTGGACGCATTAGCAATGGATTTGAATCTGCATGGCCTCTAATCAATTGTATCGCATACGCACCGGCGCCGGCGGCGCCGCGCCGGTGAATTGCAGTCGTAGATGTGCTGAGATTTATTTATGTTTATTATGTTTATTAGACAACGTACCTATGTAGTACCCAATGTAACAATTACTTTTTTTTTTTTTTTTATTTGCGAATTTTTGAAAAAAGGTTGCTTGGGACAGTTCAAATAGAACATGAAAATGAAAATTAAGATTTCTCCAGACCTCAGAAACTGTAGGTAAGATTATGTAACTATAATACATGTATATATATTTCTATTTAGGACCAGCAAGTTTAAAATACCGATAACATTTCCCTCCCCCCTCCCCCAACCTTTTTAGCGTTGCACAGTTTTTCTCATTTCTCTCACCCAATTTTCAACGAATTTTGATGCGGTTGGCTCCATTCTCCCTATTTTATCATCCTTTAGGGGCATGAGGTGCCTTTATTCTAATTCGAATTAAAAAAGAACGTTAAAAATTCAAAATTACAAAATCAAAATTATACATAGCTAATCCCCCTAGGGAATCGAATGACAAGAAGATTGTCGCAAACTGCGTAAAAATCGGCCGAAAATAGGCTGAGAGAAATGGAAAAAACAAATTACATCAATTCCTTAGCCCCTTAATCCGATTTTCAATCTGAAAATTGATTCGAATCCTGTTACCAAATCTCTATGTCTTTGATACCTAACATTTCCAAAAATGTTCAAATTTGAGCAAAAAAATTGTGCACCGTGGACGACAGTTGAAAAAAATCAAAATTGAATATACAAACCTAAGTTTGATTATAACATTCACACAAAACAGAATTTTACAGAATGAAAATCGGTCGATCCATTCCAGAGAAGAACGGTAATTAATTTTACCCTGGAAAATGCAGCCATCTAGCAACACAATTTCTCAGTAAAATCCGGGACATTTAGCCTTAATACGTCTTCAAAGTCTCATGTTTCTGCTTCTAGTTTTATGATACTTGTGGCTTCTGGTTCTTTGTGGTCAGACAATGAAATAAAAAAAGCGCATGTGCGAAAATCGAAACTCCCAAACGATAACACATCCCTCGAGTGTTTTGAGCAATGTGATGATGTACTGTCCACCTAATTGGAAGAACTTTTTCGGTCAGAATCAATGGCTGCTTTGAACTTCCGATAGCCTTCACACTAAAAAATGAGCCATGTCTGGTGGAAGTGAAGTTAGAGCCGCAGATCACAACATCTCCGGTCATTCTCTAGTTTGTTTGGGGCTATTGTTCAAAAATCTATAGAACGGAACCCTTATTCATCCAGGAGAAAGCGAAAAGATAGTCGCAAAATCGTTCATCCTTCTATAGCTGCCTATCCTCCTATGCCTATCCTCCTATTCGAATACGCCAAGTTGGACTCTGGACATACGAGATCTATGAACCAGTTTCGATTCAATTTTTCAGCATTCTTATTATATTTCTGTTCTGTCACCTCTTGGAGGAAGAAAGATTTGTAAATTCTGCATAGTTGCTCAAGGATTCGTGTCGTACAGCGAAAATTTCAGTTACTTATCTTGCGAAACGTGAGTTGTTCCTTTTAAGTACAGGAAACAAAGAAAACTCGCTCGAAATCCTGCGATGGTTGGAGATAAGTGATCACCAGAGGGAAAGATGAAGGAAACAGCTGAAAGTCATCTGGTTGGCGACCTTGCACTAGGTGAAAGAGGTGGGAGAAACTGCTTCATTCGAATTCTCCGTGGGTAGCAATCACCGCTCTTCATTCGGCCTACGCCCGGTGTTCCCTTCTGTCACAAGTAATAATTATACCGATATTATCCTAATGACTGCCTGCCGACGCCTGTTCAAGGAGACGTCGCACATTGGCTCAGGGGTGGACGAAACCCCTAAATTTACAAGTTTAAAAAAAGTTAGTTTATTATTTTACCCACTTTTAGAATTGTTGAATAGAGCATTTCATACTAAATAAGAAGTATAAATTTGCTGGCATTGCTGTACCGCCTCTTCAAAAGTTGATATTTGAGAAAACTCAAATTTTTCGTAAAAAAGAGCAATTTTTTTCCCTTATATAAATTCGATTGATAAATTTTTGAGAAAACAAGTTTTTTCCTGGTTATGAATGTAGATCTGAAGTTTCAAAAATCTATGCACAAAGGTTTTTGGCCTCTTTTTTAAGTGAAGTGCAATTTCGGTGGACGGTAGAAAAAAAAAAAACCCCTTTCAAGAAGTTCAGAAGAGTGAAACTATGAATGCGAAGACGTGCGATGGGTTCTCGCTATCACAGGTACATTCAGTAGGGTCCCACTTAAACAGGGAGACCAAAATTAGCTGCTTTAATCTGCCACCAGACGTGCCTTAGCGAATTCTCGTTTTGGAAACTACTGCAAAGAAACTGCATCTTTATATGTTATATGAATGGTACAACATGCCCAATACTGTGCACAAAATACTATGGCACGGGAGTACTGTGTTATCAACATTTTTGCTGACCATAGGGATGCTTACTGAGGAGGCTCAGGAAGCCCGAAATAAATATTATCGGCATTATCGACGAAACCATTCTCGAAAAAATAGCAGAATTGTCACCAATGAAGATGTTTTCAACTATCTTTTGGTTTCTTCAGATCCATTTATAAATACATTCCGTTCTGAACCGAAAAAAAAGAAAAATAGGACTTCCACTATGATATGAAAAATCTATTAATTTAAACTCCTTGCCTATAGAATAGGTAGGCAATGTTGAATTTTGACATTATGTTGTACATTTTAAATAAGCATTTCTGGAAGTTTTTTTTGTTTGTTTATTATAAAAACAAGAGGCTAAGTATTTTATTTTAATTTTACTTGATTTTAATTATACATTTACAACGAGAATCCCAGTCTTGTTGTGTGAGCACCTATGATATGATGCGTGTGTTCGAGCGCTCGTGTCACTATTTACACAAATGTGGACAAAAGGGGTGACGAGGTGGACGTTACCAATACATAGTGAATTTTTCAATTATATGGGTAGGTACAATACAAATTTATTATAAAGACATCGAAACATGCAAAACTCACCTTAGTTATGGTGTATTCTGAAAACTGACTTCATAAATTAATTTCTCACACCAAAAAACACTAGTCCTAGATTTCCAAGCCAAAATTCTCATTATTATCAGTTTTGGCTGGATTTCACTGAATCTGGACCACAGTGCGTCGGTTGTACTATGTGTGTCAAAGCGTTGCAAAGTTCTAGGAACCCAGTACAATCAGAAAAAAAAGGGATTCATCGAAAATATTGGTGATCCCAGCGGATTGAAGACCGATTTCTCATGAACAATGACTACCTTTTCCGCAACGTAACTTTCAGCAGAACTTGTCAAACTTTTTGGACCAATTTTGGTGATTTCTGAGGAGTAAGTTCAAAATGTTATGGTCAAAAATAACTAAAATCCTGATTTTTTAGGGTTTGGGGAAAAACTGCGTTGAATAGGTGAATTTTATATAGGGACATGTTGTTCATTCGGATTAAGAATAGCCCTGATGAGCTATAATCCTAATCAGATTTTAAAACTCAAAATTTTATGAGAAAAAATTGTTGAAATATTGCCAAATGATGATAAAGTGATTAGTTCTTTGAAGAATCGCTCATTCGCTGCATGGCTGTAACTAGTTATTTAGGAAACCCACGTGTTTCTGTTTCTGCAACTATTCTTATCAACTCACATGAGTGTTTAGTAGATTAGGTATCTTTTGAATTTTTAATGATTAACTAAACAAGCATTAAATTCCATTCTACTAAAATAGTCCCTACTGATGAACATCATATTCAACAATAGGTACGTTATTCATTATACTCTGATTACAAGACAGTCTCAATGAAATTGCATAGGTAACCCTCGACGAAGATAATGGCTCACCGGAGGAAAGACCTTTCCGGGATAACGACGATAAAACTGATATTTAAAACCACAATTTCTTGGATACCCCGGATGGACTTCATCACTTACTCAATAAAGACGCTTTCAGTTTCATCTGTAAGCAACCTTTAGAGATAATATCCAATTTTAACGTTCCACCCCTTTTATTTTCCGCCACTTTCGAGAAAATTGCTTTCCCGTAGAAAGAGAGAAAGAGGAAGAAAAAATCCTCGGTTCTCTGATGTCATCTTGGAACAAGGCGCTCTACTTTCCCTGGCAGTTGTCTAATAATCTTGGAGATGTGGGGCGGGGAATTCGTTTGGTAGGTGTATATCAGGTTGGTCAGAGGTAGTTTTCCCTTTGAGGTTCTAAAACAAGCTGTGGAGGCGTAGTCCCTTGAGACCCCTTGGACCGCCCATATTGATAACGAACCTACATCACTGAGGCACCCCCTGATCCCTTTCTCAGGGCTCCATCAGTGTGTTTCCAGCCCCATCCCCCGCCTTATTCACGTGGAATTTTGATGTGCCTGGAAGACTTGAAAGGGTCAACGCCCCCCTTCTGCCAGATAGTTCACCTATCCATACATCAATTCATTAGGTATACCTTATTCATGGAACACCTTTGGGCTGACCTCTTTGTGCTCATTTGGTGGACAAAAATTAATCGGATCCTGGATTTGAACTCTTACCACGCCTTATGAAAAGAGAATTGATTGTGTCTGGATTTATTACCAAAACAGTGGTGAAAATCCTGGAAAATATGGACAAAACTCGAAAAAATGAAAACGGAAGGAAACATTGCCATTCATTGTTTCGAGACCTTTAGGCTATACCGAAACCAGTGCAGTTAATATTGGATTCGCTCAGTCACCACTACACGGAATGTCACCATTTATGTGACTATCTTGTTTAGTGAAGGAGGCCAACGTGTTGTACTCTACAATACGCAGATCTGCATAATAAGAATGCAGAGAAACCTGAATTATTTTGCTCCTTTATCTGGGGATCTAGATTTATTCTCCTCCGGCTTAGCCTCCACTAAAATTTGTTTGAAGCATGTTATATTGATGTAGGTATTTTTTGTTAAGTTAAAATTATTTATTTATCTTGGTATATATTTTTTTCCTTCGTGATATAAGTTTTGCCACAGTTTTCATTTTCCTAGTCCCCTTTCTTAGTCAGTGTACCTTTGAGTTGATACTAGAATGGATGTCAGTCGTGTTAATAGGTACTGCGGACTAAACATGCTATTCCTTTAATTTATAATAATATTATAAATGTGATTGGGCTTTGCACGTTTGTATCTAACTAAATAAAGAAATAAAACTCTGACCTATTAGGTAGTCATCTCATGCAATATGATCGCAATGGAATAACCAAATAATTTCGTAACATATTGGTGTTGTGTGATCAAACAGTACAATTGGAAAGGAAACGCAATTGTGGCAACATGAAACCGGAGAGGGTATTTTCCGAAGCATTCTCTCACCCCTTTTGCCGCGTTGTTTCAACGAAACTCGGAATTGATTGATCTCTCCCCGACCATCATTATTCTTCCGGCCCATCTTTCACTCTAATAAATCATGAAGGTTTTTTTCATTCTGAGATAAGAGACAGCCTCTCTACGCCATAAACCTATTTTAGCTGAATGATGGTCATTCATTAGTTGGACAGAATTCCCCAGCAACCGACGCCAAGGTTCTCGCATCTTCGGCTACTCCCTGAGAACGTGGTGTAGCCACAAGAAACAGTTACATTCGATTTATTTTCTTTAGTAGGTAACTACTACTGATTGTAATGTCAGATCAACTTTGTCCACTTTATCTTCGCTAACGGTACATGTGAACAGGACACCAATAATTCATTGTTCCCAAGTCCGAATGAGCTCATAAACTTTCTAGGTTTCCTTATTAATTTTCATTATTCTTCAACTACCTACCTTGTTATGGCCATCATTCCCACTCGCATTTCATACTGCACGGATCACATTTAATTCGAAAAAAAAATTATTTCAAAACAACAGTCAATCCCAATTATATTGGTAACTGTATCACCAGAAAATTTCTGAACAAGATACTTACATAGTGAAAAATGATATTTAATACATTCAGCACAGAAAGGTCAGCTAAATGAGCACATAGTCATTTAACTGACAAATAAATTTATTGATAAAGTCGTCATCCACAGATTACAATAAATTTAAACTTGAAATTTATTGTACGAGGTTGAAATTTAGTGAACATCGGTAAAACTATGGGTAGAATCCATAAGATCCTATCACATTCAGATATGATTTTTTCGGATTGCTTCTTTCTTTTGTGTGATGAAAATGTACCCAATATACGTATAAAAACAGTGGCCAGGTAGGAGAAGTATTTTGAAGATATTTCACACAATTTTGGCGGTTATTCTTAATCTCAATAAGTTTCAAATACTAGCGAAGTTCAGCGAAGGTGCGCCGCTAAATTGTTTTTGTCGATAGTATCTACGCAGGGTGACCAACATTCGATGGACCAGCGAGTATCCATAACTATTCCCCTAGAGTTATGGAACAAAAAACCCCGGACCAATGCCATTTTTTAAGATTTTTTCCATAGAATACTTGTTTGGAAACCATCACCAGAATCGGCAACTCAGGCCACCAACTCACCTGTTATCATCATAAAATAATATCGCATCATCCGTCTTTTTCACCGACACTTTCCACAATCATTCCAATTCATTTCCATCGTATATTTTCCGTAACTCAATCCTAAAGGTGGGTACACACCAGTACGAGGCAGCGCACGAGGCATTCGGGGGCGAGGCGAGGCAAAACGTTTGCCTCGGACGTTCGATTTTGCGGTTTCTAGACGCCGCACGAGGCAACGCACGATGTACCTTCGTTTTTCCATAGAACGCGCCCGCTCGCCGCACGTTCGGCCCCCGATCCATCGGGGATGGATCGGTGCTCGCCGCACAGCGCACGCCTCGGAGGGGGCCGAGGCAGGTTTTCCTCGCCTCGCTTGCCCGTCCACATCTGTACGAATGCCGCGCCTCGGCCTGCCTCGTGCGCTGCCTCGTACTGGTGTGTACGCGGCTTCAAACATTCAACACAATACATCCATCACACCTAATAATTTAATTTCATTCTAACCTTTTCTTTTGTCAACAACAAGCAACAGGCAGGTCGGCCATTGCTTCACAAGGCCGCCTTCATCTTTATCACTGCAGTGACACCAACATTCATGCATCTTGACTTCCATGCTCTGTATTTCAACTTCCATTTACTTCCATGTTGTTGGAAAGCTTGCAGTTTATTATTAATTATTATCAAGTGTATTATATTATTATAACTATAGAAAATCCTTGAATAAGTTTTATGTATATTGTAAGCAGCCTTTCATTGTCTGAGTGAGTTTACTGAAATGTGCATCATCACCATCACTCAGCTGACATTTCTCAGAACACTTCTCCATCAACCACTCTCAGAATCAGACTTTAACTTCTCAATAATCTTGTATCCCATTTCATAAATTTTCAACAGTAGTGCGCTTTTCCTTATGATTTGAAATAGATCACAACTGTTTACCATCGAATGAGACCACGTGGAGCACTGTAGGTACGATCCGTTTGTGTTGGCGTCTCTTGAGATCATACTTTCAGTAGGTAGTCGTAAACCACGTCACATGAGGAAATGCCAAGCTTGAAAGCGGTGTACCCAAGTAATTTATTGTTCGTTCAACCTCATATGGATATTCATTGCATAGATTATCAGTCTTTCCAAAATATCGGAAGAAATAGTATTCAAGGTTAAACTACAGATGAATATATTCCTCGAAGATTTCATTAGCTTCCACATAGTACTCAACAAACGTATGCCAATCTCATTTGAATTGTTTGTATTTTAATAATCTTGATAAAATAATATTGTGTTGCAGGAAACATTAGGACTTTGGCCAAATTGGATGCCGAATCCAAACCTCACTACTGGATCACCGTTGTTGCTCAAGACCATGGCGTCGTACCTCTGAGCTCACGACTTGAGGTAGTTTTTTTTAAATTACCTTTTATTTATTTAGCTTTAAATTTATTTTTAATAAATTTTCAGTTCTTTAGAAACAAACCGCCAATAATGTAATAACAATAACATCTCCAACAGATCGCCATACGACCGGTAATACGTTCGCCCCCTACAAAACAAGAATGAAAAGACAATGAGGAAGAGGAATAGAGGTCCTTTTCTGTTCTTTATGGTCTAACGGAGAGCTTTCCAAAACATTGCAACATAATGGGTCGGAAAAGAACGGAAGTGGGCAAAAAAAGTAAAGGAAAAAGCGTGCGACGTCATCTGGTATGTGCTTCTCGCTCCCTCACGTGGGAACCGCGTGAGAGGGAGATGCATACCAGATGACGTCACGCGTTTTTCATCCCAGCTTGTTCCAACCAAACTAATCGAATTTCGGGCTGAATATTGGGATAGAGAGGTTTTCGAGAATGCTGTATCCGATTCCGAGGGCAAAAATAGCGAATTGCTACCCAATCCCCTCCCCCCTACCCAATCTTCAATCCTCTTATCAACCTACCCGAAGATTCTCAAATATAATTATGTTCTAGTCAGAACTCATAATCAATCAAAACTAGTTTTGACAAATACCATCGGTTGCAATCAAAAATTGATTTTTACTGACGGAAGTAGGGGGATCTACCTGTAAAGAAAATAATTCAAGGAGTTTTTATCGTACAAGGAATCCCTACCTTTATGAGGTATCCTAGTCCTAAAGTAACCTTCCTAACTACCAACCCTCAAATCAAACAGTCATGATCAGTTAGCGAATTTTCGAAGAAAATTCAGCTTTTGCAATGTGTTAGCTCCGGATGAGCCCTTCGACTTAATCCCGCCCGAATCTATCTAGTTATATCGCTAAAATTCCGTCTCCATGCATAATAAAAATTAATAGTGAGGTGTCATCTTTATAAATGTATAAGTCATATTTTCCTTTGACAGCTGTCGTATTGTTTTTCTGTATTTTATATATTGGGTACGCCCGTTTAAATGAAAATAAATAAATGAAAACCATAAAATAATTAATTCTGATAAATGAGGACACATAATTCACCAGAACTTGAAATCGAACTTGTATTTCTCCGGCGCATAGCGACGCGTCAACAATAATTCATAATGATAAACTCAAAACTCTACACTAACGTTGGCATTGAAGCCATTATCCTCCACCCCAAAGAAAGTGAGTCCATCAGTCAATTCCACGCCTCGAGGGTGTTTTCACCGGGAATTCATTGAGTGTTGTAACTCTGCCACCGCACTTCCATCCCCTAGGTGTAGTATCCCTTTGAATCCAGACAGAACCATAATCTTCAACTGCATTATTGTTTCCATAAGTATTGTTGTTAGCTAATCGCCATCGCCGCTAATCGCCGTTCTAGCTTCATCTTCGTTCTTTATCTTCAACCTTCATTTCTGCCATGGCTTCATCAACTGTCTTTATCATCGTTTCATCTCTGTTCTTCTTTTCATGTTCTTCTTCCCCACATACGGTATAGGCTGTTCTTCCTCCTAATCTTCATTCTTGTCTCTGGTCATGTCCTTATCATCTTCCTCCACATCTGTATAATCATTGGCTTTTCCATGTTCCCATACCTTCATTCCCTCTTCCACCTTATCTCCCTTTTTCCGTACCTCCGTTCTATCTTCTATCGTGTCCTCGTAGATTCCATCCACTATCTCATATCTCAACTCTGTTTAAAGAAAGAATGCAATCCAACCGTCAAATTCTCTATTCACAGTGAATAATGAAAATTAGGGGAAGTCTGTTCAATTGGGAAAATAACACTCCATGTGTTTGATACTTGATATGAAAACTAATCACGGAAAACTGAAGCCATTTCAAAAATAATTCAAAATCTTCGCTATCCGTGACACAACTCTCGTTCTTCTTTCTCAATCTTGACTGCCTCTTGTCCTGGACCTCTTTTCTCGTACTCCGTCAACGCCTCTTGTACCTGTTCCGTCTCTTCTTCGTGCTCGTTCGTCTGCTCATCTGGCAAGATGCTCAAAGCCTCATCAACTAACATACCCTCTCCTTCCGCAGAACAAACAACAGCTTTCGGGGCTGGTTTGGCTACACCAGTGACTTTCTCAGGAATACGCTTTTCAACTAAGAATGTCCCCACCCTGCTACTATCCGGTGCATTTTACATCTGGAGGGAAAAGATGTAGAACTGGGAGTACTATATATACCTACCACCTCAATGCAAATGTGGACTCAACCTTCGTGATAGGTGGAGACTACAATGCGAAGCATCCCTCTTGGGGATCTCCAAAATCGTACTCCTATGGGCGGTTAATGAATCAATGGAGGTTAACGTTCCAGCTCAATTTTGAGGATTCCTAAGTACCCACAAGGTACGGCCCAAGGCCTGGAGTGCGTCCCACTCACCTGTCACTAAAGAACTGACCAACCAAACATCAAATGTCCATGTCGAACATGACCTGAGTTCAGATCATGTCCCCGTTCATATGGAACTTCACGGGTTCCCCAAACTCCTCACCACAAAACCTACCGCACTGAAATACCCTGTTGACTGGAACAAATATAAAGAACGGATATCGAACGAACTAAATGAACTGCCTTCGTTGAAGACAGAAGATGACATTGGCAAGGCTGTAGAGAAACTGACAACACTGATTACCACTACAGCCTCTGAAGTTTCCTCAACTACCTTCATCCGGCCTCCATCAAACTATTCCTTTCCGCCTTGCGTCAGTGAAATTTGGTTCGAAAGAAAACGTGCCAGACGAAGATGGCTTCGTACAAGAAACCCGAGTGACAAAATACTCCGCAACCAACTGGGCAATGCTCTAAGAGCCGAAATATCAGAGTTACGTGATCAAAAACGACGGGAGGAGATACTTTCTCTAAGGGCCGGTTCAAAAAAACTTGTAACCCCAAGGTTGAAGTTTACCTTGAGGTTTCCCAAACATGGTAACAAAAGTTGTGTTCAAAAAAAGTCCCATTCATGCAGCATGAGTTGATGAGCGAATTTTCGAAGAATGATTTTAACCGATTTTGTGGGTGATTCTTATAGGAAATTTCACGCTGATTCCGAATATACCATGTGTTCCTATGTTTAAGCTTTTGAGCTCAGTTTAATTTTTGACTCTAAATTTTCAAAATTTGACCCTTTGAAGTACTCCAAAACTTCTGGCCAACTAACTCATTCTTACTTTTGATATTATTGACATTTTAAATTTTTATTTTTTTATTTTTTATCTCGATCCCTCGGGCAGATATCGATATATATATATATATATATATGAAAAAGTGTTAAATTTCAGGAATCGTTTCAGAATGGTCTGAAACGGATTTCCATGAAGAAAATTTTCAAAAATTTGCATTACAAAAATTTTGAAATGGTCTTAAACAAATAAACGCATTTCTTTAAAAAAAAAAAAATTAAAAAACCCTGCTGCTATCTCGATGTACCGCTCAGAATCTCGTGAACGGACGACACGGAGGAAGAAGCACGGAGGAAGAAGGTTGTGTTGTGATGACATAGCAACCTAATTTCCTCGTCTTCGTCCTCGATCGTTTAGAATATTATTGAAATGCATATGAGTCTAGTCTAGGGCATCCAGTACAGCACAATTCTCAGAACAGCTGTACTCGTTGCTGTACTTGGCCAGTACAGCTGTAGTACAGCAACACACCGACAACGTGGACAAAAAAAATTGTAGTCGTAGACGTAGGTATATATATTTTTTTGAGGTACAGCAACAGAGAATTAACTCAAATAAATTGAATTCTTTTTTTTTTCGTCACATTTGGTGAAATATTCCCACTCGTTGTTCTTCACTCTCTTCCCCAGTGGTTCCTCGTCTGACTCCGACATTTTTTAACGAAAAAGTGATCGTACGCTATTGAAAAAATAATCAAGCAAGAAGCACTCGAAACTACAAAAAACCAATCGGGGACCTACTAATGGGAGGAAAACAAACTACAGAGGGGTGTGAATCACAGGATTCTTTGTGGGGTGGCGGGGAGGGGTGTGCACTGCGCAGGGTTGGGTATCCCAGAGAAGAGGTAAACATGACCTTTGTACTCGGGGGTAAACCCTTCCACTGTGGTTTGAGGCTCCTGCAAAAGTGGGAACCACAGAAAACGCGGAGGGTGCTGTACCACCGGTACAGCAGGGGGACAAAAAAGGTGCTGTACTTGCTGTATTACAGCTGTACCAATTGCTGTACTGGATGCCCTAGTCTAGTCAGAGGAGTCGAGTCGAGTTTCGCTTCTCAACCTGGGACGAGGCTCCCATTGCGAAACCATCCGTGTCGTGGTGGTTCAATCTCATGTAGGTACTATGTAGTACCTACCATTCTCCAATAAAATACCGTATAATGGGCGTTTTGAGTTCATACCCTTCTATCAGGGAACCCCTATATATCACCCATATTATTTTCGTACGGTACACCGGTTCGAACCGCGTTACATCGATTCTGCCTCTTCCCTACCAGAGAAGCATCAAGCCGCAGCAGATTTAGACATTCCTACTGAAATCATGGATGGCAAAAACTTTTTGCAGAACTCTTCCACGGAGAATGGTAAGCTACATGATAGTTACCTTTACGTTCATTCGCTCAGATGGTCTCTTTTAATTGATAAATTGAAGTCGTTCAAAATAGCTGAACACTGAGCATTGTCTCAAGTTGTATTACCGGCATATACTGACTTCTCGGCTTGACATGCTCATCATGGGTCAAAAGACTTTTCTCTCAGCCAGATGAAGCTCATGCTCTAGAATATAAAATTCTGGACGAGATGCCCTCGCAAAAGAGAAAATTGAATCGTATGCTCACGACCGTAGAATCATCAACTTACTCCCACAGAAATTCACAAAGGAGTTGGACTTCAGACTCAGGTTCGCACCTGCAGAGCATACGAATGGGACCCGAGAGGAGTACCATTAAGGAATCTAGTTTTCTCCTTGAATCAGCCCCATCTACTCCCCCTGTGAAAGGGGTTATCAATAGAATTTTTCCTTGCAAATTATGCAGCGGAAAATATGTGCTAAGGTTGTGTCCTCCTTTCCACCAGTTGAGTGTAGCAGCAAGAAAGATTATTGTAATTGAAAAATCACTATGCTTCAACTGCTTTGCTTCCACACATACAACTGAGACATGCCGATCGAAGAATGTATGCGCTCGTTGTAAAGCTTTCCATAACTCACTGCTTCATGAGACCATTTCAGCTCGTAACTCAACCGTAAAGAAACTGGATGAAAATGGAGTAAAATTGCAAGGAAAAACAAAATCGATGTCGCATGTGACTCGGGGAACATCAGTGAGCAGTCACACCCCGAAAGTTGCTCATAAACAAGAGGATCAACCGAACAGAAGATTGAGTACACCAGTTTTTACTAACGGCTCCGAATCACCGCAGGGAAAATTTGTTCAGATACGCCCGGGATCTAATCATCCGTCTCAACGAGGCTCCATAATGAACAATTCTCTACGTCACCAGGAATCCGATGAGGGTATGTTCCCAAAACAAGATCTCACACCTGAGGACAGGCGTTCACAGGAGGGCGGGTATGCAGCCAAACTCAAGCAAGCCAAGGTAGAACACATCGAAGATTAATCTCTCTTCTTGAATTTAGTCGTTTCTAAGATTCTTCGCATGGGAAGCTGCTGTTGAATAAGTTGCGTTTGTCACCCAGCTATGAAGATCGCAGTGAGCCGTCGAGTTTCCCTTCTCAACCTGGGACGAGGCTCCCATCGCGAAACCATCCGTGTCGTGGTGGTTCAATCTCATGTAGGTACTATGTAGTACCTACCATTCTTCAATAAAATACCGTATAATGTGCGTGTTGAGTTCATAACCTACCATCAGGGAACCCCCTATATATCACCCATATTACTTTCGTACGGTACACCGGTTTCCGTTTCTATAATCAATAATTTTGTATTGTGCCACTCCTTGCCTTCTCAATCCCACTTAGCTTCGCTCGTTCATCATATCGTCGCTCTCTCTGTCTCTCTTTCCTCTTTTCCTCCATTGAAATCATTAGTGCTTCTTTTCTCATCTGCATTCCCAACACCTCAACAGTGTCCTCTCTCTTTCCCTATTCCTCTTAACTCCTACTTTCAGCTTTTTTGAGTAAACACGATATTCTGCTTCTGCCCTCCTACGAATGGCTGGCAGTTCCTTCACTATTTCTTCTTCTCTCTAATCCTTTCAAGTGTATGTCTTTTAAGCATAGCCTCTTCCTCCACATCCAGCGAGTTTTTCTTTCCTTATTGCTCTTGATCTCGTATCCTTCCCTGTACCAACTTTTCTGTTGGTTACATAATCATCATGAATCTCATTCTTTGTATTAAACGCTCTATACTTCATCACCACGGAGTTCCTCTACCTTGGAAGTCAAGAGCAGTTGGAAGTTCTTCATAGCACCAGCACTCTTTCTCGAAGGACCAACTGTTAGATCCGGATGAGCCCTTCGACTTCATCCCGCCTGAATCTAACTAGTTATAACGTTAAAATCATATAATAATTAATTCTGAGAAATGAGGATATATTTATATACATATATTTAAAAAATCCAAAAAATGTCAATAATAACAAAGGAAATGATGAGTTCGTAGCCCAGAATCTTTGGAGTACTCCAAGGGGTCAACTTTGAAAAATAAATGTAAATTAGCATCTTAAACATAGAAACTATGGTATATTCGGAATCAGCGCAGAATTTCTTATAAGAATCACCCACAAAATCAGTTAAAATAATTCTTGAAAAATTCTTCCAAAGATGAACGAGTAATAAACTTGACTTGTTGAAAATGGAAATACCATCACATAAAATCAGGTGATATTTTTTATTAACTTTGGTGAAACGGCGCGCTGGTTATACCATTCTGCACGACCGACCAGTCTTGCGTTGATAGTATCCGACGAAACCCCGATGAATCACACACTTCACATTTTTAGTTGAGCTGGAAATGGTTTCATTGACAAATATTATTAATTATCTGGATTGAGTTCGGTTAAGTTTTTCTTTTCAGTTTTCTTTTTAGTTTTTTTTCTGTGATGTATTATAGTGAGAGGGAGGAGGGGCAGTTATATTTGTAAAAATACTAATATTGCATACCGTTAGGGACGGGATTTCAGGTCACTAAAGACGCTGTTTTATTTATTAGTACCTTCAATATATCGTGAAAATGCAATGTAAGCACAAACATTTCTCGAAAAAACTCGAAATATGAACATTATGTCGTAAAAACACATTCCTCAATTCATTCATCCTCAATTTTTCCTGTACCTACATGATTGATGAACGTAGCTCAAAAAATTCAATTTGTTCCACTTTTACTTTTGTTATTTAAAAAATGCCGCTCATAATTTCAGTCTCCAAGCTAATTTAATCTTTCCTGACAAGAAGGAGTTAGTCAAAAAATTGACTTCTAAGCTTGTTTTAAATATAAAAAGAAACTGGAGTCGACGATCGCTTTGAATTTCGAAAAGGGCCGGTTGATTGTCCTGGTCGTTTTTATTTTATGTTAGGCACAGCAGTGGTTTTGCTTCTAGTTTAATTCTTCAAATTACCCCGCTTGGTCATTAAAAATTCGCTTAATTATGGAAGATGTGCAGTTTTATTTGTTTACAAAAATATGCATCTTCATGCAAATTAAATTAGGCGCATTTCGGTACCTATATTTGTTCTGAAACTGATAAACACCTTTGAGATCTTCTTTTCCTTCAATCTTCCTTAAAACGGGAACCTATCCGAAAATCCCTCCAATAATAAATAATGTCCCATTCATGCAGCATGAGTTAATGAGCGAATTTTCAAAGAATCATTTTAACCGATTTGGTGGGTGATTCTTATAGGGAATTTCACGCTGCTTCCGAATATACCATATGTTCCTAAAAACCTCAAAAACACGTTTTTTTAAGCGATTTTTGACTCAAAATTTTCAA
>JAEMON010000001.1:13941024-13962749 GCA_030264115.1 Lygus lineolaris | reverse complement strand
ATTTTGAAGCCATTGCGATAGCTTCATTTTCTTCGAAAATTCCCTAAAACTCAATCCTGATCGGACACTTGAGCGGCGGAAAGCTCGTGTGGTAGCGCAAGGGTTTTCCCAACGCCCAAAGGTCCAGAGAGAGGGTTTTCAGCTCAATGGAACGGCAATAAGCTGAGAAGCTCGGATACAGCGAACAGTAGCTTGATCAACGACTCACGCTGAATACATGGCTCTATCGGAATCACCAAAAGAAGCCATGCATTTCAAATAATATTTGAAATGCCTTGTGAACCATCTTCATATCGCACGGAATACGGTAACAATCCAGACCGATAATCGAGGTGCGATAAGCTGGGCACATAACCCAGTTGTGATATCAAAGTCCAAACACATAGCCTTTAAAGAACACTAAAGGATGCTATTGAGAACAAGGACATCAAACTAGAGTTCTATCCAACTGACGAGATGACGTGCGGACATCAGTACGAAGGCACTACCTGGCCCGAAATTCTACGAGTTCCGTAGCAGACTAGGAGCGGGCAGCAGCTAGTGAAGGGGGGTTGTCTTAGAAGAGATCTCGTGCCTCTAATATTATTGTTCAATTTATTATCAAGATTTATTCGTCGTTACCAAGTTCCTACTAATTTTCCCAAAAAATCATTCAATCTAGAAATTACGTTATCAAAATATTTTTTCACCGAAACAAAGTTTCCATTGTGTACATATTTATTAGATTTCTTGTTCTATTGGGGCGGGGCAGGCCCTTTGTCACTTAGACCATGGTTGATCTATTGTGACACATTTATTAGATACTATTAGCGAGAGATTTATTGAGGGATACTATGAAATTTTAAGTGCCTCTGCAGTAGCTTATTTTCCTTTGAAAATTCGGTAATAGTATCTATTTATTAGATACTATTAGCGAATTTCCGAAGGAAATGAAGCTATTGCAGTGGCTTTAAAATTTAAATAATGCAAAGTTTTGAAAATTGTCTCCATGGAAATCCGTTTCAGACCATTCTAAAACGATTCCTGAAATTAAATACTTTTTTATATGTATATGTGTGTATGCGCGCGCGTGGGTGTGTGTGTGTGTGTCTGTGTGTGTGTGTGTAATTGAGGTTTTTTTTGTAAATTACCATCTTAACATATATGGTATATTCTGAATCAGCGCGAAATTCCCTTTAAGAATCACCCACCGAATAGGTTAAATGATTCTTTGAAACTTCGCTCATCAACTCATGCTGCATGAATAGGAATTTTTTTCTTCATATTCGAGCAGGTTCCCCTAGATCTTATCGTTGTGTTTTATACTCCCTTGGATCAGTGATTATTGACGGGGTGCTGGAGGGGTGTAGAACCATTTTTCTTAATTTTTCGTAACCAATAATTTACCTATTCTATTTATTTATTTTATTCGTGATGTTGTATGGAGCGACCGTTTTCATTCGTGAGGTTTTTTGTGTAAATTTCCGTCTTGAACATAGCAACATATATGGCATATTCGGAATCAGCACAAAATTTCCTACAGTGAGGTACATGCTGCGTGAGTTGATGAGCGAATTTTCAACGAATCATTTTAGCAGATTTACAGGGTGATTCTCATAGGAAATTTTGCGCTGGTTTCGAATATACCTACCATAATATATGTTCCTACGTTTAAGATAGTAATTTACACCAAAAACTTGGAAAAAACACGTTTTCTGATCCTTAACTTTCAAAATTTAATCCCTTGTAGTACTCAAAAATGCTGGCTAATGAACTCATCCTTTTGTTTGTTATTCATTATTGACATTTTGACATTTTTTTCGGATTATTTAGATTGATCCGGCCAGATATCGTCGTCTTGACACACACGCAACGGAATTCCATGGAGATAATTCCCAAAAATTTGCATAACTTAAATTTTGAAGCCATTGCAATAACTGAATTTTCTTCGAAAATTCGCGAAAATATAAATTGTTAGGTCGTAACTTCAGTCCCCCCCCCCCCTCCCTTCACCACAGCGGCCCTAAATATGATGATACAAAATACAGATGCAGGTAGCCGAAATTCCAAATCCAATCTCATGTTTGCTCTGTCCTGCACAGGTCTTCATCTCTGTGGCCAACGTGAACGACAACGTGCCGCTGACGAGAGAGCCAGTCTACTACCCTCGTGTCTCTGAGAACTCGCCGGCCAACACCCCTGTGATCCAGCTCACGGCCTCGGACCCCGACTCCTTGACCATCACTTACCGGATCACCTCTGGGAACCCAGAAAGCTTTTTCACCATTGATTCCCATTCTGGTAACTCTGAACCATTTATTTTCACGTTCATACCTGCGAAGTTCGTAGTCATACATCACTTCCATTCACCAACTAATACAGTGTACCCCTTGAACGTCACGCAGAGGGCGATGATCAATCTATGTGGACGAAACTGTTTTCCGTAGGTACTTATACCAGATTTGCGGTTGTTCTAGAATTTTGGAAAAACATCTCAAGAAACGCAATGCGAAGAGGAAAATTGCGGCACGTTGCAACCAGTTTGAAAAAATGGGGTTTGTGTATCCCCCCATCCCCCCTCCCTACTTTTATTGCGGATTCGGATTGTACGTGAAATTTCACAACGCACTTACCCAATGCATAAGTTATTCCCGCAGTACGCGATAAAGTGCGCACTTTTTGCGTTGTGAACACACGAAAAGTGACCCACTTCTTCTGTAATCAGTTGAGAGTCAATTAAGAGGTTCTTACCTAAAGTATGATTCCCTCGTCTTCAAACAATATAAAAATCACTTTGAATATTTAAAAAAAACCTTATATTTATGGATTCTGCAACATCTAACTTAGGTATCTTTCTACTTAAACGTATTTTTACTTTACTCAGCCACCTGAAGGTGAATGGAAAGTATTGCGATCAGCAGAAAACCCAATTTCTGAAACACCACCTTTAACTGGTCCTAATAGACATCTGATCAATTTTCTCCACGTTTTGGAAAAGTGTATGTAAGTCCGTATGTAGTATGTATGTATGTACGTGTGTGTATGATCACGATTGCGGCCCCTAAGAAAATGATAACAAAATTCCGATTTCGAGGATTGGTTTCTACATGTCTGAGGGTGAGTCTCTGCGAATTTCAGTCCTCCAGATCAATTATTAGGGGGATAAAATATATAGGTCGTTTTATAAAATATATAAAACGTCGTTTTTAGCCCATTTCTAGCTTTTCTCCCAAACTGCTCTAACGATTTTGATGAAATTCACAGGACTTACTCTTCTAACAAGTAAAAACAAGTTCCAATACCCCTCATCTCCACAAAAATAGATTGAGGGCCGAATACAGCTGAGGAAAGTAGTGTGAAGCCCCTCGCACCAGATGTTTCATTATTAGATACCAACATTTTTGGTACCTACCTAGCGATGAAAATCTTTCTGTCGACCAACCTTGTGCGCGTAGTATATAGTGCGCAGGTAGTATAGTATAGAACTCGATTTATCAAATGAAAAATTACGTTTGTGATGCAACTTGCCGGCTTGTTTTAAAGCTAATTTCAGCCTTCGGGAATATTTCCCTAAACATGAGGGGCATGAGAAGTTGTTTTCACACTACACTGTTTTTCAAATAAAGGAGTAAATCCTGTGAATGTTTTAAACATCCATCGAACCACGATAGGATGTTGAAACTGATGTTATCTGGGCTGCCCCCAAGTTGCAAGTAGCAGTGGTTTATTTGGGGTTTTGTGGGTTACTTATTTACTGAGCTGACCCGATAGGCAGAACAACCACCCGATATCCGCACTCTTCCTGACTCATGACACGGCTCCTTCTTAATTAACTTATGTAACCTATAGTCAAGAAGGCCAAAGGTCGCTTAGGGATGCTACACACTCTCCTCAGAGGGACCGACATGTCTGTTCCCCCTACCACACCAGCTCTTCAGTAGTACACTACCACATCATCCCTCGCTAACACACAACCATAAAGGTTATAGGGCAGTAATCATCACGATAGAATGGTGGAACTGATGTTATTCGGGCTGCACACACAGATGATCCGGGTCTTCTTGCATTTCAGGTAAAAACATCTGGTGCGAGGCTTCACACTACTTTCCTCAACCGTAAAAACCTGAAAAATGGCTATTTTTGCGGATTTTAACGCTGATTCCGTCCCTCAATCTGTTTTTGCGGAAACGAGGGTATCGGAATTTGTTTCTACTCGTTGGAAGAGTAAGTCGTGTGAATTTCATGAAAATCGTTAGAGCAGTTTAGGAGAGAAGCTAAAAAATGTTCTAAAAACGACGTTTTTTCATCTATATATTTTATCTCCCTAATAATTGACCTGGAGGGCTAAAATTCGTAGGGTCTCATCCTCAGACATTTAAAACCAATCCTCGAAATCGGAATTTTGTTATCATTTTCGTAGGGGCCGTAATCGTGATCACCCACATACATACATACGGACTTACATACACTATTCCAAAACGTGGAAAAAAATTGATCAGATGTCGATTAGGACCAGTTAAAGGTGGTGTTCCAGAAATTGGGTTTTCTGCTGATCGCAATACTTTCCATTCACCTCCAGGTGGGCTGAGGTAAGAAACTAGTGTCGAAGTAGTAGAAGGTTAGTTGGACTGATGAAAAATACAAGGTGCTCCAATAAAGATGCTCACTATTGAGACAGTTCCCTCACCTTCCATATAGATCTCCCATCCATTGAGTTCTTCTATTTCTGAAAGTTAGGTACTTTGAAGTTCATCTGGGAAGGCAAAACTTCGAAAATTACTCGCAACTCAAAAGCAAAGTTGAGACGTAGGTGGATAGGCACCGTGTGGTTGACTCGGCACCTATTATTATTTTATAAGGGGTCTTTAGTTACCACCTGGCAACAGGGGCGCGATTCCGAGTTCGGTCTGACGTGTTCTTCAAATTTAAGATTGAAACTTGTTCGATATGCATTCAATATTAATGTCTCCATCCTACACTGGATTTCTTATTTTTAGTGCCGTCTCGGGTGGTCGCGAGGTCTAGGGCGTTACGTCTAAAATCGCTCGTTCCTCGGGGCCTGGGTTCGACTCCCGTCTGAGAAAAGACATTTTCTGAGGGAGAGGATAGGGAAGTCTGAACTGAAAGTATACTAGTAAATATCAATCGAGATGCTTCGAGGCTCTTCAACGTAATCAATGTTTATTAATTTTTTAATTTTTTAGTACCAACACATTCGGTCACCCACCTCTCATGCTATTCCCTACATTTTTGGCAAATTTTGTTCTAAAACTAGATTTTGGGGTTTTGAACGTATCGAACTTCACACTGAAATGGTTTTATTAATTTTACCTCTGTCTGGAACGTATTTCATAAATAAACAAGAAAAAGGTTTTACAAAAAGTGGTATGAAATCATATTCTGTCATTTCAGATTGAGTAATAAATCATATTCTGGACGAGTTTCAGTCATTTTTTACAAACCGATTGCAAGTGTTTCAAATTACACTAGAATTTTCATTTCAGATCCATTTACCCTTCTGGTCAAGCAAAGACAGTTACAATTAGGGTGGTATACCTACATCACATCTTCCTTAATCGGGCGTGGTTCATTCTGTTTCAGGCTTAATCACTACAACTGGCCGTAAGTTGGATAGAGAAAACCAAGCAGAACACATATTAGAGGTCAGTAAACCCAAATCACTTACAGTCACGTCGTACGAAATTTACCAAAGATAGGGTAGTAGATTTAGTGACTCTTGGTCGATTTCTCTAACTTTAATCATGTTTCAGGTTGCTATTACCGATGATGGTGTCCCACCTCTCTCCAGCACTACCAGGGTTGTTGTTATTGTAGATGATGAAAATGATAACAGCCCACATTTCCAACAGAATTTGTACCTCTTCCACATCCCCGAAACTCATCACCAAGAGTCAGCACTAACTCAGGTATTAACGCACGTATTCGTATATAAATGTTAATAAACTATCTATACCAACAAACACTATGCACAAGTTAAGAACAATAGTGAAACAAGAAAAATTGAAACCATACTAAGGCTAATGTGGAGTACAGTTGTGCGAGTGAGAGGGAAGATGCAAAATGAATCCGTTCTATCTCGACAAGTAATTGGTCGATTATCAATTTTCAAATTTATTTGAGCTTGTTTCAGTAAATTGAATGATTCCACCATGAGGAAAAAATGATTTCGTAATTTTTTTCGAAAAGTTTAGGATTAGGATTAAAATTGTATCCTTTAGAATAATTTTTTTCACCGAAACACGTCCGTCCCACATAGGTGTGTATGTGCTCTTTTGTTCCGCACCACCACCGTAAATAAATGTTGAATTTTAAGGGCCTAAGAAGTTATTTCCTGGTACAAGTACGACGCTCTGAGGTGGAGTTTGGATACAGTGAAAGAACTAGGCGGGCGGGTCAGGGACATAGATATAGGTATACTACTGGTTGACTAGCTTCGTCTACCTGAAACGGGCCCCCGATTTTCCCCAGCCTGAAGGGCAAAACCCTTCACTGGCGGCAAAGTTGAGTTTTATCACACCTGAAAAGCAAATAATTTACTTATTCCCCTTGAACATTTGGTGTACATTGCTATGAAATCAATATAAATTACTTTTGCAATTTTCCTCGAATTATTGGTATCAGAAAAGGCGATCTAAATTATGAGTGAAGGACTCCGCCATTTTTTACGTTTTTCTAATTGGCTTCTTGTCTAACTTCATATATTGGCATTTTGTATATACCTACCTATGCATACAAGTTTGCAATGTCATGGATTTGGTGTACATTTTTTCATTGTCGATTTGGTACCTAGGTATCTACATGGTAAGGCCGTAACAATATTTGACTATTATTATTAGCCATAACTCCGGACCTACTCGACTAATTTCGGTGAAATTTTCAGAGATTGTACAGGATAGCCCCATGACTGTCAATCTCGTCACACAGTGGGAAGAAAGCCCGTTTTCCAGGGACATGCCACACACCTCAGCTATTTCATACATAAAAATGTTGTATAAGGCCATTCATTATGTATTTTTGTGTTCTGAATCGAATGGTGAAGTCCATTTTCTGATACAAGTCAAAGGAAAGGACGTAGAAATTGTCTGTAGGGCAATGTTGCGCGTTGTAGCAGCTAATTCCTTCATATTTAGGTAACTGAAGATGTCAAGAATGCGCCAATACTATCAGTTTTTTGAAGATTTATGAGGAATTTACTTGCGAGCTGATTATAACTCGAAAACACAGCGTTTTCGGTAAAAGTGGTATGCCCCGGCTAATAAAACACCTACCATTTTATTGCCTTCGACGTTGAGTCCTTCTATACATATACATCACGAAATGAGACTACGGTTGCCGGAAACAATAAAAAAATTCACAGAAGCTTCTGGGCTCCAATAAACTCAACTCGTCGATCGCAGAAAAATCGTAATTTCTCCTCATTTTATGAGTGATCCTTACTAAAAACTGGGATAAGGAAGTAGATTAAAAAATTGAAACTTCGTCTCCAAATACTTCAGTCTATATATATTCAGATGTGTGGGCGTTTATGGAAAAATGTTTTTTTTTTTTTGTGTGTGTGCGATGTCCCTTGAAAACGCCATTTCGTCCCACTGTGCGTCACCGTCGGACCATCAGTAGCGTGTGCGCATGCGCAAAAACGCGAATTCCCCGAAAATACGACTTCTCAGTAATTCCTAATGGGCCGATTTCGCTCGTGTAGTTGAGGGCTGAATCCACGAAAATCACCTACAAATTTACAATTTGATGAGTGCAGGCTACTGCGCTTGCGCATAATTTAAATTGATTGTCATATATGTATAACTCTTGAGCTATTATACCCATTTCGCTGAAATGTTCACTAACTGATTCTATACGTCCTTGTTACAAAAGTGAGGAAGCTATACCTACTGCCACCCAACTTGGCAGAACAACATTCTTCGTATCTTATTTTCCTCAAAATTTTTTTTGGCAAAGAGGAAAAGAGTGAGAGAAAGAGTGAGGTAAGAGGTTTCGTTTCCAAAGCTATTTTTGGTGTTCTCACGGTGATTGAAACCCCCTTACTTGCCTGGGGGTATCATACAATACCAACAACAAATAACAAACAAAGAACAACAGCTGACCTTGTGGACCAACACCTTGTGTTTTCAAGGCATATAAATATCCATTGCTTCGTTTATTTCGTCCGAGGTAATTATCATGGTGGCAACAAATAATGTTGAGAACCTTTGTTATGATGTATTTTGTCTTGGTAGATACTCATCATTCTTCTAACCTCAGTTTCAGGGTGGATCCAGTGAAATTGATATCGGGTCTGAATCAATATTGGCCAATGGAACCTGGGAGAGCTTTCCAGAAAATGAAAGTGGTGACACCTTATTCAGAGTACGTATCCACCTTTTGGGCTGTGTAATAGTTATGGGGCCAAGGGAGTGATGTAATTTAGTATTTCCAATTTTTCTCAGCCAATTTTGGGCCGACTTTGTGGCGGTTTGCCTCATTCTTCTTGTTTTTCAATTCCTTGGGGGCATCTGATACTTACGTATAATTTTAATTTAGTAATTCTGCAGTTTTCGTGTCCTTTAAAAAAAAATCAAATTAGCATAATGGCACATCATTCTCTTAGAGAATGATAAATGAGAAATAATGCTGCCACTCGTATGAAAACCTTGTGGAAATTGGCTGAGAAGTATGAGAAAAACTGTTTAACGCTAGAATGATTAGGGGGAGGGACGGTTAATCAGTTTCCATCTAATAGGTCCCAAGCAGCAAGATGTAGGTACTATAAACTTAGATTTCGGCTTTTTTGTTTGAGGATGTTTTAGGCATACTCCCGTACCCCCAACTCAACCTGATATCGAAAAGTGAACTAATGTGCAAGGCAGGTTGGTAGTAAACTGTTAAAAGCGTCCGTGAGAAAAACTTCTTTTTTTTTAATTCTATGACCAAAGACTGTGAACCAGCCTATATGATGGGGGAAGGCCTTTGCTTTCTTAAAATAGTGTTTCTGATATTTCGTGTTTCAGTACTTATTATTTATTGCGGTACCTACTCATAATTTTTACTTTCCTCAGCCACCTGAAGGTGAATGGAAAGTATTGCGATCAGCAGAAAATCCAATTTCTGAAACACCACCTTTAACTGGTCCTAATCGACATCTGATCAATTAGCGATTTTTCAAAGAAAATAAAGCTATTGCAATGGCTTCAAAATTTTTGTAATGCAAATTTTTGGCAATTTTCTTCATGGAAATCCGTCGCAGACCATTCTAAAACGATTCCTGAAATTTAATACTTTTCCATATGTAGGTATATATATATTTATATATATCTATGTGTCACTCCAGACGATATCTGACCGAGGAATCGAGATAAAAAATCCGAAAAAATTTTAAAATGTCGATAATATCAAAAGAAAGAATGAGTTCGTTGCCCAGAATGTTTGGAGTACTCCAAGGGGCAAATTTTGAAAATTTAAAATCGGAATTTTGTTATCATTTTCGTAGGGGCCGCAATCGTGTTCATACACATTCATACACATACATACGGACTTACATACACTTTTCCAAAACGTGGAGAAAATTGATTAGATGTCGATTATGACCAGTCAAAGGTGGTGTTTCAGAAATTGGGTTTTCTGCTGATCGCAATACTTTCCTTTCACCTTTCAGGTGGGCTGAGGTAAGTAAAAAGGGAGGTTTCCATAGAAAACAACAAAGTTGGTGTCATTTGCGCCACTGTGGCGCAAGTGGTAGGCCTGAAAGTATTTTTCCTGAAATCTACAGCAAAAATTATGAAGAATGCCGTTGGAACGAATTTCTACATGGATCCTAGGAGAAATTATGGAGGGTGTAAGTCCTTAGTGAATCACCCTGTATATAGGTGTTTTTTCTTGTTTATAGGTGATAGCTGTTGATCAAGATGTTGGTGAAAATGGTGAAGTTTTGTATGAAATCATGTCAGGCCGAGCCAAAGGCAAGTTTGGTATCAATCCCAAAACTGGTGTTGTATATTCCCACAGATCGTTCCAAGCTGGCCAGGAATATGATTTGTTTGTAAGTATTTGATATTTCCATTCTTCATTTCTTGTTTATTTTCGAATACCCATGTCGAATGTGTTGTTTTCAATGGCTGAAACTCCCACCAAGTAGTGGGGGACGATTATGAAGTCATTTTGTTCCCTGGATGTAGAGGATTTTTTTTCTTTTTTTTTGCAAATGGCGATAATCAGGCAGGCCTTTTATGAGATTATTTTTTTTGGGACCTCTGAAATCTATTCCAGTAATGCATAAACTTCTGAAATCTATTCCAGTTATGCATAAGCGTCTTTGAAAGATCTTACTTTCTGTATGTACCTAATATTCTTTAAATTCCCCATGTAGATACCTACATTCTATTCAATTAAAGACATTGTTTTAACCATTCTTGATAGAGGTTTTTTTTAACCCTTGTTACGTTGTTGTTATCATTTTTAAAACTTAGGAAATTATTGTAAATTAAGAAATTATAGGTAACAAGGATCTTAAATTATGTTTTGATAAACTTCATTCCTCCAGACGAGCGGGCGTCATGATATTTCTCCATCGTTTCCTTGCTTAGGTCCGAGCTACTGACCATGGATTTCCTAACAAGAGTTCGATCTCCAAGTTATCAGTGCAAGTCGTTCCTCTTCCTGAAGAATCGTTACATCCTCCAGTTGTCAAGAATCCTGATCAACGGGTTGAAGTTCATGAGAGCGATGAAGTGGGTTTCCTAGTGTCTTTAGTCCAGTGTGAAGATGAGGATGGTGATGCTCTGTGGTATAAAATTGTTGGTAAGCAAATCTTCCTAGTTCTATTATGAATTTATAATAAACGCATCCATGACGACTCACCTGTACAACTTTGACTGCTCAATCAAATACCTTTCCACAAAATAGTGAACAAATATATGGGAAATGCACGGAGTTTGGCCTGGGACAAGGAATTGACTGACAGGCCGACAGAAAGACCCGGAGCCAAAATTTATCAGAAAGCTTTGAAAACAAAACTGCGCCAGGTTAAATTAATGGACTAGTTATCGACTAGTTATCAAAAGGTTGTGGGTTCGATTCCTACCGAAGCGAAATTTTACCAGCTTAAAACTGTTTCCACTTTTTCAATATAGGACTTTGAATGAAGTTGACCGTTCTGATTTTTGTTTTTTTTTTTTTGGTTTTTGAAAATTTTCTCATGTGATCATTTTTTCTTTCTTAGATGGCGATCCCAGGTCTGAGTTCCTCATTCTTGGTGATAAAGGCAGCATTATACTTGCTCGACAGCTCAATTGGGAACAGCAGCACGATTATAACCTCACAATAAGTATTACTGACGGTGTTCACTCCGTGACTACCCAGGTATGTAGATGTAGAGTGGTACCTACCTGGCCTTTTCATCGACCAATGCCGCTTTTGATAGTGTAGTAGTCTGAGTCCTTTTTCTTGATAGTGTTTCCATTACTCATTGATATTATTGCCAAGTACAATAATGTTTTCTGTTTACTATTATTTCCATGGTTTTCCCAGGCTTACATGTAAGATGTGTTCTTGCAGGTTTACGTCCAAGTTGTTGATATCAATGAGCATAGACCAATGTTTTCTAAGCCGCTGTACACAGCCAATGTATCTGAAAGCACTCCGATTGGAACAGAAATAATAAGGCTCTCTGCGACAGACTTAGATCAAGATAGTAAAGTTGTATTCAGCCTTCACAGTGCTCAGAGTTCAGCTTCACTTCAGCACTTCAAGGTTGACTATTTTACTGGAGCGATATCTATCATTCAGGCTCTTGACCGGTGAGTTCTTTCGTTTATGTAAATTATAATTTATTTGAATTGACACCGAGATATTCTTGGCGACTGGAGGCACTCGCTCCAATGCTCATCCAATGCTCTCCAATGGAGGACAAAGGGTACAAGGGTTTGGTTTTTTTTTTTAATTGGAAATTACAGAATCTATAGAATGAAGCTGAGTGTAAAAGTCAGGTCAAAAGCGTGGACACCAAGTTTTATTCTGGTTCTAAAAAAAACAGACAGAAAGAAATGGGTTATCTTGAGACTTCTCTGTATCTACGTACGTTCTATCATGTTACTCAAACCAAACTAGTTGTTGGCATGACATTTGAATCTACTATTTGCAGGGAGGCAATTTCTGAACATGTCATGGCAGTTATGGTAAAAGATCAGGGAACGCCTGCTAAAAAGAATTTCGCTCGAGTAATTGTCACTGTCCATGATGCCAACGATCACACTCCCGAGTTCAGTGTGTCACTCATCCAAGGAAGAGTTTTTGAGACATCGCCAGTTGGAACAACCGTACTTACATTGAATGCTGTTGACAAGGACCATGGGGAAAACGCTAGAATCGTTTATGCGCTTTCATCAGGTACGAATCTATGCTGATGATCCACCAACATTCTCTTCTTGCGAATGTGTTTTATGTGAGTGGAAGTTTGTTCTGCTGTTTCATATTTTGATTGTGTATATTGTAGAATGCATTTTATCTTTACAGGGAATGTTGGCAATGCATTTACACTTGATCCTGTTGATGGTACTCTACATATTGCAAGGGAGTTGGATATCGGTTCTATGACAGAATACATGCTTATTGTAAAAGCCACGGATTGTGGAAGTCCACCTTTGTCTAGTACTATTCCCGTACACATCATGGTTGTAATGGCTGACAATGCTCCACCAAGGTATTAACATTTCGGAAATAAGGTTTTTGCTAAAAAAAAAATATATTTGTATTTTCTCTCATCTCTTACATTTTGCAATTATTCAGATTTACAAGACGTGAAGTTGCTGCCGAACTGTATGAAAATGAACCTGCTGGAATATCAGTCAAGCATTTAGATGCCCGAAGCACTTCATCTTTGAATTACGAACTAGTTCAAGGAAATGTGGACAATGCATTTGCGATAAATCCTACAACTGGGGTTATTTACACCAACAGCCCTCTTGATTATGAGAAAATCAAAGTGTACAATCTAACTATTACTGCAACGAATATGGTAAGTTTTAATTTATTGTAGTACATAGTTATGGTATTGATCACTCTGATACTTTGGAGTAACATCGTGGTTTCGTCCACTTGCGGTAAAGAAAATGTCAATATTGTCATACTTGATAACTTCGCCTTTTTTTCTATTTTCACCTTATTGGTTTCAGGCAGGAGCAAAGGCCGTTTGTCACGTTGTGGTTCATGTACTTGACCGCAATGACAACACTCCTTATTTCCACCAATCGGAATATCAAGGCTGGATCAATGAAGATGCATTAATAGGTTCCTTGGTTTTTGCCAATCGAAGTTCCCATCTTGTTATTTCAGCATCTGATAAGGACTCTGAGCTGAATTCACTTTTACAGTTTGAAATAGTAGAGCCTGGGCCAAGAAGGTTGTTTCATATTGATTCTACAACAGGTTAGTACCACTACAATTTCCTATTGTTTGTAATAAATTTTGCTCATATCTCTATGCAGGCAGCTTTAATAAATAATGTTTTTGTGTTCAGGTGCTGTTAGGACTATTGTTATGATGGATTATGAGGCATTTCAAAAAGTTGAGTTTCATGTCCGAGTGACTGATCTTGGGAAACCTCATTTGTCGTCTGAATCTCTAGCTCGAGTTGTGATCATAGTTACTGATGTTAATGACTGCAGTCCTTCATTCACTCAGTCGTCATACAATACTTCAATCCTGATTCCAACGTACCCCAATATAGCTCTGCTTCAGGTAATTGTTAAGTCTTTCTATCTCAAATTAGGGGTCATTTTGGCTGACTCGACGAACATTAATGACAGTGATTAGTTGTTGAATGACTAATTCTCCTCTCAGGATAGAACTCCAAAAATATGCGTTATATAGGCAGGTGTTACATAATATACGTAGGCGTAAGTAACATTCATCACTCCACTTGGCTGGGATGGCTTATTGAAATTCACTACTGTAACAACTTCCATACATAAGTAACTAGATAAGAAAGTAGTCTGGTGAATAGTCAGAATAATATTGAATTATATTTTCCCAAGTATAAAGAATTACCACGTGGTTAGCAACAAACTATAATAATAATTAATGGTCCAACAACTACGTCTTCATTATTTTCCATCAGTACCTTGTGGTTTGATGGATGTAACCGGCTAGCTGCATAAAAAGAAGAAATACTTCCGATCTAAATAATTATAGACCGGATTATGATTATTTTTTGTTTTTATGATGATGTGGTGTGGTTTATCTCTAGATCATCTTTATTGTATGTAGTACCTACTCATGTTATGGTTTCTTGTTTCAGCTGAATGCTACTGACGGAGATTCATCAAATTTAACTCATCTAACGTACTCGATTCTATCTGGCAATGCTGATAATGTGTATTCATTGTCTCCTAAAACTGGTGTCATTCGAGTTAAAGATCCTGTAAGAGGTGCTAAAACTGCTCCTCAGAAACTTCGAGTCTCTGTTACTGACGGCAAATACAGCGATGAAGCGTGGGTGTAAATTTTGATTTATCTCCTTTAATTTATCTGTAGATATTTGAAATGTTCATTTTTTCGTTTTGCTATTAATTGCAGGACTGTGAATATTAAATGGGAACACAGCCTGGATTCTGGTCTCGTTTTCCAAAGACAAATTTATCATGGTTCTGTGTTGGAAAATTCCACAAAACAAATAACTGTTGCTGTTGTAACAGTTATTGGGAATCATTTGAATGAACATCTATTATTCTCCATCCTTAACCCATCTCCATTGTTCACAATTGGCTCAACATCGGGCGCCCTGAGAACAACTGGTCTTAGATTTGACCGAGAACAACAAGAGTACTATCAATTAATTATTCAGGTATTTAAAATTATCGTATATTTATATTGAAAATGTTGAACTTGCCCAAATAACACTCACAACCGTTAATAGATATTTTTCAAGTTGATGAGCTCCTGTATTCCTTCATTAGAGAATCAATCATGAATTGAAACTTCGTCTTGACTTGAACCCATTGAAAGCTTCCTTGAAGGATAAAACAATGTTTTACAGTTTTTAAACGTGACACAGTCTACAAAATTCATTGTCCGATAAAAACTCGTTGATTTGAGAATACTGGTAGCTATGTAAACAATTGATATAGTCTTTATAATTTTAGGCAAAGAGCACTGAGTCTAGTGAACGGGAAATCCGAGTAGCTCATGTTCCAGTTAATATCACGGTTCTGGATATCAACGATAACTGTCCTATGTTTGTTAATTTGCCGTACTATGCTGTGGTATCTGTGGATGCACATAAAGGAGATATGATTACCAAGGTAGGTACCTAATACTTTTCTTTGCCATTGCTATGACAAATTATATTGTTTTTTCACATTCGTGTGAATAATTGTACTCCTCCTGAAGTGATCGGGTTTTGTTTTCCCCTGGTAATCAAATGTATAAGAAAATCTGTTGACTGTTTCAGGTGCATGCTGTAGATTTGGATAAGGGCGAAAATGGTGAGGTTCGATATGAGCTAATAAGGGGTCATGGTGAGCTGTTTAAGGTTTGTCGCAAAACTGGAGAGATCTCGCTTAAACAAGCTCTAGAAGGCCACAACAGAGAGTACCAACTGATAATAGGCGCTTACGATGGCGGTACGTTTCTCTGTTTCATTATTTTATTGATTCTTATTTATTTCAGGTGGATAGTTATGATACATTATCCACATATTTGAGCATATCTATTACCGTAATTACAGTAGTTTGGTAGGTACCTACCTAATGTGATCAGTCATAGTGTGTTATCAATCTGAACATGTTGAAATCCCTGAAGACGAGTAATACCTAGCGGCAGATATTAGTGATCTGCCTAGTACTTAAGTAGTAGGATATTAGTCCCAATATTTGATGGGACATTTCTTGATGATTGTACGTCATCTTTATAATCAGATCCTTTGGTATGTGGTTTAACTGTTCCTTCGAGTGGGCTAAATTTCTGTTAATATTGGAATACAAATTAACCTGCTTGATTCAAATAAAGATTACAAAAAATGGTATTAACTCTAATAATATAATTTGTCTAATATGTAAAGAAAGTTGATCAGGTGTTGATTAGAACCATCCCAAAAATGTGTTTAAGCAAATCTGTTTACGACCTGTTTCATCTGAGTGATCTTATCGCATAGTGTGGTAAATGCTCGCTGATTGTCTGTGGCATGCTGGCCTAGCGTATAATGGGCAGGTCCTACCTAAAACGTCATTTATAAATGTAAAATTCTTCGGATGGAATTCTCAGATGTCTCTTGTGGCAATTTTCCCTCATTTTTTAATTTTATCTCACGTGTAGTCAAAGTAAAAATCCAGTACCAATGATGTATTTCTCTTATAAACAATGATTGCCCATAGTAAACAGGAGAATCGAATCTAGAACTAGCAAGTCGAGTAAAGGTGGCAAGTGCTTTCGATGTAAAGTTATCATCACCAGGCCAATGATACCCTCTTGATGGCTTTACACCGATAGAGCTTGTCGCCTGTAGGTATCAGGCCTGCTAGTGTTTCGCGAGTACAACAAAATTTAAAACATAACCAAAATCGCCCACTTAATCCCCTGAGCTTTATTCAGATGACTACAGTAATATTTTCCTAGTTTCATAAATTTCACTGAAAAAGTATTGGCTTCAACTGCCCTGCTCTCAAAAGTAGATTCTGTATTTATCATTTCAGGAAGTACTCCATGTTCAACCGAAGTAACGGTCAGCGTTAAAGTGATGGACCGTTCAATGCCAATATTTGACAAACAATTCTATTCAGTTTCAACACCTGAGAACATAGAATTGCATTCACCATTATCCATAAGCATTCAAGCTGAGTCTCCATTGGGAAGAAAGTTGATTTACTCAATTGCAAGTGGAAATGATCTGGAAGAGTTTGCTGTGGATTTCAATACAGGTGATAAATTAATTTTGATCTATAATTATGACTTGTATTTCGAGATTTGGTTGTTTCTCACATCATTGCTGTGTTTCGTTTATGTTTGTTTGTTGTGATGTATGTTTTGATGGAACCTGGTGATTTTTTAATCTAACTATCCCATCACCATCGTTTGATGGAATGGATGTTGATTGCTTGTGCGTTCTTATGACTGTTTCACCGTGTATTCTTTTTGGGTGAACTGAGGTATTTTTCAAGGATTTGGAAGGGGGGAGGGGAGGCACTCCCTCTTCCAATGTCCCTTATAATTTCGTCAATTAATCCTCCATTTAGTTCAGTAGGGAGTGAAAAAGGGCACCACTAATTTTCATTCCAGCAATTTGGAGGTTTTACGGCAGAACTCTGTAGAACCAAATAAATAATCTACTATAATTTCGTATGGTTGATTCCAAATATTCCTTAAAATAGGTAAGGTATTAGCTATCACTTCTCTAACATTTTTAAGTTGGTTTCTCAGAATTTGGTTGCTATTAACTTGGCCATATGACTTGGAATGTGAAGTTTCTTTGGTGTGGTTCTAATATGTTTATTATTTCCTTTTCACAGCCCCTGACAGTAACAATGGTCCTTGTGAGTATTGCTACTAATTCTTAAATATACATCATATTTCGATTAAAAACTGCTCGAACACCTAATATTGTAGTTTAGTATTGGTTCCTATATTGTCTACAAAGGTAGAGGAAGCCTGGTAGTTACTTTTGGAGGTAGTTACTTGTGTCATTCAATACCATTTCTCTACTTGGGTCCTCCTTTTAGGATTTAGGACTGAAATTGAGTCCCGTTTCTGTCTCTGTCTTGCTGATTCTAATAAGATTATCAAAGAAATTCCTGCAGTTTGTGAGAGTTAGAATCCATAAGGTCCCTCATGCATGATACCGGTGTTGGATCAGTGGTAGCCTGAGCGCATGCACAAACACCAATTTCTCGCAAACAGAAAAAACGAACCAAATTCAAATGAAAAACCAAACGAACAAAAATGCTATTATTATCGTCATCTTTACGTTAATTTATAAAATAGAGACGATCTAGGCCTGTCTCGTGTATTTGTTCTTCAGACAAGTTGGCTGAACTGCAGATCGTGATGCAAGTTTTTGTGCAATTATCGAGGTCCCAGATTGCAAAATGACCGTTTTTAATTCAATTTAAAACATTTACATATTATCAAATTTTGCCTACAAACCCTGGTATCTAATGAGATTCACTGGCCATACAGGATCTAGGATTCTAGGATTTTTCAAAACCTTCTCCTCCCTTAATGGTTATTTATTGAAACCTCATCTTTCCTTGATGGTTATTTATTGAAACCCAATCAGAATGTGCTTGTAGTTTACCCCACCTTCCTTCGTTACCTTTTGGCTATTGTAAAAACATACAGAAAAATGTGATCTTTAAATATCTATATTCAAATCATCGCATGATCTTTTTGTATCTTTCCTAGAACGTTAGTACATACAGTAAGTTGATGGATAAGGATAACTTGACGGTCCTATTGTTGTGATGCGTTTCCTTTTATTGTATTTATTTCATGTATGTAGCGTTCCAATCACCTTTCTCTTCTTTACCTTCAGTTTTTGTGGTGCAGATTGAGAAGTAATTCAAAACTACTTCAACAGATTTTTGGCTAAGCTGATTCCTATTGTCCTAATACCCGTGTGGTATGATATGGATTTATATTTTTGGGGGTAATTCTTGTAATTTGCTCCAAATTCTGTTTTTTGGTTTTTATTCTGGAAAGTTGCACCCTAAGTCTGGTTTTGGTAATTTGTCCCTGGTGGTCTGCTGGTACAATCCCCTTGATTTGGGTATTTTGAGAACATATTTGGTTTTGTGTTGAATTCTTCTGGTGCAGTGTTCGAGTTTTGGCCAAATTTGTTTGAATTCGGGTGTCTGTGTGATTGTAATTTGTTTTTAACGGCTCGTTCTGAACTTTGGCGCGTTCGCTAACTATTTTCGACCGCAAAAATGAATTTCTCTAGCTCACTGTGTTTTTTGGTTCAGTTACGAATTGGAAGTTGTGTCAAAATGGGCGTTTGTTAATACCTTCTTCTTCTTCTTGCTTGGCTCTGCTGCCCAGGGTGGGCCTTGGCCTCCTTCAAGACATCCCTCCATTTTAATCTATCTTCAGCTGCAGTCTTCCAATTTTGGCATCCTGCATCTTCCTCCACATTGTCTTACCATCTCTGCTTGGGCTGTCGTTTTCCTACTACTACCTCTGGCTCCAATGGTCTTTGATGTGAATAGCTTCTTAGTTGGATCATCCCCCTCAAGTCTGAGAACGTGCTCTGCCCACCTCAGGCAGACTTTGCAAACTTGACTACGTCAGTTTCGTCATAGAGCTGGTATTCCTCTTCATTTTTCCTGGGTTTCCAACAACCTTGATCGAGAAAGGCCCAGGATTCTTTGCAGGATTTTCCTCTCAAACGCTCTTGGCTTATTTCCCGACTGATTCTCATTACCCAAGTTTCTGATCCATAAACAAGAACTGGCTGGATTAGAGTCTTGTGTATGGTAAGCTTGGATTTCCTAGAGAGCGTTTGAGATTTGAGGAGCGACGTTAGCCCAAATTAACATTGGTTGGCAGATATTAGCCTCTTATTGATCTCAATCGCAGAGTCATTGGTCACATCCACAGTAGAAACAATGTAGGTGAACGATTCCACCCATTCAATGGTTGACCCAGCGAGAAATATCGATGCCACGAGCCTCGTGCCAGGTTTCTGCCCGATACAATATATTTGGTCTTATCCATATTCATTTGTAGGCCCATCTCCGCACCTGCCTACAAAAGGGATTCAAACGCTTCTTCTAAGCTCCTGACAGTTCTTACCATAAGGTTGATATCGTCTGCATATGCAAGTGGTTGTGTGGATTTATAGAACATAGTTCCTCTTGTATTGAGATTGCTTTGTATCACCACCTTCTCCAGAGCCATGTTGAACAAAAGACAAGCAAGTGCGTCCCCCTGTCGCAGTCCACCATAGGTTTCAAACTGCTCCGAGATTTTACCCTGAATCTTACCCGGCAGACAGTGCGCCTCATGGTCACAACTTACGGCACAACTTCTCAGGGATTTTGAACTCTCGGAGTGCAGCATACAGTCCTTCTCTGTTTATACTGTGGTATTCAGCTCTAAAGTCTATGAAAAGGTGATGTACTGTCAATTGGAATCCCATGCTCTTTTCTATCATTTGTCTTAGGGCGAAAATCTGGTCCACAGTGGATTTCCCAGGCATAAATCCCCGCTGGTAGCATCCCACCTCCCTCTGAGCATGCGGCAAGAGACGGTCAAAAAAACGTTTGATAGAATTTTGTGGGACAGGTTGAGAAGAGTGATGCCCCTGTAGTTAGTACAATCCAGAGGGTCTCCCCTCTTATGGATGACACATATTATCCCTCTTTCCCAGTCAGCTGGAAGTTCTTCCTTGTCCCAAATCTTGCAGATCAGTTCATGCAAGCAGGTCACCAACTGTTCTCCACCAGCTTTAATCATCTCTGCTGAGATGGAGTCATTTCCTGCAGCCGTATTGTTCTTGAATGGTTGGTGAGTCAACCAATTGCTGTCTATCCTGGATCTGAGCTGGAATCCCTCCGCTGTGCTTCTGAGTATTGAGTAATTGCTCAAAATGCCTGTTCCATCGAGCCAGGACTTCTTCTATGTCAGTGAGAAGCTTCCCATTTTCGTTTTTATTCATAGCGTTCCTGTGCTGGAATCCCTTTCTCTTTTGATTTATTTCTTTATAGAATTTTCGCGCAACATTTGTTCCTCGTGCCCCTTCAATATCTTCAACGTCCCGCGGCTAGCAGGTTTGTTAATATCATTTTTATTATTTCTTCTTCCTCGTCTCCTGTATACTGCTGTAATATCGCTTCTTATTTGTATATTTATGTTACTATCGTATGTTCTGAAGGATTCGTGTGGCATTTGGGTTCTGTTCAATTTTTTACTCACGAGTTCCGCTTTAGTGAGGTTGGTTAAAAACTCGTCCTGCATGTGCTTTGGCAAGGAATCGAACGTTACTACATTTCTCAGCTAGTGAGAGGAACTTTACTACCTCCAGGAATGGAATGGATGTTGGTATTTGATTTTTGACATCCCTGAGATCAGCTAGTGAATTGAGTATCGAGAAGGGGGATATAATATTTAATCGAGGTAATTTGTTAAGTGATTCTTGAATTTCCCTTGGAATTTTTACTAGGTAGTGCCTGTATGGGTTTGTACGGTTTGTGGTGGGGAATTGTTTCGTGAGTAGCTCATTATTCTGTATCTTCAGATTCTGTAACTTGATGTACAGACCCTGTAGTTCTTTATTATAATGCCTGGCTTGGTCGCATATTGTTTTCTGTGTTGTAGCGATAATTTGTAGTAATATTTAATACGTCTTGGACATTCGCGACTTCGGGTTCTTCGTTGTCGGCCAGTCTGCAGTGTATGCTCGTATATTTTTGCCTAGGCATCGGCGTTAATTTGGTATAGTTGGGATATTTTTGACTCAAGCAAGATGGGTGATAGAATTTTTTGCACGTTGTCACTCAAAACACCGGGTTGCTGGCTTCTCTGCCCGTTATTCGCGCCTCGCAAAAGTTGCATTTTAGGTCTACTGGGATGTCAACGATTGGTGCCATACTCGATTGTTTCGCGAACTGTTCTTTACAAGTTGTTCCATGGTGAACTACAAGTTTCCTTCGAATTTTTAGGTGGGAGAGATGTCTTGTGATGTAATCTATCCTGATTGGTAGATAGAATTTGGGCGTGTATTTGTTTATTCCTTGGGGGGGGGGGGG
>JAEMON010000001.1:13909315-13941014 GCA_030264115.1 Lygus lineolaris | reverse complement strand
AGATGGTGAACTTTGGTTCCTGACAGAAAAATTAAATTATTGACAAAAATGACTAATAATTCTCATATGTTTATCGCATGAATCTTAACTTAACAAAATCTCGATCTTGATATTCCAGGTTATCAGTAATGTGTTTCAATGTTTTCTCAGGTGGACTGTACATAGTTGACGAGCTTGATTATGAGAATAAGCAAGAGTACGATTTAACAGTCAGAGCAACTGATAGTGTGTCCGGAGTGTTTGCAGATGTGTTGGTAAGCGTTCTGGTAACCGATGTAAATGACTGCGCACCTGCTTTCTCATCAGATTCCTACAATGTGTCAATTTCGGAAGCATCACCTTTTGGCACGATTTTGCTGAAACTTACGGCTCATGACAATGATACAGGTACTGGGGATCTTCTCCTTGTAGTGGAATTACAGTATCATGTTCAATAGGTATTACCTATGATATTACTATGATTTCCATAATTGAATTTTCAGGTTCCAATGGAGAAATCCTTTATTCTTTGGACAAAAGTGATAGTAGCGTTGCTGATTTTTTCCACATTGATGCTGATGATGGTTCCATTTACTTGAAACGATCTTTAGACCATGAATCACAAACTCTTCACCATATAATCGTCATCGCCACTGATAATGGGGTTCCAAGCCTATCCAATTCCGCACATGTTTGGGTCCATGGTTCGTTCTTTAATGGTTTATTATTATGCGTATGGGGATGAAATATTCCAAAATTAATTCACTCGTTCTTTCAATTAGTTACAGTAGGTCACAAGAAGAATCATAGGATATACATTATACATCTATGTTATCAAACCCAACTTATGTTATAATTTCAGTACTTGATATGAATGACAATCCACCAAAGTTGGAGCAGAGTGTTTACACCTGGTTATCAGAAGAAGCATCTCGTGGACAAGTTGTTACAATTGTTTCTGCCAGTGACCCTGATGCCATTGATCACAATCGCCTGTCATACAGCATTGTGGGAGGAAACCAGCAGCAAACGTTTTCTATGGATAAAGATACTGGTATAAATTTGCATTTTCATAGAATTATGTGGTCTTGATAAGATCTCAAAATCACCAAGTGGTTTTTTTCCTGTGTTCTGTGGTCTATTGTTTACCAGTATTGTACGCAATGAAGAATAAGGGCGTGTCATACTTTCTCATTTTCAACTCCAAATTCGGATTCAGCACCTTTGAAAATCCAATTCCAATTTTCAGCTCAAAATGTTCATTAGGTTGGCTGTAAAACAGGTGAGAATTTCACGGGTGATGTCATCTGTTCTGAGGAGCAGAGGGTGCGCCCCAGGCGGGCGCTGGGTGGGTACGTCATCTGTATCGATTTGATGGCGCTCAATTTCGCTTATTTCTAATCCTGAATGCTGCACATATAGCTCCTGAAAGCTCTCACTGAAATCTTTCAGTTTAACAAATAAAATTGAATAACCAGAATACAAAAAAAAATGAAGTGGGGAAACTGTTTATGAGCGAAGTAGAGATGATAGTTCTCTGCAACAGTGTTGGACTCTCCCTCAAAGGGAATACCAACTAAAACCCCACTCCTACTTCATTATTTAGGGCTCACCCCGGAACCGCTTGTTCAGTATTACTTTGGGGTGAGTCCGTGTATTGGCTGGAGGCTGCTCCTATTTCGTTTAGCTGTTTAGGCTAATTGATCTTCTTACTGGTATTCTTCTTCCACCCAGCCACCATCCAGCTTCTTGGCCTTGAGGACTGTTGTGACATAGGTTGCCACTGTGTTCCAGCATTGCGTCTCTGGATCATCCTTCCCACAACTGTCCGTCAGTTGAAACTTCCAATAGTTTCCTTCAAGCCTATCCTTGGTTTACTCCTTTGTGGGCATACCAAGAAGGTATGGTAGGCTTCACCCTCTTCTCCCCACAGAACCTACACATAGTGTCTGACACTTACCCTATCTTTGCTAGGAAGGAGCGGAAGTATCCATCCCCTGACAAAAATTGAGTTAGGTAACAGTCCACCTGGTCCACAGTCCATGGCCTCTCTCCAGCCACGCCCTCAGATCTTGGCTCCATCCACCTTGGATCCTCTTATTTCCTGGGAGGTCATGGTCCCCTGGTAATCAGCACTCATAGGAATACATTTTCAATGCGCTTTGTGGTCAGCGGCACTATTTCTGTCCTATGGATTGCTAATTGGATGTGATTATGCATCCAAGCCATTACTCGGCGCCATTACTCGGTTCAGTTTGTATTGAAGATGTTCAGCATTACACGCTGTCATCACTGACACAAGGTCATCAGCATAACCAACCAGCTTAACTCGGTCCGGCACTTCCATACGGAGGATACCATCATAGTTGACATTCCCAGGACTGCTCCCAGCACTGAGCCCTGTGCTGCTCCTCAGGTAACCCTTCTCCTAATTGTTCCCTCCAACGGTCTTTGAGGGACATAGAAGAGGTATGGAGGCACACCAAAATGATCCCTCAAGGCTTCCAGAATGTCTTTCGACCTGGTGGAATTGAATGCATTCCTGACATCCAGGGTAACGGCCATGCACACATCCCTTGCCCTGTGGTTCCCTGTCCTGTGGTTCTTGCTGCCTCCACCACCTTGCTTACATCATCGACTGTTGATCTCCCAGCTGTGAAGCCATACTGGCTAGCTGACAGACCTCCAGCCTCAGCAAATGCTGACAGACGGCGGCCCCCGTTGATAGAATAAAATAGAATAGAATGTACTTATTTTGTATTTCCCATTGAAGATAACACAATCCTTTTCAATAAGGAGGGTGGTAGAAATGTATTAAATGAAACAGCCTTATATTATATAATAATATATACCTATATAATAATATTATATGAGCCTGATAATGTTCAAAATATAGAAATCTCCTCCTTAAAAGTATCTATTTCATAATACGACTTCCCGAATTTACATAAAATAGACCCCCCCTTTTTTTATAGAACATAAATTGTTTCCTTACCTATTGACAGACTTCTATTTCGAAAATTGACTTTACATCACAAGTACCTACTCGGTACCTATTTTAACATATTAGCGAATTTTCAAAGAAAATTAAGCTATTGCAATGGCTTCGAAATTTTAGTTACGCAAATTCTCGAAAACTGTCTTCATGGAAATCCTGGTCTGACCATTCTAAACCGATTCCTGAAGTTTAACATTTTACGTGTGTATACATAAATTTGTATGTATCGTTCCAGACAATATCTCAACCTAGGTACGCTCCAAAAAATCTTTAAACAAATTCAAATGTCAATAATATGAAAAGAAAGGAGGAGTTCGTACATTCGGAATAATGGTAACATTTCCTATAAGAATCACCGACTCAATCAGTTAATAATTCTTTGAAAATTCGCTCATCAACTCATATGCTGCATGACTGGAACTGCATGACTGGAACAATGTGTATTAGGATGGAGGTAATTATCATGTTCAACAAACAAATAAACAACGGAATAATTAATTTGATTTTTAGGCATTATATCGTTGACCAATTTGCACAAGCTTGTTGAAACGAGAGCCCACATGTTGAACGTTTCTGTAAGTGATGGTGTCTACACAAGCTTTACGAAAGTGACCATCGAGATGATAGCTGCGAACAAGCACAGTCCTGAATTCAGCAAACATCTTTATGAAGCCAAGGTATCGGAAAATGCTCCACCTGGAGCTAAAGTGGTGAAAGTGGTTGCAACTGACAAGGATTCTGATCAATTTGGAACAATCTCATACATGATCCAGTCAGATTTGATGAATGAGAAATTCTCAATAAACAACGTTACAGGTCAGTAATTTGTGCAATTAGTGCCACTGTGTCCAGTGCCATTGCGTAATTTTTATGAAACCATTTCATCATCTGTTCATCGTTATGGTGGTTTAGCTCTTGTAGCTTTAAAGTTTGGACTACTAAAATCTCGTCCATAATCGCAACGTATTGCATATGTATCAACCTACTTCATAGGGCATGCGGCATATGCGTGAGGCATAGGCGCTAGAGCAAATACAATTTCCCAATACTGATGTTGTTGTAATGAACGAAATTGGTATCAGCGAGTGCATTACCCTTTGGTATACGTGTTACACCAAGATGAATTATACCCCCCCTCCCGTTTTAGCCTTATTGTTTCCCAAAGAGAAAACTATTAAAAACATTTCTTGATCCTTCTACTATCACAGTGGATGTGAATTGTTTTGAAATAGTATTGTTTTCAATTTCACAGGTGAAATAATTACAAAGGTCTCTCTGGACCGTGAACAACAAAAGGTCTATGAAATACCAGTAGTGGCTTATGATGGTGGTGGAAAATTAGGATTCTCAATTGTTAGAGCTTGGGTCACTGATGTGAATGACAATCCGCCCACCTTCGTTTTGCCTGAATATAAAGCATGTATTCACAGCAACTTGACTGTCAACTCGGGATTTTTGAAGGTATGTATCTACTGCATGTTCAATCCTGTTTCCCGAAATTCTCATGCTCAAACTTTTAAAAATGTCCTCAATTTTAATTTGTACTAGTACCTACTACATACTACGAGTACTTCCTATGTGGTGCTGACTAGTGAATTGAACATGCAGCTATTAAACTCTTCTATATACCTGATAAAAACAGAAATCTCTTTGTGAAATTGATAAATTTGGTAATCAAGGTGAAAGCTGTTGACAAGGATGAGGATCAAGCATCTCAAATTGAGTATTCAATTTATGAGAAAGAAGTTAGTGGGGTTCGTGATATATTCTTCATAAATAAAAATACTGGAGGCCTCTCACTACAGAAACCAGCGCTCCCATATGGTAAGCATTTTCTAAATGATCTAAATGTCTTTTGAATATGATTACGTATTCAACACACATTACGATTTGCTACGCCATGGAATGGGTAAGCATCTCTTTATTTTTTGTTTCAACGAGGATTATGGTACCTACTAGTTGGTATTTTGTTTGTCCGCAGAAAATCAAGTCTTTCAATTCTTCATTAGAGCTACAGATTATGGAGCACCTCGTCTTCATTCCGAAGTGCCTGTAAATGTTTACGTTATGTCTCCTAGTGATATACCTCCACTGTTTGAAAGGAGGGACGATAAATTTTTCGTTACTGAGAGTGCATCTCCAGGTAATTGGTAGTTTATTCTAATAATTGTTAATCTATGATTTATTCGAAATGTATATAATTCTAAAGTAGGAATAAAATGAAACGTTATCCTTCCAGATCGTGACTTAAGTAGATCCAAAGTCATGGAAATGAGTAGGGGGGTTTCCCACCCATTTCCAACCTTCTTATTCATTTTTGCATATTTCTGTTTCAATCCTAACCTCTATGATGTTTATCCAAAATGTCACATGGTAAAAGGTTTCAGTGCTCTTCAATTCTGAGTTTTTCAACATTTGACAAGGTTTCTTCTTTGCAGGTACTGTCGTGACAAGGGTCAAACTTGTGTCAGAAATGCCAGTGAAGTACAAACTTCTTTCTGGCAAAAGTCTTTTCAATATTGATGCTGGTGGACAAATCACTCTTGTTGGACAATTGGACCGAGAAACTGAAGCTTCCCATGTAATTGGAGTTCTAGCCTACACAGATTCCAGTCCTCCTCTTACATCGGTCACTGAAATATCCTTACAAGTTCTTGATTACAATGACAACAAACCATACTTTGATAGCGAACATTATGACGTCCGAATAGCTGAAAACATCAAGGAAGGGAGTATGATTTTGAAAGGTTAGTTTTTAGACTTAGAAAGCCCGAGTTCAATCTCGATAACCTTCGTTCGTTTCTCTAAAAATCTCCTATTATAGGAATAAGAGATTTAAAAAAAACCCTACTTCTATTAATTATTATTGGTAGATTATTCTGCTATTCTCCCAAGGTGGGCCTACCTGACCTAGTAGGGTCCTCTCAGCTAAGTCAGCTCAAGGAATGTACAGAGATTTTTTGAATAATGCCCAAAGTTTTCTTGCATGAACTTTATCACCGAACATTCTTTGTTAATGTTGAAGTTGAATTTTAAATCCAAAAGCTACTACTTGCTCATTAACCTGTTCATCTAAAGCGCTTTTTCAAAATATCAAGTTTATTTGACATATTTTATGAATGTTTTCAGTCCATGCATTTGACGCTGATGAGGGGTCCAATGGTGAAGTTCGTTACCTAATCACTGGTTCAGGAACTGAAGTATTTGCTATTGACTCCCACACTGGATGGATTTCTACTCTCATCCTTCTGGACCGTGAAGTAATACCTTCTTATACATTGACAGTAGTTGCGACAGACAGTGGTACTCCATCTAATTCTAATAGTGTAACTGTCAATATTCATCTGATTGATTACAATGACAACCCACCACGGTTTTTGCAAGATACTTACACTGCTGCAGGTAAGGAATGTTCTATGTGCATTTCTAACAATGTATAACCAGTCTTTCTCGTTGGCTTACTTAGTTAACCATTTAATTTAGCTAGGTTCTCTCCTAAGTATCATGAGCCGTCGCAGGCAATAATTATGTAGCACTCTTAGCAGGTATGGTTGGGTTTGGTTCGTTTGGCCAAACGTTTTCTGGGGGTACGAAAACTACATAGCTTGTAACGTGAAGGAGAGGAGGTAGAGGGTTTAAAGTTTAAAGGGCCCTGACAGAGTGAACAACTTGCGTTGTTCCCACTCCTGGAGCAGTTCTATTTAAGGTATTGAGGACATCTACAGACCTGGGAGAGCAGCTTTTGCCCCAAGCTATGCGGTGTTGGTACCTCCAGAAATAATCTGGCACTCACCACCCCAATCCCACTTCTTGGCTTGGGCCCACCATACATTTTATAGATTCAACATTACCTACCACTCACATACAATATACCAAAATTTAATCTCAAGTCTGGGCTTGATACGAGGTACTTCCTTTTTTTGTACCTACCTGCTGATGTATAGCATTTGCAAACTGAATTAAACCTTTCACAAACTGAATTAAACCTTTCACAAACTGAATTAAACCTTTCACAAACTGAATTAAACCTTTCGCAAACTGAATTAAACATTTCGCAATTACAATTAAACCTTTCGCAAACTGAATTAAACATGTCGTAATTAGAATTAAACTTTTCGTGAATTGCACATTTTTCAAGCGCATGAATTTTGTGTCACTCAAATCATCCCTTTTGCTGTTCCGATATTACATTATTGTGCCAACATAGTACATATATGTTGTGCGTGTAATTATAGGAATACTATAGGTTTCGCAAACTGAATAAAATAAAATATTTATACATTTAATATTATAATATATTAAACAACTTAAACATTTTAATTTAAACATTATCATATATATAAATTGCAATAACCCAAATCAGTGTTTTAAAGTAAACATGAATTGTCTAATTTTCCATGAAAGGGGAAGGTCAGTGGAGGGGTTGTCCTGTAGCTGCGGAAGTACGAGATACATGTCCATGACGTAGTTTGAACAGTTTTGAGCACTTACAGTAGACACGCTCCTAGCAATGACATCAGACAAATTATGCTCACCTCATTGAACCAGAATCTTCCTTGCTCCATTTTTGATGTTTTAAAACGCTTTTTGAACAGGATTGATTCAGCTACAAACTGATTTACTATAATAGAATGGTGAATTCTCGTGTTGTCCATAATTAGCAAGGAACCCGTCTGTAGAATTTTGCAACTTCAGTGCCAGCTCTCTCAGAAACTCATGAAAAACTTCCGCAGCTGTGGTTCCAGAAGTTACAATTTTTGAATTCACGAACGCACGATTGTATGAAAGGTTCACTCGTAATTGCGAAAGGTTTAATTCAGTTTGCGAAAGGTTTAATTCTAATTGTGAAAGGGTTAATTCAGTTCGCGAAAAGTTTAACTCAAAGTGTAAAAAGTTTAATACTTATTGTGAAAAGTTTAATTCAGTTTGCGAAACCTATATATATAGTCAGGAAAATCCACGGCATCGTAAACACACACGCGCACACACGTGTACACATGTGTACATATATATGTGTGTGTGTGTTATATATATTTCGATGCCATGGATTTTCCTGACTTTTCAGGATTTATTCTGACCAATTTTAAAATCCTGACTTTTCATGACTTTCCTCCCCTGTAACAACCCTGCACAGGCATTGCAAGGTAGAGGCTAGCTCAAGTTTATAATAGACACTTATCATGTATGTTTTGTTTTTCAGTAAATGAAGATGCAATCCCTGGGACAGTTGTTGTTCAAGTTGCGGTGTCAGATTTGGACAATGAAGCCACAAATGTTGAATACCACATTATTCGGGGTGACCCGCACACTCAGTTTGACGTGCGTGTTACTGGTGAAGTTTATGTTGCTAGGCCTCTTGACAGGGAGTCAATTGACCATTATCATCTGTCTCTGTTTGCCACTGATGGAAAGCATGTTGCAGTCACCACCGTTTCCATTGATATTCTGGATGCAAATGGTAAGCCCATTAGACTTATTGCTTCATTCATACTAGTTTCGATTGCTGATCTTCTTACTGCATAGTAGGCAGTATATAAATATTTCCACTTGACAAACTATATTTATGCAACTAACAACTAATTCGTTGTAGCAATGAATTAGTTGTTAGTTGCATAAATATTGTTTTTCAAGTGGAAATATTTATATACTGTTTATCTGAAGTAGATTCAAATACCGATAAATAAGTTAACATTTTCGTCACTAGTAGTGCCATGGTTATTTCATGAACCTTACCTGAATCTATTTGATATCCTAAAACAGATCAACAGCCTTATTGTTTGAAGTACCGTTATAAGGAAACAATTTCTGAAGGAGTTCCGCCGGGTACATACATTTTAACCATACGAGCAGCTGATCTTGATCTTGACTCGAAACTACGGTACTACTTGACTGGGAATGGTTCTGAAAACTTTGTTCTTGATCGAGCATCTGGTAAGTATTTATTATCCTTCTTGTTGTTCCTTACTTGAAATGGTCTCCAAAACAATTGGGTCAGTATACCTGTACACATTCAGTACCTGCAGGTAATAATTTGTATTATTATACATTTTAAGATGACCTTCCAGTTTGTTTTCTATTTTAATTTTGTTGTTGTTTTGCATGACATTTTGCTTTTCTCTTATTTCAGGAGAATTAAAAACAGCTAGAACTCTCGATAGAGAGAAAATTGCAGAATATTCTCTCTCTGCTCACGTTCAAGATAAAGAACATCCTGAATGGGAATGCAAATCCATAATAAAACTGTCTCTTTCTGACTTGAACGACAACGCTCCTATATTTCCTGCTGCCAACTTCACTACATCTATTGCAGAAGATGCCACCATTGGAACGCTTATAACGAAAATGCATGCATCTGATGATGACATAGGTTAGTTCATGACTTTCAACATTGATTTAAAAAATTTGTAGCTATCATAAGACTCCATTTTGTTGAGCAGCACTGACTAATCAGAATGATCTATTGTGTCGAACTAAAAAGTTTTCTCATCTGCTTCAGGTGTGAACAGGAAGATTCGTTACTTTCTCTTGGATTCTATTGATGGTCATTTCAATATCGCTCCCGACAGCGGAATCATAACACTAACAAAACTCCTGGACAGAGAAAGACAAGCCTATTACAATCTCATTGTTAAAGCCGTTGATCTTGGAGTTCCTCAGTTATGGAGCCTGGCATATCTTACTGTTGTGGTCCTTGATGTAAACGACAACCCACCCGAGTTCGTTTCTCGCTCGTATCACGCAACCATTCCAGAAAGTGCTGGCATTGATACAGAAGTTGCTAGAGTGATGGCCACGTCACTTGATACAGGAATAAATGCCGAAATTCAGTATTCAATAATAGGAGGAAACGAACATGGAAAGTTTGCCATTGACCACGAAAAAGGTAGAGCATTTTTAAAGGCATCCTCTCTCATCTGATTTGTCGACCAGTGCATAAATAATTACTACTACTACTACTATGAAATAGTTACTGTACGTTTGACTTTCTTCGTCACTTTGTTTCAGGTGTGGTAACTATAGTCCAACCCTTGGATTATGAAAGAGCTCATGAATATTTACTGACTATTCAAGCCACCGATCTTGGGACTCCTCCACTTAGCAACCAGGCTGTAGTAAATATTTCAGTGTTGGACAGTAATGACAATCCTCCAGTTTTCATTAAAATGTCTTATTCTGCTCGCATCAGTGAAGACTGTGCAATTGGTGATGTTGTTGAGCAGGTTGGTAATCGGTTTCTTTTGGTCTTGTCCTTCATTTCTGTGTTTAAATGTGATTCTTCGTAATATCACTTGTGGCTACTTCTTGACTTATTTATTATCATCACTTTTGATTAGTGAGACTTTGATTCATCAGTACCTACTGCTTTCACTCTCCAGGTTGTTGCTACTGATCAAGATACTGATTTGAATGGAAAGATAAGGTATTCTATTGAAAGAGGAGACAAGCATAAACAGTTTTCAATTGATGTCAACACTGGTAAGGTGACGATCTCCGAGCCACTGGATAGAGAAATGGTTGGTATTTCCCTCCATTGATCATTTGTCATTCTAGCATTTCTAAAGAAAGAAAAGAAATAGTTTTTATGTTGGTACGCAGGGTAAATGAGAGACAAAAGTCGCAATTGTACAACTTCATCAGAACAGGTTTTTTATTCAGACAGAAGGGGGAGGGACCTACCTACCTACACTCTAGCGGACTAGCCGTGAACGAATTGACATCTCAACACCCCCTTTCAATTGGGAGTTCCATAAAAGACACACTGACAAAAACAAACTCGAAAATTGTCTCAAAATTGTAGCAAAATGTCTCAATACCAAACAAAAATAAAATATATCAAGACCTATGTGAAAATTTATAACAATCTCAAAATAATATCCATGAGGTTTCATACAATCAATCAGTTCTCTTCAAGGCATAATTTATTCACAAAATATCTATATTTATATTTAATTTTAATATTTATATTTAAATTTTTCGATTGGCAAACTTGTAGTTAAACATCTGCAATGTTCATTTCAGTAGGAACATATTCAACTGATATTGTCTTACTGATAATTAGGTTTTTCTAAAAATGGAATTTAATATCAATATGTTTAGATCTTTTCGAATTTTCATAGTTTTTCATAATATAAATTGCACTTTGACTATCCACTTTCAACACTGCACTTATAGGCTTCTGTTGAAAATCATCAGTAAGTTTCATCAAAAATATAAGTTGTGTAGCGCAAAGAGCTGCATATTGATACTCAGCTTCGGTTGAAGAGAGTGCAACGGTTTTTGCAACCCTATAAAATTTCATGTTGGGACTATTTCTTCGGCATTATCGTTTAGGAGTTGATTGAAAACCACCCTGGTCTTTGGCTCTCGTTTCGGCTTTCATAAGTAATTTCATCAACAAAGAAATGTTCTAGGGGTTGGGTCAGTAATAGAACAGATATTTTTATCGGTGCCGAGTGCGGAGCGATCCTCAAAAACAATCACATTGGCCAATGATTTACTCCTGCTGCAGAGGTGGACTTACCCGTCCAGCACTCCTTTCGTGTATTTGGTCGACAGGAAACCATAAATACCAATATCGGTTTCGGCAGAGGTTGGCAGTAATTAAATAATTACTAGGTGATCAAAAATCATTATTGGAAAGACTGAGTGGGTCCGGTAATCTGTTGCTTCGATGGTAAGCATCAAACTACCCGGTCAGGTAACCTACACAGTTTGAAACGATACATGTACCTATGTCGACATGCGGGGGAAATAAAGTAAGTATCTTGAAAACACAGTTCTTACCTTCAGAATAATCGGTGTATAGTTCGTAGTCACTCACAATAACAATCATCAGTTTATACTTGGTAATGAATCTAAGTAAAAGGCAATATGAGAGAGAGAGAGGGTGGCGTCGGTACAAGGCTGGAGCAGGAATTGAAGATGGAGATCACAAGTAGTTGTGTGTGACGTCATACTAGCTCCGTGGTCAGTGCTACCAACCTAACGGAGGCACTGCCATTGTTCAGGAATAATTATTCATTAATACAATAATCATTCCTGACAGTAATATTCTGTTGAATATAATCAGTTACTGAAATGTATTTAGATGCTAATCGCGATAGGTTGTATTTAATTCAAATTGATTTAATACCGTATATCTTGATATTACAGATATCGAATTACGTTCTTCAAATCAGAGCATCTGACAATGGCATTCCAAGTCTATCGAGCTTCGTAATGCTCAACATTGAGGTTACTGACGTCAATGACAATCCTCCTTTGTTCACACAGACAAACTATACTGTCATAGTTCAAGTGAGTTCATAAATAATTCCACTTTACTTTGTCGTCTGTTGTTTATTTTATTTTATTGTTAGTTGAGGTTTTCTATTCAGTGTTTTGCAGATGTGTCATGCGTACCAATTAAACGTTTGGTTTACTAAAACCTGATGAGTCACAATGGGCCGTATTGGTATTTTTTTCTATAGGTATATATACTTTTTCATTGAAAGTATCTACATCGTTAAATAAGAGTAAAAAGGAAATCCGTTCACCAAATAATGACCATGAAATTTACTGTGAATTTGATAGAATTGGAAAATTGAACAAAATTGGGAAAGAACCCCTCAATAAACTTCACAAGTTCTGTGTGCTTCTGATTTCTTGATTGGCACTTCATTTGGGCACAAGCAAATCACTATCAAGATGTCGAAATGTTATAAATGTGGCTTGTCGAGTTACTCCTCTCAACCCTCATGACGTCATGACTTGTTGAGTTTTTTGCCGAAACGCCCATATTCAAACGTCTCTACATATTGAATGATAAGTGAAATTGAATTGCATAATTTGTTCATAACCACGGTGTGGGTCGTAGCGACACCTTTGGAAGAACCGATAGCGCCAAAAACCTGATTCAATTTTTTTTATTAGCCAGGATTTTTTAATCAGCCCCTCATTTATGTATTCGTCTGCTTCTATGTATTCTATGTTTTTATTTCTCCTCTCTTGAACAGGAGGACAAACGACCTGGTTGGCCAGTTGTTCAACTGTTGGTGACTGACAATGATGTACCACCGAACACTGGACCATTCATCTTCGATTTGCTGGCTGGGAAAGGCAGATCATCTTTTAGAATAGAAACTGATGGGACAATACGAACTGCCGCTCTACTGAGCCACAAAAGAGAAAGTTCATACAGTCTCCATGTTCGAGTATTTGATAATGGTAGCCCAACACTTTACTCTGACACGTGGGTGATTGTAAAGGTAAGTACTGGCTTAAACTTGAAAATTCTAGATATTATTCTTCGTCAAGGTTTGAGTCAGTGTTTTCTCTTTTTTCACAGTTGTAAGGTTAAACTATTTGATTTGAGATAGATGTAACCACTAGTGGTTTGGAAATAAATAGTGCAAGGAATAACTACCTGCCTAAATGATGAGTTTTAAAATGATAATTGACATTGATAATCCGTCTCTTTTACAAGATAATTGCTAACGTGCCTTTTGTATATTGAAGGTAATTGAAGAATCCCAATTTCCTCCTATTGTGACACCTCTGGACGTGTGGGTTGGGTCATATCAAGAAAGATGGAATGGAGGAGAGATTGGTAGAATTCATGCAACTGACCAAGATCAGTATGATATACTGAATTATTCTATTGTCAATAACTCATCGATCAGTCCTAGTCTGTTCTCTGTTGAACCTCGCCAAGGAGTCATATCTACATCTTCAGGCTTGGATACGGGTCATTATTCTCTAAATGTATCTGTCAGTGATGGTAAATACACATCATATACAACAGTAAGGATTGTAGTTGAATCTTTATGGGATGAAATGCTGCAACATTCTTACAGTATTCGGTAAGCAGAAATGTTGGCTCGTGTGATTCAATTTATTCATAACGAATGTTTTTCTCACAAACTTACGTTAATCTTTTATTACTGATCAATCCATCAAATGCATTAATCTTTTTCCAGTATCCCAGATATTTCTCCGCTGAACTTCATTCTTACTCAGAAGAAAAGACTGATTAAGGAACTGAGGATTGCTTTAATGACTAATATAGGGTTGATAAGCATTCAGGATACTGGGAATGGGGATACCGACATCTTAATCCACATCAAAGGAGTAAGTGAACTTCACCGTCTTCCTTGAGTTGTAATTATAACAGTCAAACAGGGGAAAATGACCAATTTTTGAAGTTTTGTATCTCGGGAACTATCTTACAGAGCCGGAGTTTTGCTCAAATTGTGGCACATTTAGTATACTTTGAAAAGGTAGGGTGGGTTTTTCGCTACCAAGCATTCTTTTGAAACTAACCAAAAAACCTGAAAAACACAATTTCGCTGATTTTTTTCGAATATCTCAAAACGCACGCAATTCGTTGGATAACTCTAGATTTGGATTCAGCTTCCCAAAAACATACAGAACAACAATGAAACCGACTACTGGATTTTTTGCAACGTGTAATTAACATTTGCCATAACTAACTACCATATGATGTTAGTATGCGATTTGTTGGATGAGTGGTAGGAATATCAAGTGCTGTAGGTACTGTCCTGTGTCGTTTGGGTGGCAGAGCCTACCGAAAATGGGTCTCTCACAGCTTTTTACTCCCTTTTCAGAACAGTTTGACTTTTGCTTCTGCCTTCACCCTCATTCATCTCATCGCTCTAGGTAGTTTCAAGGATTCGAGCCAAACGCACTGTGAAAATGTTAGTACCCTGATCCGGTTAGTACCCTGTGTCCTCTGATCTGGTGTGGGAACGCCTTGCCCTGCAACTCACAGAGTACGCAGGCAGTTGTAAGAAATTTCCAGGGTGGGCAAATCTCTATGTTCCCAACATTTTGCATACCATGGTTGCCACGTAATTTTAGCGTCAATATTTCAAAATTGAAGCAGGCGTACAAATCGAAAACAAGGATGTATGTTTACAAAATGCAGAGGAAAAGTGGAGAATTGATGTAACTATAGTTTTTATGTGGTCATCCATCAACGATTGTGATGAATTGCATGCTACGTCTGTTGGGTACTGAATTATGAAAGCTTAAGTATATTTTTAAATTACATAATTTCTACAGAACCTGTTTGTTAAAGATGTTTATGAGATCTTTGATTTCAGTGAGATGTATAATTTATGACTCACTATTTATGATTATTTATATTCGTTTAGGGAGTCGATGCTGAGACACTGAATGCTGGATTGCAGGCAATAAACTTGCCGGTTCTACAGCTTGACTGTCATTGCTTGAACAATGCTATTTGCCGACAACGTATTAGCTTAGATCCTGATCGGATTATCACAATTGCAAGTGATTTCGTTGCATTTGTTGCTCCTGGACATACTCACGACCTATATTGTGCCTGTAAGATGGGTTATTCAGGTAATTTCTATTGTATGTAGTATCATTATGATCAATCTTATCTACTGTTGGAACAGCTAAGAAGCACAACTGCACTGTCTCTCTTTTTCACTTCTATTTACATCGGTTTGCATTGCAGGTGAACATTGTGAAACTCTGATGCCCACAACCCAATGCGAATGTCCTCCAACTCAAACTTGTATTCCTCAACCAGGACCACCTGGTTTTGTTTGTGCTCCACCTTCTCCTGCCTCCCCACTATGCTCACCCAATCACACTTGCCCTCCACCTCAGTCTACGGCTACAACGTCTCCATTTTACTATAATCTTACCTGGCAGCAGCTTTTCATTGGTGGTGTAGTTGTCCTGATACTACTGATCCTGTGCTGCATCGGCTTAATCTGCAGGTTAGTGAGTGAGCATTCACAGCGCACCTTGAGCCTAATAGTGAATATCTACTCTGTCAATAAAAAGAAAACGGAGTTAAATAGAAAAACGTTGTCTATTTCCACGAAAATAATGAGTTACAAAGACTTCTGTCAGAATTATATTTATTAAATTTGTTAAAAAAAAAAAAAAGAGTTACAAAGTTAAATCGATTTCGACGGTTAGGCCATCATCAGTAACAAACAATAACTGTTAATATTGAAATGGGTTTCCACAACTTCGTCGCGAGTGATTTAGTTCGTATCTACTCTGTCATATGGTACCTGTCCACATTTGTTGTTCGGTTTGGTCGACGATGTCTCTTAGGGGTCTTCTTTATGAAGGCGCATTTACAAATTAGGCTCAAACTTAATTTATTGAGCTTCGCAGTATTTATAGCAACAGTTTTACTTGCTATCTTGCTTCAGGTTAAAATTTAAGTAATCGAAACAGGAACCAAATTCGTCAGTACCTGTAGATTTCTCACAACTTTGTGTTTTTATCACACATCATCATTCAGATCAGACCATCATCATTAGACAGATCAGACCGTCATTTATTCAGATTAGATCTTCTCCTAACCATATCCCAAATTGCTGGGCTGACACCAGCAGCAGTTGACTTATCAATGCTGATAGGGATGCGTACTGATTTTGTCGAATTTTATGCCTGTTTTGTATATAATTTAACCCGAAGATGCTAATAAGATAGCTAGTGTAACTGTAGCTGTTAATTTAAAGCTCAATAAATATATTTTGAGTTCAATTTGTGAATGCTTCTTTGTGAATGCTGTTTTAATAATTGCATTTTATCCTGTATCATTGTTTTCAGATGCTGCCGTAGAAGATCTTCTGGAGAGGAAATCGATAAAGCCTCTTCAGTATTGAATCCTGATGTAAAACGAACTTCAAAGTTGAGTAACTTGGAAGTTACCCAAGTAAGTGATAAATAGGATGTATAATTAGTGCAATTTGTGCACCTTCTCGTATAGGTATTGTAATTCATACATTTTTGTGTTTTCAATAGTGCACTCCACGACCTGCATCTTATACTTCTGGATCGAATAATGATGTTTATACGGGACCATTGAACAATTTGGATACAGTTCGAAGCTATGGATCTGCTGGAGACGAACTAGAGAATGTTCATCCAGACTATGTAAAAAATTTGAACCGTAATTCCAACAGTCCTGGCCATAAAATCAACAATGGTAATTGCTTTCCTAATTTTTTATAACATTCGTAAACTGGATTATTATTTTTTGGGAAACGTCTTTGAATTAGAGATGCACGACAATAGCTATGACTAGTACATAAATATAACGCTCATTTGGCATTAACCAATGGAGAAAAGAGAAAACATTGCCATGGTGTTTGGAAAGAACTCGCTCAGTGGTTGGTTCCTGCTGGTAGTGCTGGTGAGGTTTAAATCAGGAGCAGCCAACGCCATTATTTCAGAGTGACGATTGAGGTGGATCCAGAAATAAAGTTTTCCCCTATATTTTTTTATTCATAACTAGAAATTCAGTACCAATTTGATATTTCTCTCATACACGATATTCACCTTAAGCTATTCAGTTTGTTTATCCTACTGGTTTTGAATGCAGTGGTTTATACAAATTTATGTATTTACTTAATGTTTGGAATTACAAACAAGCCCCATAAGTGGATTGCCTCCCCTATACATATACAGGGTATCAACATTTTACACTAACATTATAACAAAATTAAATATTTAATACTTCAAACCTCATTGTTAAAAACTTTCATCTCACGACATAATAAACTTAAATATAACTTCTAAAATAATTGGTACTTAATGAAGTATCTCAAAATAATAACAGATATAAGAACTACTTCTATTTTCCAAATTAATATTAGATCAACCTTACATTATGGTTTATGACTTTTTAAAATCTGTAAACTTGATATTTTCTGTATTAATTTTCAGATATCAAAAGACTATCCGAAGTACCAACTCGAGGAGCAAGAAGAACACTGAGTTGTGTTGAAGATGATGCTCGTATTCTTGGCGGTAGGTAAAATTAAATTCTCATCAGTAGCACACTTGATTTGCCTTTCAACGGACAATGTTTCAGTAATTTGGTGGTTGAAATGATTTCAGGATATCACTGGGATTGTTCAGATTGGGTTAGACCTAGCCAAAATCCTCTCCCAAATATTACAGAAGTTCCTGGAAGTGAAGTTCCAGATTCATCCAGTTTTCATAGCAATGACAGCAATGATTCTGCTGTTGAGCAGCATTTACTTCCACGTGAGTAATTTTTCCCATTTATTAACATTTAGTTTCAGCTCTGTGTGTGTTAGTTTATTTCCACCTTCTGCATATTTTTGTTTCCTAAAGGCCAAATCGCCAATGTTCAGCGTGCGGTTGGAGGATACCAAGCTGGGTTTCTCCCTGGAAGGCTAACGATTGATAAGATATTCAGCTTGCGTCAGATACTGGAAAAAACGAATGGATTTGCCAATTGCACGCACTACCCGTTAGTAGATTACAGTGCGGCATATGACAGACATATGGCAGACAGGCAGGGCTTGTACTTGGCAATGGACGAGCGTGGTATTCGTTAGAAAGTTGATCAGGGTGGTCAGAGTGACCATGGCTAAGGTGGGAGCAGCACCATAGTTGAGCATTTGCTCACCAGAGTGCATATGTACTCCTCTTGAAAAGATGTCAAATCGAGCATGTTCAAATTGAGTATTTGGTCAGCAGAGTGCATAGGTACCCCTCTTGAACAGATGTCAAATCGAACATGTTTCTCCCAAACCTCCCTGCATACCGCCATTCAGCCAGGAAAGCCGTGTCAATTGTGTAGTTTCACCAGATTGAGAAGGTCGGAGCAACATCATAGTTCAGCGTTTGCTTACCAGAGTGCATAGGTACTCCTCTTGAACATATGTCAAATCGAACATGTTCGAATTGAGCATTTAGTCACCAGAGTGCATAGGTACCCCTCTTGAACAGATGTCAAATCGAGCATGTTCCCCTGAAACCTCCCTGTATACCGCCATCCAGCCAGAAAAGCTTTGTCAAACTAGTGTAGTTTCACCAGATTGAGAATGTGGGAGTAGCATCATAGTTGAGCATATGCTCACCAGAGTGCATAGGTACCTACTCCTCTTGAACAGATGTCAAATCAAGCATGTTCAAATTGAGCATTTGGTCACCACAGTGCATAGGTACCCCTCTTAAACAGATAGGTACCCCTCTGGTGAGCAAATGCTCAACTCCGAGCTGCTCCCACATTCTCGATCTGCTGAAACTACGTGACAGGATTTACTCTTTCAACAAGTGGAAACAAGTTCCAATACCTCTCATCTCCACAAAAATAGATTGAGGGCCGAAAGCAGCGTTAAAATCCGCAAAATAGCCATTTTTCAGGTTTTTACGGGTGAGGAAAGTAGTGTGAAGCCTCCCACCAGATGTTTTGAAATTACGAAGTTTAATTATTTTGTTTATTTTTTGTGGAGAGCAAAACGGAAGACATCTGTAAATGATACCATGACCAGAGATCCCCGATGACGGGATTTGCCCAAACTTGTGAACATTGCTCGCATTTTTGGTGATTATTAAATCGAGCGTAGAGTGAATGTCGTTTCTGTAAAAAGTGGGTCCAGAAGAAAGTATTTTGAAGTTGAGTTTGAAGTTGAAATGTTTCAAGTGCTCCTGTGGACCTGGTGAAGCCACAAGGACATCATCAATGTATGCAAATGTGAAATTGAATCCATCCAGAACCTTATGCATGAATCGTTTGAAAGTTTGAGCTGCGTTCTGTAATCCAAATGCCACAGCAGGGAATTCGAACATGCCAAATGGAGTATTAATAGCAGTTTTTTTTTAAATGTCTTCCTTGACCACTGGAATTTTGTGATATGCTTTTTTGAGATCTGTTGTGGAGAAAATTGTTTTGTCATGTAGGATCTGTGCAAAATCTCTTATGTGTGGTAGTGAGTACCGATCTGGAATTGTTGCGCTGTTCAGAGCCCTGTAATCTCCACAAGGCCTCCACTCTCCGTTCTTCTTTGGCAACATGTGCAGGGGACTGGCCCAAGGGCTGTCTGATCTGTGGCAAATGTGAGATGCCATCGTATCAGAAAATTCTTTCCTGGCTATGCTTTTCAGGTGGCATTGATCTTGGTCTTGAAAAGACTGGGGGGCATTCGTTTTAATTACATGCGAAATGTTATGCTTGGCAGTACCTGGCCTCCTATTGTCACTGATTATTTCTGGAAATTCCCTAACCAGTTTTCTGAAGGGGCAGCTGTCGATTGCTCCTACGTCTCTCAAGGCAATCAGTCTCCTCCCCATCAAAAATCTGGCAATAACTTCTTTTTCCTCAAGAAATCTGCTCCGATCACTGGTTCTGTTATGTCTGCAATTGTGAAATTCCGTAGGAAAGGGACTCCACACCCTAAATCAAATTTCAACCTTTTTACACCAAATGTAGGAATGCAATTCAATGCAATTCCAATGGTTCTTATGACTCCCATCTGTCTTTGAGTAGCTGCATGCTCTTTTGGTAACACCGAAATTTCTGCCTCTGTATCAATCAAAAATACCGAATTGGATCATTTATCCTTTATGTACAAACGTGGAGTACAGCTTAACTGTGGGCCACTTCCTTGTTCTTGAAGCAGCCCTCCTAGGCGTTTTTTGGAAATGAACATGGAGAGGAACATCAAAATGCCCAACCCTGGAACTGTTGGTGAAACCTACACTAACCTACATCAATCCTGTTCCTAGAATTGTCCACCTTCTGCTATTCCATTTGTGCTTTGAGGGCAGCCACCTGTGCTGTCAACGTTGCAATTTGGTCTTCTTCATCAAAAACGGGTCTTGGTGCTACCACTTCCTGAAGACTGGCGATGCCATGGTTGTCCCTCAGAGCTGCGAGCTCATCTGCCTTGGCAGCCAAATTAGCCAAAGACTCGTTTGTTGCTCCCAGAACTGTACGGAGTGGATCTGGAAGTTGTCGCAACCAAAGACAGTGCAAGTAACAGTTAACCCGAAGCTCCATATTGGCCAATTTATCCTGTCTTTCACACAACCCAGCAGAGAATTCAAAAATCAATTCTTTCTTTCATTTATCTAGCAGAGGGGGGTACGACTAACCCATGTACCTGCTCAGCTACGTCCATCTCTAAAGCTCCCATGATGCAGCTGTACCTGTCATCGTCATCAGCCATTCTAGCCATTCTGAACAATGCCTCACATTGTGCAAACCATAGTGCTACATTTTTCTTAGCAAAATGTTGAAGCTTTGATGGCCTAGGTCTTTCATTCTTAACCAATGGAATATCTGGCTGTCCAGATGTTTCAAGTAATACAGGAGTGCTTACCCTCCTTGAAGGACTGAGACTTACTGATTGTCTTGTTGGCACTTCTCCTCCTTCCTTCTTCTTCCTTGCTTTGATTCGCAAGATTTCTCATTGCCTAAATTTGATTTCTCATTGACATGTTCAATCTTCAACTCTGGGGTCACCACTTTAGCGTTTTACCTATGAAACTCGTTCTTCAAGAGAGAGGACGAAAGTTTGAATGGTAGCAAACACCAGAATAAATATTTCATTGGAAACTCAGGTAAACAAAACAAACATTTGGTAGGTAACAACGTAAGTATGTGATGTGTAGTGAGTTGGTCACTACAATATTCCCCCTTCCCCATGGATGAATGCTGGTTTCAGACACGTCGGGGTCACCAGTTTAGAGATCCTGAAGCTTCGAGTAATGTGGTAGATTCATTAGAACCCGTGACAAGTTCTTGAAATGCCTGAAAAGGCACTTATAATTATAACAAACATGGTCACATTGGTCACTTGGAATAATCGGGATTGTGTCCACCACAGGACTCGCCTTCCCAGGATTATCTGATTTTGACGGGTACCAGTGAGGAAGTATGTGGCTCACCAAAGAGGACAGGAGTCCTCTGCCTTTACTCCTGAGATTATGGTGAGCATAGCCTGGTGTCCCTTAGCCTACGGTCAAGGGTCAGGACCAAGTGTGCACCACATGCCAACTCACCAATATCATGTTGGGGTCACCAGTTTAGAGATCCTGGATCCTTGAGTGATGTGGTGGATTCGTTAGACCCCGTGACATGATCTTGAAATGCCTGAAAAGGCACTTCTAATTATATCAAACATGGTCACGTGGAATAATTGGGAATGTGTCCACCACAGCCATTTTGTGCAAGAAAAACTAAAAGAGAAACCTTAGACAATGAAACTTGAATTGACGTTAGACATTAGAAGATTTCAGCTTTTATTCCTCTTCAACCTCACGTTCTTATTCTTTTTCGGTTGCTGGTTTTGAGCCAGAAAAAACGCAAATAAAGGAAAAGCTCAAAAACAGCTCGTGTAATATGGCCTTAAGGTAGCTAGTCTGAGCTTGTGATCACTTTTGAGAGTTGAAAAATTGTTGTTCTTCAGAATCGAAATTCCCCCTCACATTTTGGAAATATATTTGGAGCATATCTACAAATATTTACAATTCGTTTCATTCGTTTTTTTTTTCAGCCCCAACCATTGACCCTGCTCGGGACTTGGCCACTTTGGATGAAGAGCTTTACCTGACATATCGAAGTGAAGAAGACGACATTGTACCATATGGCTTCCCACAACGATATCCAAGCCACAGTGACATTTCTACCAATTTGTGTGATATTGAAGATTCTGATGTGCCAACGTAGCATTCACTCACTATTGTATCATTCCTCTGGATTCTTAGGTATTAATTGTGCGACCATTCCAAATGTAATTACCTATATTTTATAGTTTGGAAACACACATATCCGTTTTATCACGTGATGTTAGCCATAAATGTTGCCATTTTTGTTGATCTAATCTCTCGTTAATCTAATTATTATAGGTTTTACTTTCATCATTGTCAACCTTTCACCTTGTCTGAGGTTGCTTTTTATTTTAATGCTTCTTTTTTTCAATCGACTGTAGCTTCCAATATTTATTCTTAATCTTGATTTTTTTTATTTATTGCATTACTACTGAGATTGGCTCATCGTAGATTCGAATCAATTTTACCCAGTACCTACCCTCTCGATTGTTACACTGTTGGTGACAACTTTTAGAACATTCCAGCAGAGAATGATTGCATCATTTGAGTCTTAACTACTTATAATTAAATCGACAAGGTAAATTCTAAATGCCTTAACATATAACCTTGTAAATATAGATTTAATAATAACGATTATTGTTAATTAGGCAGAAGTTAACTGGATTCAAATGGTTCAGGAACTAGTGCTTATAACTTCAGAGTACAGAGTTTATACTTTTATACACGACTAAGAAATTTCCTGAAATATAGAAAAATATTTTAATTTAAGATTTTTTATTCCTATCATTGTGTTATATTGACCATAACTTCGTCATCACCTTCAAAAAAATATTTGTAACGCTACATAATGTATTAATGCATCGATATTGTGCTTAATCTACAGTGTTATTTTTTATATGATCAGACCCATTATTGATGTAATGGTGAATTAACGTAATAGTAGGTATGTTTACATTCTTTTAGATGAAGATGGTTAATATTTATTTTGAGACTGATGTCAGTTCAAAATAAGAGCTTTTATTCATGGAAATGAATGCTGTTAATTTGATTGTTGTGTAAATATTAGTTGCAAAGCCTAGAACATTGAGTCACGGTAAATGGAGTTGCTATGTTCTGGAACCTAGTTGATGTATGTACTCATTGGTATTAATTATGTAATGAGTGTGTAACACTTGAGTGGAGTCTGGTTGATAGCATCCTTGTGTAAAAAAAGGTATATTTTTACCAAAATAATCAATGGTTCTCAATCATGATGCCGCCAGCTTTTCAGGGTGGTAGATGCAGATTCAAATCACTTGCTCACTGTCAGTTTTGTTGTTTTTATCGCTAACAAGGTGTCAGCACAGAATTATCGTTATAATGGGTCCCCTGACTGTTCGTTGACCCTTTACAATAATAGGTAATCTATGGTAACCTCAGCCCTAATATTAAGCAGACTGCCATGTTTCTGCCAAAAATGAAAATGTCAAGCTATCTACTAGAAAATGGACAGTGGATCTGGTTTTTTTTTATAGGTCAACAATTTCTTCAGGTCGTTTCCAGAGGGGTCGTATACACTCTAGTGAGCAGACTATGAACATGAACTATTACAGTTAGTTCATTCCCACTAATTCCAACCTCCACCACTGGTCGTTCTTCCGCGTTCCCTTCAGAAACAAATAAAGCAAACAACCACAAAAGCCGAACAAAATCCTAGTAGGTTTCTAAACAATCTTTTGAACTACTGTGGTTGATATTATGAAGTCCTCTTGTAGTATCCACTGTCCAATAAGAACTAGGAGATCGTTTGACTCCTTGATAACTAAAGGAAATATCATTTCCATGGTGGTACCAGAGCTCCTCATAGTATCCACCGTTCAATTACCTAAGAACTAAAAAAATACTCTTAAACTCACTCACTCACTCAATCCTCCTTCATGCATTCATTGCGTTCCGCAAAGGAACCTACGTTCTGTGTTCTCTCCTCACGTTCACCATTAAATGAACTAAGAATTAAAGAACTACGTTGGATATTTTACTATAGCATTGTAATAGCATGGTAGTTCTTAATTCATTGAATGGTAAACAAGAGTATCATGGAACTATAGTTCCTTCGTGGAACCCAGCAGCTAGCGTTGGAAGGATTAAGGGGGTCCTAGGAGCGTTCAATGAAGTCAACTAAGTATGTCGAGAAATAGTGCATTTGGATCACTATACTAGAAACCCCCCTCCCTCCCTTGTAATGTTTTTATTAACTCCGGTTTCTTTGTATGAAATAGGTTTCAACCACCTCATAGCAGTTGATTTTAGCTTAGTTGAGTTCGTTTGAGAACCTCTTTGATTTCCAGAATCCTAGACTTCTAGATAGAGAGTCCGTACCCGTTACCTTTTTTGTGTGGACAAGAGTGTCAATTTTGTGGTTAAGAGTTGAACTATTGTTATAAGTACAACCTTTTAACTCAGCTAAAACCTTGAAGACCAACTTTATTATTACGATTGAGAACCATTCTTTAAAAAAAATATATATTTGTTGCTCTAGTTGATAAAGAACTCAATGTAATGGTTTTAATGTTAGATTTGTATCTTGAGAGTACTATTAGTGTTTGATGACTGTTGATGAAATAATGTGAACGTTTCTATTTAACTACTATTTGACGAAGATGTAGGTATTTTTCTTCAATAGTGAGACCTACATAATTTTTGGAAAACACGTGTTAAGTTTTGACTGATCATCAGCATAAGTATATAATAATAAAGATGCCTATTATTCATTATTTCTTGGAAAGATAGTTTCGTGATTGTGATTAAAGGCATTGCATTGTGGCGTTTACTGTAGGTGATAGGTCTGACTGGTCCAATCGTCATCTATTAGCGTCATTATATCACCATTCATATTTTATGTGATCCATTTTGACTTGTTAGTCAATCAGTATCATGAATTATCTTCTGTGATTAATACTGATTCAACCAGTAGCTCTCCAAGATTTTCGAAGGCATGTTTTTATTGACTTACGAAAAAATCCAATCCAAGTGGCTAAGTGTATTAGGCGTATAAAACATAAATCAGCAAACATGGAATCATGCTCTCCTGTTGTACTATTTTTACGCTCAAATATCCAATAGTGAAATTCTAAGTCAAGTGTTTTATTCTTTTATGAAAGAAAAATTAGCTTGACCTTATCACCCAAAGCAAAATTTTCCACTTCTAATTTGCGATCGTTGAGGGCGTTTTGATTAGCTGCCATAACCGTATGATCTTTCATTACAATGTCCCATCGGATGGGAATGAAATTTTACCCTCATCTTGATACCACTGTGCCTTAACTTCTTGTCCACTAGGATCAGGGATATGACCTGGAAATTTACTCCTGTCGTGAATACAAAGGGATTCACTACAGCTTGCTCAAAACTAATAGGATCAAGCAACAGTTCGATACATATTACCTTTGTTTTGTGGGTAAAGGATGTTACATTTTTTATGGCTATGAAGAATGTGTACCGTCCCTTGTCAAGTAAATAGGTAGGTAGGTGCGTAACCTACCTCCTACCTCTATGATTATTTGACTTCTTACTAAGTTGAACTTCAACTTGAATTTTAAATGTTTCCAATTCTTATTGAGTTTTTACGACTGAAACGCTTGCCATTGACCATGTTATTAGAATTTCAATGTTGAATTCAGCAATTTTTGTGAGTGATAAAAAATTTTATTCGGTTTTAACAGTAGGGGCTACCTACCTACATAATTATTTTAACCCGCACTTATATTTGACATCATAGTCATAATCAGAGATGGTCACAATTTAATTTGTGAATAATACGAATGAACGTGGATTCTTTGTGTATGCGAATTTGAAGTAATTAACAAACCAAAATGAAGAGAAAAGTGAGTGAAATTATGAATTTGAATAAATTTGTATTCGCATGGGGGAATTCGAATAAATTCGTATTCGCGTGTGGGAATTCAAATAAATTCGTATTCACAAGAAGTGTAATTGTAATTCACAGCTTTATTTAAAATTAAAATTAATTCGCGCTAACAGTTGTGAATTAACAGAAAAAATGTGAATTACTTACTAACAATTGTGTGAATTGAAATTAATTTATACAAAAAGTTATGATTAAAATTAATTTAAACGAAAAGTTGTGAATTTCTTAAATATTTTCAAGCAAAATTTGATGAACAATTCATCGATTTTAATTCATACTTTTCGTGTGAATTAATTTCAATGGGAAAATCCAGCTGTTCCATTTTATTCGTTAAACTGAACGATTTCAGTGAGAGCTTTCCAAAAAGGTGCTATATGTGTATAAGGTCCAATGATTGGAAGTGAACGAAAACGAGTGCCATAAAAAACATACAGATGACGTCACCCACCCTGCACCCGCCTGGGGGGCACCCTCCGCTCCTCTAAACAGATGACGTCACACGTGATCTTCTCACTCGTTTTACAGCCAACCTAATGAACATTTTGAGCTGAAAATCGGATCTATGGGGTTTTCAAAGGTGCTGAATCCGAATTTGAAGTCGAAAATGCAAAATTCCGACACCGGAATCCCCCGTTCATAGATTTTCTCTGAACATTTTTAATTTACATCTTTCACATCCACACACACATCCCACCACACCATCTTCACACATTCCATCTTTCACATTCATCTTTACTTGCCTCAGCCCACCTGAAGGTGAAAGGAAAGTATTGCAATCAGCAGAAAACCCCATTTCTCAAACACCACCTTTAACTGGTCCTAATCGACATCTGATCAATTTTCTCCATATTTAGAAAAGTGTATGTAAGTCCTTATGTATGTATGTATGTATTTCGTGAAGTCGAATCCAAGTTTAGTCGACCGTTCTTAATAATACTGGTATATTATGTTTGTTGAGGTTCGGTCAATGAAAGAAGACGTTTTTTCCCGACGTTTCGGTGATTTATTTCACCATATTCATGGGAGAGTTGAAGACAGGAATAGGATGCTAACAAAACAGGTATGGTGGAGTCTCACCACACCATTATGCTTAGGCAGGTAGAGGGCACACATATAGTACTTGCTTGGTTGACATCCAAGTCTAAACTTGGGGACCCTAAGAATTTCAGCCCTCCAGGTCAATTATTAGGGGGAGAAAATATTCCAAATAGGTGAAAAAACGTCGTTTTCAGCCCATTTTTTAGCTTTTCTCCCAAACTACTCTAACGATTTTGATGGAATTCACAGGACTTACTCTTCTGACAAGTAGAAGCAAGTTCCAATACCCCTCATCTCCACGAAAATAGATTGAGGGCCGAAATAAGCGTTAAAATCCACAAAAATGGCCGTTTTTCAGTTTTTACGGGTGAGGAAAGTAGTGTGAAGCTTCGCACCAGATGTTTTAGTAAATAATTCAAATTTTCTTTGGGTAATTCACAAAGTTTTGTGCGAATTAATTTTAATAATAAAGTCATGAATTATAATAAATTCAAATTGACAGAATTTTATTTTTTGAGTTCATTTAAATTCGTATTCACAAAAAAGTCGCACTCTAAATTAATTGAAGTTCGTAGTTACGAATTAAATTGTGCCCATCTCTGGTCATAATGGATCACATAGAAGCCAACTTGTTGTCATTGAAGAGGACATAAGAAATATTCAAATGTTATATTGTCTCTTTTAGCAACATGTTGTCGAAATCTTGAAAGGATCGATCAAAGTGTCTAAAAATCGTACTTGGACCACAAATGTACTTGACCAATTTAGATTCTTCATGATTAAACATATTCATGCGGGAGATAGAAAATATCATGATGACTTTAATGATTATAATTAGATCTAAGTGAAATAATATCATTGGCTCTTTCAATTCGCTGTAAGTTAATTTTTCAAATCTTTTAGTAGGTTCAATACGTTTTCCTTTTTCTTCACAGCGCTCCTACAAATAGGCCTTTTCCAGGCCCACATTAGGTTCACTCTAATCTACTCCTTCGAACTGTCAAATAAGAATGCGCGTATATGGACTAACCCCATTGGATACAACTGCAAAATCCTCTAATTCTTCACTATTGGAAGATTGCCTCCTGAAATTATGTCCACTTTGACTTCTATAAGCAGCAAGCTGATTTGAGCTCTGATCTCAGCTGAACAAGCTGAGCAAACAGGAACAGTGACAGAGAGAACACAAGGGTCGAATAGTTCTTAAGGGTGTGCTGGACGACCTGCTCAAGAAGCGCCTCAACCATGTCCCAACCTAGCTCATAATCCTATTTCTTATTTTTCACGTTTGTGATTTCGAAAAATTCCTCGATATACGTAGTATTTTTTACAATAATAATTACATACTTTATGATGTGAATCATAATTTTAAGTTCATCCCATCCATAGAGAACTGGAAGAAACCAATGAAAACCGGGGTTTTCGTTGGTTCTTCCAGTTTTCTCTGGATCAAACTTAAAACTACTATTCACATTGTAAAATAAAATCACAATTTTGAGCTGTGTTGGCGCATGGTTGGGACGCTTCCTGAGCCTGTTGTCCCGCAAACCCTTAAGTGAATTGAATACCCGTTGAATGTTAACTCTACATTAAAGTCTAATTTTTTGTTTACTCTTAACACTTGAATACCAAGGACACAATTGGCCTAAATTTAAGAATCACTTGAAAATTCATAACAGCAATTTTCCCCCTACTTCCAAGCTTACGGTTCATTACTCATTGATTTCATTCCAATAATTTTTTTAGGGTAAAAAAATAATTCGAAATAAACTTTGGTAATTGATATAGATTTGTTCATTCCAATTCTAAAATTATTATTTTGAAATCCCTCACAATTCAAAGAATTTATTTAAAAGACTTAACTATAAAATAACCCTAATTAACCTGAAATATTAATTATATATTTCAACATGAATAATTAGAGAAACTCTGTTAAACATATTAAATTCTGTGATATTAGATTAAGGAGTGCCTCTGTCCACTCAGTTTATCCATTATGCTCGTATAACTACATTTCAATTGTGGATTTGAAGTATGTGTACATATTAATGTTGTAAAAATCATGTGAAACGGAATTGTAGTTATTTTTTTAAATGTTTGACAACATTGCATGATTTTGATAAGAAAGTGATATTTATTTTACTTGTGTTATCTTCATTTATTTACCTATGAAACCCTTCGGTACAGTTCACCAGAACTCGCAACTTGTCTCCATGAGTTTTCCATTGGATAACAAATTAAGGGTTGGCAGAAAAAGCCAGGTACCATCGGATTCATGATACAAACACGCATCTTTTGTCATGGTCAGAACAGGGGAAAGTGGCGCCTTGGGCTTCCTCCACTTGAGAGGATCCAAGTTGTTCCCCAACCGCTGCTGCACTTGATAAAACACCCTGGAAGAGTGCTGGCGGACTGCTGCCTCAGTGAGGGAAGGGTTGTGCTGATCAAGTTGTAGTTCGACTTTACTAGGGATTTGACCGAGAGCTTGTACCGCACTTCATAAATTGTCTCTGTCGTGCCCCCATGCACAAATAATGACATTAGAATACCTAGTGTCTGTATTCTTGTCTCTTTACACACAAACCGGGTACTGCTGGCCCGGCTTTTGAAATTTTGTTTGAGGTGGGGTCAGTGAAGACCCTGGCCAAGGTAAGGTTGGTGACCGCTGTTTTTACCATCTTCTTCTTCCCGTGATGGTAAAGGGCTGACGTCGTGTCACGAACACTGAGCGCATGGAGGAGGAGGGGTGCTTTCTTCACCATAGCAAAAATTTTGATGTTTTACATTGAGGCGCATTTACATGAGGCGCATTTTCTCTCCCAGGCTTGACGAAAAATATACTTGCGTTTGATGGAGCAGTTGCAGTCTGCAGTTTTTGCATTGGCCTGGGAGGCCTAAATAGCTGAGTAGACAAGCAGGTAATAATCTGCATCTTCCTCTCCATGCTTGACCACCATACCCTTAGGTTGTAGTTGTTCAGCCAGGATTGCTAAGAGCCTCCCTTGGCTCCTGTCATTTGACGAAAATTGCTCTTGGGCCTTAGTCACAGTCATGAATTTAGTGCTTACCCCCCACTGAGTCAGCAGTCCGCCAGCACTCTTCCAGGGTGTTTTACCAAGTGCATCAGAGGTTGGGGAAAAACCTGGATCCCTTCAAGTGGTGAGTTTCTTCAAAGATGGGCGATGCTCCTATCCTGCATTGCTATGAGCCTCCCTTTGTTTCTTTCATTTGACAAAAATTGATCTTGGGCCACAGTCACACAAAGTAGAAGTGGTTGGCTGCATAGTAGTTCATTGGTACAAATTGTCGGGATTCAGCCAATAGTAACGACCTTCAAACAGCTTTCATTCTTGTTTATTTTGACGTTTCAGGTCAACACTTGAATTTAGCCACAGTCATGAATTTAGTGAAAAGGACTTTAGGTGCCAATCAGGACCATAGACCCTTCTTCACCCTGTTGAAAGGACGAGGTCATCTACCCAGCCCCCATACTCATATCAGCTCTATACTTATTTCCTTCCAGTCACTCTCAGGGATTCAGAATATGTTTACTAGAACCACTATACCTATTTCCAGTGCCTGCAACCAACTTTTTTTTTTTACAGACGCTAACGTTTGTACACCTACATCATAATATGATATATAAGGTATGTATATCTATACATCATGTGTATATATACAGGGTGTCCCAGATAAGAAAAAAATAAGGGGATTACCATTTGGAATTTTCCTCTAACCCATTATAAGGAAGTTAAGGGGGTGGTCTTCGTTATCTGGGACACCCTGTATATAATGTGTATAATAAGTAAAAGGTATACAATTAGTGTGTAACGTTAATTTCCACATTACATGTCAAAAACCAACACTTTTATGGTTGGTTGAAAACATTGGACCAAAGTTCATCATCCCTAGTTTAGTAATGAGTGGTTCAAAGAATTCTTTTGGACTATTTGGATGCAGAAATTTTCAGAAGAAGCAGAATTGCAGAAAAATTCTTTTGGACTACTTGGATGCAGAATTTAATTAATGCCCAAAAACTTTTATATAGACCACTTCAACATTTATAAAGTATTGTCAGAGGTATTATTGAAAAACCGCCAAAAAAAACAGCAACTCCCCCTTGATGTCCAGCATTGAGCAGCTGCAGTTTGGTAACGGGAGATAAATAATTTGCTTGAGGTTTTTTGCAGAATTGGTCGATTTTTGAGTCCCAAGTCACTGATTATGACAGCAGAAGGTCGTGTGTTCAAACCTGTCCCGTGCACTGTTTTTCTTTTTACTCCTAACTACTCTGTTAAGTATGCGATGTTACCCCGACTTTTTGTTACTTAGGAATGATGGGGTATGTTTTTCTATATAGAAGAGCGAGCATCCAAGTCACTGATCTGTGCAGTATTCTTTGCTAAGAGAGAACC
>JAEMON010000001.1:13873021-13887225 GCA_030264115.1 Lygus lineolaris | reverse complement strand
AGTAGGTATTACTGATACAATCGTGTCGAAATTAGAAGGTAAATTTCAGCTCTACACTCTACTGATAGTCCGATGGCGATGAATTCATAGGGGACCGTCACGGGGCTTACCCGCGGGATCCCTGAAAATTTCATACAATGGGGTCTGCGTATGATTTTTTTTTTACAATTTTTATTGAAAGGGAATCGATTCAAAATGGCCAAAGTGGGGTTATTTCATAATTATGTGGTCTCCCAATTTTTTTATCGACGAAGATAAATGTGAACGTTTGAAAAAATGCGCGCGGAAATGGACCGCGCTGGTTGGTCGAAGCGCATCCATGCGGAGAATGTATAATATCCATGAACGGTTTTTGAAAGGGATAGCATGGGGGGAGGGGGGGAGGGGGGTGTGACGTATCTACCTCCCCGCGAAATTCAAAACATTCCATTTCAACGTGGCGATTTCTGCTCCCTCATGGAGTTATAAATGGTGTTTACTAGTCATGGCAACTCGAATAACATAGGTAATTAATGGGTTCTTCCAATTTTTATTTCTCATGCGCAGACCCCATTCGGACCATAACTTCATATAGTTTTATCTAGGACAAGGAATTGACCACAGACCGACAGAGAAACAGTCAAGGAACCAAAATTGTTCAGAAAGCTCTGAAACGTACAAAGCAAGTGAAAATCTTGATTTTGGAGGACACAAATTGTTTTAAATTTCTTGCACGAATACATAGCTTCCTACCTTCGGTAGTGAAGAAGCAAAAAGGTGAATGAATCATTCTAGTTTTACCCCCTTGAAGGAATTTACTGCTGAGATGCATAATAATAGGCAAGCAGTATTATACCCTAATTATGCCCCGTAAACACGGGCTCTTCCGCTATCACGTTCCCATACATGATTTATACTGTACTTAGGTATAATTACGAAACTTTGGGCATAAATATTTCTGTGAGATCCTTGAAAAGTACATACTAAACATTGGTCTGGAAGGGGGAGTTTTGTGGGGATAAGTAGTTTATCTTACCCACAATATATGTGCATGTTTGGTGATATCCGGGGCTTGTCGATAGAAGTAGAGGTCGGAGACAGCAGGATTTATACCAACTGCAAATATGGCATGAAAGAAGGTGTACATACAATTTATGTTATTATTTTTGAAGCCTTCCTAACTACTTAGTAAGAAGTACTTACATTCATACTCCAGGGAACAGGAGAGGACAACTAGTATGAGTTGGTTAGGTTGCCTCCCTGAATTAGAGCAATGGAAGAAGATGTTGGTAATCTACCTTACGCGCGTGATGCTATTAGGTTTGTCCCTACTGCGCAGCTGAAATATTTGACTGCCACTAGTTGGAAGAAATTTATTGTGTGCGTGTGTGAAACATTTGCCCTTGTAATATGTTGTAAGAAGGACTGTTCCAACTTAGCGACGGTGCAGGTGAAATTCGAATATTGTGGCGTGCGAGAACCTTCTGGGAAGAACTGGGAAACTTCTTGTGGAAAATATTCAGCTCGGATATTTTCTGTCTGTTCCAACTGGTTTGTGGGCATCACCTTCCTACTGATATGAATATGAAGGAGGGGTGAGTTGGATTCAGGGAAACCTTCTTCTACCTCAGGTTTGTTCCATCTAAACTGTTCAGTTCGAAGATGTTCAAAAATGTTCGAGCCGAAAATCGAACTTCACTTTGACCTTGACAAACGGCCTTCAGATTATTTGAATTGTATACCTATTCCCGCATTGAATATTATTTGAAGTGCGTCTTTTAGTTGGAGCAAACCTTCAATTGGATGAGTGTGACAGTCCAGGTATAGAAGGGGGTGTTACCAACATAATCAACCGATCATAAGTTTGTAATTATGATAGCGCAGATATGCTTTTCCAAGTTGGGTTTATTCGTGCACAAAGCTTTGTCGTATACTAAATAATATATTATGATTAGGTGGGATGTAAGAGGATATGAATACTATGAGCCAGTCCCAAACTATCAGTCCAATTCAATTGAGATCGGCAAGAATTCGTGAGAGCGTACCTACCTAGTACCTACTAAAGAGCAATTAACATTAATTGCATAAAATTCATAGAGAATTTTCAATGCGACATTGGATCATGAGGAAGTGAGAAATCGGTGTTTGTAAGAATTGAGTTTGTCCATCGCAGTAGGTATAGTGAGTTCGTAGGGGACCATCTAGAGGCTGAACCGCACAATCTCGAGAAATTTCATCGAAATCGGATGACGATGTTTGAGTAGAGCTAGGATTCTGGGACAGATTGATATGGTTTAAATCTAACAAAACAAAATAATAATTAAAAAAAAGTACGAATGGAAATGTTGAGTTCAAGGACCCCAACAGGGATCACAACGCCAATGGGGCTGACCGGGCAAAATCCAAGCTCCTCTCCAAATAAAGGACATTTTGCGCTATTCCTGAATATACTCGATGTTCCTGTACCTTTAGCTAATTAGCTGCAAAATCGTCAAGAAACCCTAGAAAGTTGACGGTTTTGACCGTTTGTACCTCCCAAAGTTGTTATACTAGTGCAGACTAGTGTAGTGAGGATTCTAGTACGTACATTCATTCTAGTACGAGTACATACTAGGATTCTTCTGGTCTTCTAAGGACCAAGGACTGCAGTTCTCGGTCTGGTGTCCGGTCTGGGCTGTCATGAAGTTACCCCGATGGCGTATATCCAACACTGATCATGCACTCATGAATACTTTTTAGCACCGCCCCTTCCATCACTAGTATACGCAAAGACCTGAGAGTTCTGCGCCGAATGAGACCAACGTCAGCTCACCAAGTCCGTAATAATGATTTTTCAAAGTTTTCTGTTTTTTCGACCTTTTATTGTCGACGACTGAAAAAGTCGAAAAACGGAAAAATCATGTCTATGGACTTGATGAGCTGGCGTTGGTCTCATTCGACGCAGAACCCTCAGGTCTTGAACTTTTCTTTGATACAAATACAACTTTTACAGTTACAAAAGGTCAAATACGTGAATTTTTCAGTTATAATGATTTTACAGTTAATTAGCTACTTAAGATTTAGGAAACATTGGGGTAGCATTTCGGAATCAGCGTAAAATATTCAATAAATTCGGAGCGGAGCTTGGTTTTTGCGGGAAAAACGCCATTTCCGACCAATGTGGGCAACCGTCGCAAATTCGGAAGCAGGAAGCTCATCCTCTCGGTCTATTTTGGAGGATACTTTTTTGGAGACTGGAAGTGGGAAGTGAGATCTCCACATTAAAAACAAATGCCTTTATTAGTTATTGTGCTGGATTATTATATTAGTATTAATCCAAGAGTACATCCACTTATGACTAAGATATAGTATGTTCCTAGTTTGATTTCGATATTGGAATTCCGATATTCGATGTATGATGTGGTGATAGACATACTAGGACAGGATTCTAGTACGTACATTCATTCTAGTACGAGTACATACTAGGATTTTCCTGGTCTTCAAAGGACCAAAGACTGCAGTTCTCCGTCTGGTGTCCGGTCTGGGCTGTCATCAAGTTGCCCTGACGGCGTATATCCAACACTGATCATGCACTCATGAACACTTTTGAACACTTTTTAGCACCGCCTCTTCCATCACTAGTGTAGTTGCGGTTTTTGAAGAATTGCGATTTATAGTGTGTAATCGTGCTTGCTGTGAATCTAAAGTGTGGTAGCGTTTCTGTTATGCTTGTGAAGAGGTTGTCGGGCAATATCTGGGGTCGTCACTGTTTGGATGATGCCTCTTTCTCGTTCTTCTGTCGTTTCCTCACGAGGAACCCTCGTACTCCAGCTTGGATCTTGGTGGCCGCCTCTTCAGGGTTCCTGGACCCGGATTTTCCGTCCGTTCCGTCTCCGGATTGAGCGCTCCCAGTAGATTCGGCTTTCTGCATCTCGACGGAGACCGACACTATCTATGAACCGACCGTCGGACGTACTGACGCAGAACGGCCGCTCCTCCCTGGTAGTGACTCCTTCCATCTTCCGCCCCACCCTTCCACTCAGCGCTCGCATGCCAGTGCCAGATGAGAACGTGTTCGGCTCGGCGTTCGTTCCAAGAGGGAACCGGTTGTCGACATCTGTTCCTTCTCAGGACAGCCTCCCCGTTACTCGATTAATAAGCGTTTGATCGGGTTCATGGAGCGGGATCAGAGGTTACTCACCAGTTTGGAGCAGTCAACTGTGGGACGGACGCACGATCTAGGAGAAGGTGTCATTACGAGTCGTATTTATTCAGGGCTGCATCACCATTGTCATTTTCAGACAATAGGGTAATTCACCCAGTTATTCAGCCTTCAGTTATTGATCTCATCGCTCTAAAAGCCACTTTTAACCTCACAAATGTCTCTGGGATCTTTTAAAAATGCCTCATCACTTGAAATACCTACATACGTATGAGTTCTAGGCGCTAGTGAAAAAAAAAGTCCCATTCATGCAGCATGAGTGAATTTTCAAAGAATAATTTTTACCGATTTGGGGTGATTCCCGTAGGAAATTTCACGCTGATTCTGAATATACCTACCGTTTGTTCATATGTTTAACATGGTACCTAATTTAGAGGAAAAACCTCAAACAAACCCGTTTTTTTTAGCTATTTCAGTCTCTACATTTTCTAAATTTGAACCCTTGGAGTACTCCACAAATTCTGGCCAACGAACATAACCTTTCTTTTGATATGATTGACATTTTGAATTTTTTTCAGATTTTTAGCTCGATTCCTCGGTCAGATATCGTCTGGAATGACACATATATAAAATTTTTAATACGTATATATATATGTATATTAATATATATATATATTTATTTTGTTAAATTTCAGGAATCGTTTTAGAATGGTCTGAAACAGATTTCCATGAAGAAAAAGTTGAAAAATTTGCATAATTTAAATTTTGAAGCCATTGCAATAGCTTCATTTTCTTCGAAAATTCGCTAAAAGAAAACCGGAGTTAATGAAAAAACGCTGTCTATTCAGTAAACTTATAACTTTGTAACTCATTATTTTGGTGGAAATAGACATCACTTTTTTAAATTAACTTTGGTATTTTTTTAATTAAAATTGGCTTCCACAATTTCGTCGCGAGTGATTTAGTTTGCTAGTTGTATATAAAAAGTTATAGTGCAATGTAAATGAAAAATTACAATTAAATTATGGATGTATCTTGTGAAATCCGCAAGTAAACCATTTCTCGTTGTCGAAAATTAGTGAAGCTCCAAAATGGACTCGAGCTGCAATTGTTCGTCTGCACCATGCTACGCCAATGGCCGAAATCGTGGGTCTTTTTTTACTTGTAATTTTTGAGGGCAGATTCGTGAGACACCCTACATGTTCTGTATACATTTTGATGGCAATTCTCACCACAGTGCGACAATTGTGATCACTGCTGGTGACTGTCGGCACCAACAACTAATACTCGCTTATTATACGGGGTATACTTACTAGTAGTACCTATGACACCTAATACCCAGCACCCCCGTCGACACGTCTCTCTCGGACTCGCCCATTAAACCCTTCTCACCCCTACTTAACGTGAAGCCTTGGTCTGTAGACCCACGAGATAGTTTATAACATTGTAACTTAGTGTAGAACGGGAGTGGGGGTCCTACGTGATGCGGGCTCGAGCTGCATTTGTTCGTCTGTCTGTCTGTACCACTGTACAGGCCGCACTGGCGCACTTCTAGTGTGCCTAAATGTATGGCCTTATCTTTTGCGTAATTGGTATACTGTATGTATGTGTCTAACAATGACCCCCCCCCCCCCCCTTTCTTCTTTTTTCCTTTTGTGCCTTTGTTATTGTTGAGGAAGGTGGAATTAACAATAAATAACCAATTATACTCCTTAACCTATTACAATATTTTTTATTTAATGAGAAAATACAAACTCGAAAATGTGGACTGCATTAAATGTAGATTGGATACCTATTGTTGGTATTCATAATTAAAAGAAAATAGCGCTCAGCAATATGATTGAAATACAAGAAACCTTCTGTCTCTAGGATATTATGGAGATCGACCCAGATGAACACGTATGTCGGACTGATTGGGAATGGGGTCTACAGAAAAAAAACCTTCTTCGTCGAGCTTTCGTGAAATGTATTCACATCATCAGGGCCTGTACAATAATCACGACATTCTCCCTTAATGGCACAATGAACTAACATGAGAAACGGTAAACTTCAAAAATTGAGTATGTAGTCAAAATTGAGTAGTTACGTAAATTCCTAAAGACAAATCCTTAAAATATAAAACTTACTCAAAGGTAAGCCTAAAGTTTGACCATCACTGTCAACAGCCGTGAAGAACCAGAGGACTGGTGGGTACGTATCACTGTAGATCAACGGTAGTCATTATTAAAAGAAATTCTAATTTAAATAGATTTAAGTTCATGATCAAATTAGATCTAAGCAGGCAAGTATTTATGAGCCAAATTTAAGTCAACAAACAAGTAGTCATTTAAACAACAGATAGAAATACTAACCTAGCGAAAGTGAAAACAGCTTACATCTAACTTGATCATGAACTTGAATCTATTTACATTTGAATTTATTTTAATAATGACTAACGTTGATCAACAGTGATACGTACCTACCAGTCCTCTGGTTCTTCTTGCGTGTTGACAGTGGTGTGATGGTCACACTCTATAGGCTTGTATCACTATACAAGGTTTCTTTGATTTTCAATCATATTGCACATCTCTATGGAGCTCCTTACAATTAGTCTGAAACCACCTACATAATGATATAAAATAACATAACACATAATAAAATAACAGGGAGGTAGGCCCAGATTTGAATCCGGCAGGATCCTTAGTGACTCCAGCAACAACGTGACGGCAGTACAACCGAAGAGAGGATTTCTGCTGCCTCGAGAAACTGAAAAGGACAGTGAAATTTAGTAAACAATTCCACCCGAATTACAGGACTTAAATATGGAAGCAGATGACATATGGAGGAGGAACATATGGAGGAGTCCTGAACGGATGTGATGGATGAATCCGTCAGAAGACTGATGCGGGAACCACGGATGTGCAATCAAGAAGGCTTTCTCATTAGTTTGTGGGAAAAATATTAAAGATAGGAATAAAATGATAAGCGAAATTATTATGTTAGCCTGAATTATTATTGTGACGTGCGACAAAAAAACAGTAGGTGCAAACAGTGATTCCGGGTGACAATTTATGGCCTTCTCAAATCTAATCTTTTGCGTAATTGGTATGTATGTAGATGCGTACTAATAATAGAACGTACATTGTATACAGGGCGGTTCATTTCATTGGAACCAACTGGGTCTTAAGCAAACTAGGTAACACATAGGTATTTAAATAATCCAAAAAATACGGTTGTTTGTGTTTTGCGCTCTCTAAAGTTTGATAGATGGGTCATTTTAGCGAATTTTTGAAGAACATTCAGCTATTGCAATGGCTTATATAATATGTATACAATGTCAATAATATCGAAAGAAAGGATGAGTTCGTTGGCCAGAATTTTTGGAGTACTCCAAGGGGTCAAATTTTGAAAATTGAGAGTCCAAAATAGCTATTAAAAAAACGTGTTTTTTTGTGGTATTTGGCGTAAATTGCCATCTTAAACATAGGAATATATGTTATTATTCGGAATCAGCTTGAAGTGTTCTATAAGAATTACCCACCAAATCGGTTAAAATTATTCTTTGAAAATTCCCTCATCAACTCATGCTGCATGAATGGAACTTTTATTTTCCTTAGCCCATGAGAAGAAAGTATTGGAATCGGCAGAAAACTCGATTCTTCAAAACATCTTACGCATGATTCTGATCGATATCTGATCAACTTTGGCTGGGTTCGGGATCGGACATCAGCTACGAAAATATCCTTCAAATCCTCAGCCACACCATTCATAAATATGTATATGTATAGTTTTATGAACTTCTTAAAAAAAAAAAATTCTCCACGTTTTATTATAATATATTATGTATGGTATATTCGGAGTCAGCGCGAAATTTCCCATAAGAATTACTCACCGAATCGGCCAAAATGATTCTTCGAAAATTCGCTCATCAACTCATGCTGCATGAATGGATCTTTCTTCAAGTTAAAACAACTTCCAATGCCCCTCGTGCCCGGAAAAATAGCCTGAGGGACGAAATCAGCCGACGTTTCTACGGGTGAGGAAAGTAGTGTGAAGCCTCGCACCAGATGTTTTAAAAATATGTTCATGCGATGGTGATCACAAAGGTACCATCAAGGTTATATAAATATCACATATAATGGGAATGCTGCTACTTATATTGTGTTAGATAGTTTTAGTGGCAGATAATTGATAGTAGTTATTTGATGTTAACAATCGCTCTGTTTGATAGAAGGGGAAGCGCGATTAGAAATAAACGTGAAGGGAGCGACCTGTATTTAATTAATTTAAAAAAAAAACCAAAAACATTACAAATATATTACGAGACAAACTGTTCGTCCAAATAGAACGAACTGGGAACTAGGCGGTGGAACTTGTGAACCGGTGCCCCACAACCCCCAGATCCTACTCTGTCTCGTCTCACCTTCGATGTCCAAAATAGTTCACTCTCTCCCCACTCACGTCTACATTTTTCATTCTAAACACAAACGAGGCATTATTCCCTCGAAAAACCGTCTTGACCAATTTAATTGGTAACTTACGAACCTCTCAATTCCGAATCACTGTATAGAACTCGAATTTTTTACGAATTCTCTTGAACGCCGTTCAATTTCAAACCAATCCATTTGGGTGTACTCGACTGAAAAAAGTAGGGAAGGAGCCGGTGTACAGTGGGGAGGGATGAGAGGGGAATTTAGTAAAATATAAATGTTTAAAAAAGTGCAAATGAGACCAACCCGAGCTCACTACACATGTTGTATCTGGCGAGACCTGCTTTCAGCATCGCTCTTCACCGACAAATGAACCTCAAACGTTTTCTGAAGAAAAAGAATTTCTAATCAACTATTCTTATGAGAAAATCACGTTGACGTCTGGAGCGCTGTGGTGAGGAGGTCAGCCTTCCTTCCGACCCTGAGTCCATGGCGCCCCTGATTCGATCATTCTCAACAAGGCTCAGGCTACCCTTGCAACCTGAGAGGTTGATAGAATGCTAAGGTTAAAATTTAACGCACATCTTAAATACTTGCACATTTTCGGTGTGGAGCCCTAATACAATTCCAACCTGGCGTTACAAATGCATTGCAAAACGCTGTTTGCTCAGCTCCGAATGGCTAAGCAATATTATTGCTTAGTCAAAGTTGGAAGGGGTAAATTGAAGCTCAATCCACACACAATTTGTTCGTACTGCAATCCCAGGGAGATAAGGGATATTTACCATATTTGGTTTGTACGCTCACTGTTTCTCAATATAAGAATTCCGTGGGTACCAGAGTTTTTAAGCCCTGAAAGAAGGATATCTTTATTGAGGCATCCCCACAGCACAAATGGTGAGGTAAATGAGAATGGTGAGATTACAAGCGGTGTGATATAGTGAAATTCCTATAGTGCTGTCATGTTTTGAAGAAGAATTTATTTCAATTATTTACCCATTTATTTGTATTATTACTTATTACTTTGTTTTATGGTTAGATATGTATCTTCTTTGTTATGATATTAATATGAGTTAAATTAGTTAAGTTTTCTTTCAATATATTTTTCTACTCTATATCTTCAATAGATATATCTATATATATATATATATTCAATATATTTCTTTTCTCTTCAATATATTTCTTTCCTTCTACTCACATATTTCACTCTTCTTTAATATATTTCTTTGTTGCGCTGTATTTTGCTTCACCGTCTTCCTGTGTGATTCCCTAGTTCAGGCACACAAGCTATTTAATTTAATCCAATTTAATCCTGTATCGAGCAGCTACAACTCTTTACCCAGAGTAACAAACTTAAAGTTTTAATTAATCTGAATCTGCAATATTACGTTGATCGCGAATACACTGTAACCTAACCTAACTGAAAAGCGCAGACTATATCGCACGTTGAATTCTACGTAAAGTGTGACACTAAAATAAAAACAAATACAAATTTTGATTATGGAGGACAGCAATTTTGCTCCCTCACTACCAAAGGTAGGAAGCTATGTATTGAAAAAATTGTTGTCCTCCAAAATCATAATTTCCACTTGTTTTTTACATTTCATGAAACGTTATTGCGTTCAAAAAGCTCTCAGAGCTTTCTCATGCTGCATGAATGGGACTTTTTTTTTTTACCACGGAGTAATGTTTTCGCATTGAGGTATCTATTCCCTTTCCTCCGAAATTAAAATTTTCCGAGGTTAAAAGCGTACCTACCTAATTTGAGACGTCAAGCACATATTCTCTAAATCCAAGCAATTATAATTATTTTGCTTCCGAGTCTGCAAGGAAGGGGAAGCTTTGCTTTCACTTTCGAAATGAAAATCTTTTTGCGCTCCAAAATCAAAATCTCTACTCGCATATTGCATTTTAGGGCTTCCTGAACAAATTTAGTTTCGTGTCCGTCTGTCTGAAACTACTTTACTTATTGCGGTGAAATTTTTCAGAGATTTTACGGGGTATCCCCTAGAGTAATCCTATACCCATGCGTGTGCGCATGCGCAAATGTAAATTTTCTGAAACTACGATATCTCAGTTCTTAATTGATATAGTCCCCTGTTTTTGTATGTATGTCACATTTTCAATCGCGAACCGGTAATTCCTAGTTTTTCGAAAATTTATTGGTGACATACTGTGAAGGCCACGAGGAAGCTCCTGTGTCATGTCCTTGGCAGTATATTTTTAATTGGTTTTAATTAAAGTTTTTAGTTGTATCAGTGTATATTTTTCAAAATTCTTTTGAATGTTACCTACTTCAGGAATGATTATGATAGAAAATATTTTTCTTATTTCGCTACGTTATAAAGCATTATAGGAGTATATAAGCGTTTCGGAGGGATATAATGGAATCAGAGATAATGAATGTAGTTATTTGTTTCATGAGTGGGCTTAAAACGCCTTCTTTAAAAACTGTAATACTCAACCGGGAAGCAATGAAAAATGCAACCAGATGCAGTAATGAGAATATAACATAATTGTGTGAAATGATTAAATTCTTGGAACGTAATATTATGTTCTTGAAATACCACTCTTCAAGCATGTCAAGTACATCATATCGGATGTGTATGATTCTCACAATATATTAACAGTACTGATATAACTTGTAATGTGACCTACTGGGATTTACAGGTGGAGATACGATATTTCACCCTAGATTTTAGGTTTGTAGAATGTTATACCTGATAGGGGACACAATACCAATTGCCTACTGAGTGTGCTCTAATCCCTACCCACTGAGCCTATGGCGAGGGAGGAAGGAATTGTTAAGTAACACACAGAAATAGGTAGGTAATAATTCGACGTATATTATCCTATCAATAGAAGGCTCTGGATTCTAAAGGGGGGATGAAGATTATGTAGGAAATTCCTATCTTAAGGGTTTGAACCACGAGGGTAAGGGAAAGGTATTTTGAATAGAATCGAGAGGAACTTACGTGTATGGCTAACAGGAAAAGACAAGCCTGAGAGTGGGGTTTGTGGGTTGGTCCTTCAACTGACAGCTGCCAAGAGCTGTTCTTTGAAGGAACAACCGTGACTCCTTCACAAACTTGACAGATTTTCAAAATGTTAGGAGTAGGTATAGAAATACATCCTAGAGGTAGTAAAGCTCCCATCATGCTTATTTTGACGTTTTTACCGATGCACTCTAGTGATAAGACTCCCAACTATAGTAGTATAGTACTCTAGTTACAACTTTATTCACGCTGACACGTGACAACTCTAAAATCCTCCTGTTCGGGACGTTCCTCACTGGTGTTTTCGATCTGGGTCGGAGGAGTACAACATAGGCCAGTCATATTAGGCCAAGAAATCGACCAATTTGGAAATTCCAATTTTCCCACTAAAGGAAAATTCCAATTTTCCCACAAAAGGAAAATTCAAATTTTCCCACAAAAGGTTTTATTGCTTAGTGGCTTCATTAGTGACAAAATAAGACTATCCAAGGTTTTCCCCCTTGGGGGAGGTGAGCTTAACTATTGGCGGTCAATACTGTGCCTCCAAAAGGGGTGTTTTCGAGGTTTTTCGCTTATATCTCCCCCGGAAATCAAAGTATCGACTGAACACCCCATTATGGAAGTTGTAGAGCACTAAATTCTGCATTCAGCGTCGAATGGGACCAAGCAATTTTTCTTTGGACCACCGGTTTTCATACATCAGGACCTCAAAAAAAAAGGCCAATTTTTAGGGATATACTAAAAAGTCCGTTTCAACGTTGGGTTTCGAAAAAAATCTTCTAAAGTTGGGTATATAGTTTTTCCTAGTCAAAATAAAGGTTTTCCGAAACAAATTAAAGGTTTTCCATTTCAAAATAAAGGTTTGCCGTTTCAATATGGAGGTTTTCCGTTTCAAAATAAAGGTTTGCCATTTCAAATTGAACTGTTTTTATCTCAAATATATTAATGAAGAGTAAATACATTTTTCAATTGATTTTTCTTTAAATATCGAAACATTGAACAAAGCAAACGAAAATTGATGAAAATAAAACAAAACCTAAACGAAACGGGATCCATTGGCACTCGGAGTATCGAAAATTAGATTGGATTTTCTTTTTCCCGATTCGCTTTCCAGTAGTTAGTTACTGAGATCAGTAGTAGGTAGATACCAGAATATCGCGACAGTTGTAGGTACCTACGTTACGAGATTCGGTATTCAGAACCTACCCAAGGAAAGCGAATATCAAAGTAACGTAAACTTGAATTGATCGTACCGGACCAGTTGATGTAGGTATGAATTGATATTATTTTTTATTTTACTCAAAATGAAAAGTAGAAGGTTGAATAAGCTGATTCAATCAAGAGGAAAAATGAATCAGCCATCCAAACTCCTAAGAACTTATTAGGGCAATCTTTATGTTGGGAATAACAATCGTGTTGCTGTTCTTTTCATATGTTGTTTTAAAGGGTTTTATATTATATTAGACCGCACTGAATGAGATACTTTTTATTATAACGCACTACAACTCAGCACACAGATACGACAAGATAAAAAAAGGTAGGCTCGTCGAACAAGCTAAAACATGAACGTAGGTAGCGGTAAATTCAAATTACATGTCTTTTCACACTCTTCCTTAATTTAAATTTGTCCACGATGTATCTCTTAAAACAATTTATCAGTCATAACAATTTATCAAGTTAATGCTAAGTACCACAATCATAAATATCACATGTAAACATTAAAACCCCAATACATACATTCAAATCAATTCATACATACACATACAATCAATACATTCAATCAATTTCATTAACCACCAGTTTCTTAAATATTTTAAATTTGTTAATACTAACATTATTTGCTAATGCTTTAGTTAGACCATCTGCGGTAATTTTATCAGTAGGACAATAGTTCACACGAATCATTTTGTTTTCAACCTTTTCCTCTATGAACCTGTAGCGAACATCTATATGTTTGGACCTTTTATTCACAATCCCATTTTGAATAAATTTGATACTACTTTGATTGTCAATATTTATTTCCACTTTCACATTCTTCCGTGTAATTTCTCCTATTAGCCTTTCTCCTGTTAGCCTTTAGGTAGAGAGTTTCTTGAGCACATTCCTTTGGAGATATATATTCCGACTCAGTAGTCGAAACAGCGACGATAGATAGGCTTCCTGGAGCACCAGCTTATTGGACCACCTCCAAACATGATGATGTATCCGGTCGTGCTCTTCCTAGAGTCAAGATCTCCAGCGAAGTCAGCATCGCTGTAATCTTCCAAGACATACTCTCCTGTAGTATGTTCATCTTCAGGGTGGTACACAATTCTGTTATGGATGCTGCCTTTAACGTAGCGAAGGATCCTCTTCAGGTTTGAAACATCTTCATTGGTAGGATTTTCTATCTTCCTGCTACAGTAACTTACACCAAAAGCAATATCAGGCCTTGTTTTGTTGGTTAGGTAGAGGAGGCTGCCGATAGCTTCTCTGAATGGAAAGTTGTGAGGTACCTGATCTTGATCGGATGGATGCGGATAGTTTCTCTTAGATTTCGTTGGAACCAGTGGTGTATTGGTAGACTTGCAATTACCCATTCCATACTTCTCTACCACCTGGCTGGCATACGTTGATTGACACAATTTTTATATTATTTTTGTCAATTTTGGTTTATTATTTTCAATAATGAACCTTTGG
>JAEMON010000001.1:13852074-13872021 GCA_030264115.1 Lygus lineolaris | reverse complement strand
TCGATGCCCAACATGGATCTAGGATTTTCCACTGTTGTCATCGCAAATTCTTTCTCGAGTTCTTTGAGAAGATCAATCATTTTTCGCCTATCAGGCTCGATGTGAAGTCCATCATCTACATGAATAGTTAGAAAGAGTTCTTTCTCTTTATTCATGAAAATACATGTTTCAATATTACTAGAAATAAGACCTTTGGCTTCCAAAACTTGTGTTATTTTCTTATTCACGTTCAAGGGCGCTTGAGGAGCCATACAGGGTGTTTCCAAGTTTCATAACCTTTCCAGGCTTTCTGAAACCTTCTGGAAGAGCCATAAATATATCCTCATCCAAATCGCCCTACAAGAATGCTGTCTCCACATCAAATTTCAAGATATGGTATCCATTTATAGCTGCTAAGGCGAACATCATTCTCAGTGGACTTGCTGCAAAAACTGGGCTGTAAGTTTCGTGGAAATCTTCACCACTTTTCTGTTCACATCCACGAATGACTAAACTAGCTTTGTAGGTTCCATCATCTTTTATCTTAAAAACCCATCTGTTGGTCATTATTTTATGATTTCCAACAGAATTCTTATCAACCACTCTCCAGGTTTTGTTTTTCTAAAGTGATTTCCACTCTTCTTGAATAGCTGTTTTCCAAGCGTCGCTTTCAGATCCAGTAACAGCTTCATTATATGAAAGCATGATGAAATCTTCGAACTTAGTAGGTTTGATTTTCTTCCTTTGCCCTTTTCCGAGAAGCTCCACTATTTCATCCGATTCACTTCCCTGATTGTCATTACCAACTGGTTCATCCTTGAAGTGCTCTGAAGCTTCATCGAATTGAAGGCTTCGAATCAGTCTTCAGGATCAGCAGTTTTATCTTGACTTTCATATTCTTGATGAGACGAAGTGGAGTCTTCAGGTGGCACTGAATTTATAGAGGTATTAGTTGACAATGAATCTTCAGGTAACTTTTCTTGTTTCATTCCAGATTGGTATTCGTTTTCGTTATTTTCTTCAGTTTCAGGTTCGATTTCCTCAATACGTATGAGAGGAAATAATTCACCTGACTGCCGGTTCCGATCAGAATAGTGTTCAAATTTTACATCTCTTGAAGTAAGGATTCTTCGTTTTTCTCTGTCCCATAGGCGGTAACCATTGGGTGCGTATCCCACTAATATAAATTTTGAACTTCTGCTGTCTAGTTTTTCAAGTAACCAAAATTTTTAGTATGAGCCAAATCGCCAAATATTTCGAGTCGGGAGAGATCCGGCTTCTTGCCATACCAATTCTCTGCAGGTGTCACGTTAGTTAAAGTGGTAGGACTACGATTGAGCAAATAAGTTGAGGTGAGCACTGCTTCACCCCACAACTCTTTATCAAGCTGTGAATCGAACAGTAAAGCTCTGTTCATCTCCATTAGTGATCTCCCAAAGCGCTCTGCCTTTCCATTGAGCTGAGGTGAATATGGTATGTTTTTGTCTATTTCAATACCTTTGGATTTGCAGAAATTTAAAACGATTCGATTGATATACTCCGAACCACCATCACGTCTCAATTTGGGTAACCTTTGGCTCCATTTCGCCTCTACAAGCTCTACGTACTCCTTGATCATGGAGAAAACCTCATATTTTCCTTCCGGTAGGTAGGCCACAGCGAAATGTGTATAATCATATAAGAAATAAGAAAGTGATGATACGAGTATATCGTTTGTTATCCCATGTGCTAATTTCCATCAGTTTACTCATACTTCCACAATTGAGATGGCTTAATTTTTGATGCCATAACACTGTTTCGTTAGAGTTTGGCGAAAGAAAAGCATTATCAGAATGTTCCAAGTCTATTTCAAAAAGACCCTCAGAAGTTTTATGACCTTGGAGAATACACTCGCCATCATTTAGGATTTGTACTTCATTTCCATTGAATGTCCACCATTGTGGACAATGTCCATTGGTTCCACCATTTTCAGTGATACAATTATTGAAAGTAGGTTTTTACTCAGTATAAGTACGAATAACACCATTTCTTAGTGTGCAGTTATCTGATTTTACGCTTCTTATGCCTTCTGCTTTCATTATTTGTTGTTTTTTTCGCCGTTTAGGAGTTCGATGAAAATCGCTTAAAAGATTGGGATCATTTATTAAATGCGAGGAAGCTCCAGAATCTGCTATCTGTTTCGACGAATTAGTCTCAGACGTAACTAATGAAGACAGATATGCAACATTCGATTTGGCGTTGTTACCATTTTTATCATTATTTTTATTTCGGAAGAGACAGTTTTGCTCGATAGGTTCCGTTTTTTTTTTAAACAAATTTTGCATTGTGGGTATTGATTTTGCTTCCTTTGGTTGTTGTATTTATTTTTATTTTTCGTATGAAAAGCAACATTCTCGGTGGATGAACTACCAGAAGCGTTATTACTAAAATTTTCTTATTTTATGAGAAATGGAACAAGTTCTGAGTGTTTCCTTTCAGCTGCGGGTTTTAGGTTCCACGTAGTCATAAAAGTATTGTAAGATGTGGGAAGAATAGAGAAAGAACTGGAGTTCGTACCGAAGGTTCTCCAGCTTGCTGAGATTTGAGGCCATATCTATGCTATGATCGTATTTATACGTGAAGAATTGCTGCATATTGTCGGTCTTTTATAGCGCTTTATCCTTTATCCTTTATCAAAAATACCACATAGCTTTGAGTACATATCGGCAGAACATGTACAGTTTAGAACATGCATCATTATTTTGCGATCTATGGTAGAAAAAATTCTTCTCTGAGCAACGGCATCTTTTTTATTCCATGCCGTTTTATCATCCGCAGTTGCCGAACTCGCAAGAGTTTCGGTTCCTGTAACCATTCCGTACATTGATTGGGATTTGAAGATCACATTGATGTGAAAGAACCACAAAGGAAAATCCACCTTATCCTTCGACTGATCCCAGATCATGAGAGAAAAAATCTATTTTGGCAATGTCGTATTCAGTCACGAACTGGGAAGCTGTTGCTGAGAAAAGCTATATGTATATATAGCTATATATATATATATATATATATATTTGATGAAAGTGACCCATGTAAAAGTTGTAGGGCACTAAATTCTGCGTCGAATGAGACCAACAACGTATTTTTTTTAGACCACCCGTTTCTATACCAGAGTACCTCAAACTTGGGCCAATTATCGGAGACTTCCTAAAAGTTGTTCCAACGTTGGTTTTTCAAAAAAAATCTTCCAAATTAGCGTAAGCGACCCTAATAACAGTTGTAGAGCACTAAATTCTGCGTCAAATGAGACCAACCTCGTATTTTCTGTGAAATTGTTGATCCTTTCCCAAAATTTCACTTTTTTATCCATTCTTAGGCCTTTATTTCATATTGTTTTCGAGAGTCACTTTACGGGGAAAACTTCCTCAGGATAGTACTCAGTAGTACTTTTTAATTTTAATGCGCTAATTAAGGGGGTTCCGCCAGTAGTGTGAACATTTCTCCAACTTTTCTCAGTCAATAATCGATCAATTTCAAATCTGTTTTCGACATTCTTTCAACTTCTCTGCAGGGCCAACACACTATCGAAATTTTAAATTTCAAAAATTTCAATTTTTTTTATCAATTAAAATTTAGAATTTGAAATTTTGGTTGTGCGTTGCCCTGCAGAATTAAAAAATAGAAAGAATGCCGAAAACAGATTTGAAATTGATCGATTATTGGCTGAGAAAAGTAGGAGAAATGTTTTAACGGTAAAATGGTAACGGGAGGGGGGGGAGGGGTGGTTACTTTTTTTTAAACATACTGACATGAAGTAGTAATAAGATTTGTAGTGAGAGTTAATATGAACTCTATAATTCCCGAGATTTGCGAATTTTTTATGAAGGTTCACACTCTGGCCGGAACACCCTTATGGGAGAAAATTTACCTTTGAATGTAAGAAACCGTGAGTTATTATTTGTTGTTGTTGTTGGAAATCGAGTGTTTTATGCTGTTGACGACCTGACCATGACGTACGAATTTAAGTATCGTCCTACAATTAATTTTTCAGGCTGAATCGAATGGTGGCACTCCCGATTCAATTTGACTGATGAAAAATTGATTTCACGATATACATACATAGTTAAATCTCAGGAATCGTTTTAGAATGGTCAAACGGATATCCGTGAAGAAAATTTTCATTATTTAAATTTTGAAGCCATTACAGTATCTTCATTTTCTTCAGAAATTCCCTAAAAGAACCATATACATAGGTATCCGTTTCAGACCATCCTGAATCCAAATCCACGAAAAAACCACAGGTGAATGCCTGTGGGGTGAGGGTGGGTGTATATGTGTGTGACAAAATCTTGTGTGCACTCCCCAGGGCTTAGTTCTCTTGCGATTTTCGTCCTTTTTTTTGTTTGACTCGGAAAACTGTCTAGTAGCGTGCACTAAGTCGCCGGTTTTGAAATTCGCGTTGGGGGTGATGGGGAGAGGGGTGATGCCCAAAAAACAGGCGTTTTTTTTGGCAAAATCTTGTCTCCTGACCTTTTTTTCTCAACTGATTTGCTTGATTTTTTTTCTGTTGAACTCAGACTTCCTGACGCAGTCATGGGCTGGCGCCAAGGTGTCAGACTGGCACACAGTGTACTGCCACACGGATTTTCGTGTTGGGTATCGATGATTGTAGATTTTGGAATGCTGTTCAGTTTCGGGACGAATCCTGACGCAACCATGGTCTGGCGCCATAGTGACAGACTGGCACCACAGCGTGGCGCCACACGGATTTACATGTTGGGTATAGTTGATCATAGGTTTTGGATTGCTGTTCAGCTTCGAGACAATTTTCCATTTAAAGGGACGTTCCCAGAAATGCATGCATTACTAAACTATATGTTTCTATCCCATAGCATGAAGTACATTCAATACCTTCTGGTATCTATGTAACTGGTAACCGCCCAAAATTATTTTTGCATAAAAGACAAATTGAAGAACCGATAATTCCGCGTCGAATGAGACTAACGCCAGCTCATCAAGTCCGTAGTCATGATTTTTCAAAGTTTTCCTTTTTTCAGTCACGAACACGAAAAAAATCGAGAAAACGGAAAACTTTGAAAAATCACCAAAACTCATAGCTATTATGTCAGTGAGCTGGCGTTGGTCTCATTCAACACAGGATTCTCAGGCCTTCAACTTTTTCTTTTAAACAAAAACAATGTCAGGCGGTTCCTATTGTCAAAAACGTGATTTTTTTTTTTTTTTAGGTTTTTTATGTTTTCAAAGCTAATTAGCAAATACTGTTGCGGCTCGCGAGAGGTCCGCTGTGAAAAGAATTTCTTCGAACCTGTCGCGAGTGGCCCGCAAGCCGTCCGCGGATCCTTCTATTCGGTTCCCACGTGTATCATGCAACATGATAGGCAAAACCTGCACGACTCGTAGGTCGTGAAGGCGGGGTAGCCTCTGCGCCGCTTTGAGCAGTTGATGATCGGCGATTCGATTTGCCTAGGCATCTACTGTCGTTTCTCTGTTGTTATACCAGCAATTTACAACAATTATTGAGGTTGAATGAAATGTGAGTAGGTATTTTGAAGAAGGAAATCTGGTGCACCAACTTTCCTTAACCATTTAGACCCGATGTTTTTCTGCTAAAGCCTTTAAAGTATTTTCCTGGAGATGAGGGTTCAGCTTTCAAGTTCGAGTCTCGCAGTTCATTCCTTTTCGCCTTTTAGGTGAGCGGAGGTGATTTCACAGTTAAAGTCAACTTGCTATAACTCTCTATGAACTCTAAATTACGAATGCTGGGGGAATTTGGGTTTGTTGATAACGACCAACATGTGACCATGTGACACAAGTGCTAGAGTATCTTTCGCACACTCCCCCACACGGGTGCAGGGTCACTCCTGGAGTTTCTTAGTGGCATACTCCCACAAGTCCCTGATTCCTCCGAAAGCTGATGAACTTGGAACATGTCAAAGCCTTAGGCTACGGTTACTGTGGGTGCGAGTTCTGACGAATTCGCTCGGACAAACAAACGCTTGCTTTCCAACGAATGTGGTTACTATGGGAGGGGAAGTCTCGTCAGAATACGCACGTCGTCGTCAGTACGATTTGAGCTGTCAAACGGATTTGAAATTTTCATCAGAATTCGTTCGAACCGGCAGACGTGATAGTTGGGCAAGTGGTTCACAAGTGGAAACCCCATTGAGTGTTCCTGAACAATTTCACCTTGCTTCGTACTTTTCAGCAGTAACGCGTGACAATGAAAATGATTGAAAATGTAAGCGCTATTTTTGTTCAATTTTTTGCGTTCAATTTCACTTGTTTCTATTTGAATTTTTTTATTTTTCGAATTTCCATTGGACTAAAGAACTAATAGTATATACTAGGTACTTATTATTCAACTTATTCTTACTTAAAGTTACAATTAAACTTTTTTGTCTTTTTGAATATTTCAAATTTTTCATCAAGTTCGTCCATCTTCTTCACTGGGTGGCAGAAACGTACTGACGATCAGAATATTGCTATTTATCCTCATCAGAACACTTGCTCGTTAGAACTCGCACCCATAGTAACCGCACCCTTAGTCAGGATGTCCACATTCATCTCTTCTGTTGGTACATATTCTGTCTTCAATATTCCTCCATGTCGGGCTATGTAGATAAATCAACACCACATTTACATCATAAATATATTCTACATACCTTCGATTCAATATTAAGCACTACAAGAAATGAATCTATACTGAAAAAAACCTTGAGGATGTTTCAGACACGTCCATCATATCCTCTTGTGTAACCTTGTGCTAACCTGAATAAAAATAGCCCATTACCAACTACAGTTTCAAAGGGACTCAAAAAATAAATCGATGAAAAACCATGAATTTGGAACAAATTTATTACAGAAAACTGGAAAACGTACAAACGCTTTCACTACAAAATATATTTATAAGTACAGCGATATTATGACAACTTGAAATTCAGTTTCGTCACTGAGATTCTCAAGAGGTTTGTAATAGCTCTTTGGTTTATTGAGACCCCAGCAGTACATGTTAACCCTGCTAAATAATTTTTACAAAAAAATATATCATAGGTACTCTTGATGATTTCCACTGAGAGCCATGGTAGTTTTCCCTCGCGGGAATCAAATTATTATTGTTTCATTACATGCGTTTTTGTGGTAAAAACTTAAATAAAAAAACTGATAGGTGTTTAGGAAAGTTTCGAGTGGTGAATATTTGAATGGCTGGCCCAAATAAAGTTGTAAATGAATATTTCTGTCATGGAAATCGTTGAGCTTGGGCTTTATGTTACTTGGTGGGCTCGGGGGACAAAAAGATTGGAAATTTGTTCGTTGGGACCCTGTAGAGATATTGCTACCATAGTTGACAGCAGATTCCCAGCCTAAACTCGAGACTTGTCGTCAGTGATAAATCGATCCCTCGGTCGACCAGTGAGTCGACTCAGGAGGGGCAGTGGACCCTAGTTCCCCATGAATAAATCGACGGTAGCACGATCTGTCGCCAACACAAGGGAGCAATTCTCCACACTGGGCTGGAGAGCAACGAATTTAATGAATTTATTGTGCGGCAAAATAATTTCCCCATACACCCCTGTGGGAATCGACGAACACAACCTGAAATGAAAAAGAGCGTTTCCAAAATTTAGGTTCTGTGTGTTGCTTTCATTATTCGGGCCAGCCATTATTACCTATGATTAGGATTTTGATAGTATTACTACATTGTCTCTTAAGTATTCACTGGGGGTAGTGACAAATGTGGTTAATCTCTTAGTTTCACAAACATTGCCAACTGAATCAATTTCAAATAATATCGACAGTAATATACGGTTCTACGGTTCGGGGTAATTTTCATAGGTATCATAACATTTTTTTTAATCTCGTTATCCCACAGCTTTGGGATTACACAAACAGGTTAGGTAGGAATACATGTCCATATAATATTTTTTAAATGGGATTTCACATCGAAACTTATAGCTTGGGTAAACATGAATTAAGTAAGTGTATTACAGTTGGTACAACATTCATGAGCAGCTGCATGATCCATTACGGAAATTTTAGTGGGCACAATCATCATTGGCTAATACAACTACCTCTCTATCAATGGTACATTACATCATGCAGCCAAGAACAATGTGATTATTATTACAGCGGAATCAACAAGTAGCAGTTGGAGTTTTTGACATCTTTTGCGGATGAGGTACAAGCGGGGTACACGGTAGGATTCATAATATTACTGCTAGGTACCATTGATTTCATTTCACCAAGCAATCATTTCTTTTATTTATCTCCTTCAAGTAGGTAACTTTTGACCTGTACGTTATTACCTAGGTAAGTATGTAATGGTTTGAAAAAAAAAAAAAATCATCTCTCATTCAAATTGTAAGTTTCAGAAAAATTGATAGGTAGCTAAACATTTTCGAGGTCTAACCAATTTTTCGTGATATATCAATTTTTAGCTTGTATTTGAATCAGGAAGTGAATTTTCATCCTCCTCTTCGGTGCACCCTGGTGCGAGCTGTGTTTCTTAATGAGTGAGCCATTCCAACATTATTTGAGGTTGAAAAGAGCCCCCGTGCTGACCACCAGGTCGTTTTGTCACAGGGAAGAGGATCATGTCAAATGCTATATACGTACTGTAGCAGTTGTTAGAACTCTTTGTTCATGTTGCAAATACAAAATAACTATGTTGTATCAATTTGAAGCTGAAGAACTTGAAATTGATTGACGACGTATGTATAACGAGGCAACTGATATCAAGAAATCTCTCCCACCAGACCGTCCATACGGACACTGATGTTATTTGGTCCATCCAAATATTTAACAAGAAGTGTTTTTGATAGAGGACAACCATGTTGAGCTGGTTGGTCGAGTGGGTGAGCTTCATAATCCAACTAGGAAGAAACTGTTGTCATGGTAGTAGCTATACTATACTCGCGAAGTATCTACTAGTAGGCTGAAAAGATCCATAGTTCAGAGTAAGGTACGTAAACAATTGAAAAGATCCATTTCCACGGAAGTAGATTCGGACTATACCACACCACAAATGACACCTCCACATTTATTTTTCAAGATACAACAGAACGTTTTAAAGTGCTTCTTCTCTTAAATGCTCGGTGTTGTAGCCTAGATTTCCTATTCTATTCCTTCATTTTGAGAGAATGTGAAGCTCAGCCTCGGAAAATCAACCCTTAAGCCACTCTTGACTTGATTTGTGAGTCCATATGCCCCCGCTGTCGTGAATTTATAGTTTTAAGAATTCTACCAAAACCGAGCTTGGCATGAAAACCACTCAGCAAATATATGGGTGGAACAGTAGTGAATAATTAGGAGCAATATCTTTAATGACTCATGAAAGAGAAATGTCGATTAATTTTTGTAATGATGTAGGTATAGCATGAGATAAGCGAAGAGCATTATCAAGATGAATAAACTTGTGATGCGAAAGTAGTTTTTTTGTAAATCGAAGCGTTTTCCCCAATCCTTTAAGTTCTTCGAAATGAACAATCTCTTCACTAACCGTCTGTTTGCTTTAGAAATAACATACCTATCGATCAGTGAGGCTCTTTAAGGATTCACTGAGTCGATTCTAAACTCATTTGAAGCTGATCATTATTCATCGACAATTTTTGTCAATGTTGTGAATTTCGAAGGCTGAAGCTATTACTGTTGAAGTTATACATAATTTTTTCACTGGTGATGATCTCTCAGTCAACGAATCACCTTACTCGAAGGTTTCCGAGTTAGGGAGGTTCCAGCTATTGAGGTTCTACTGTGCGAATAAGTAGGGTTACCATACATTTTCAGAGCCAATGAATCAGAACATTTGACTCTCATGGGAGAGTTCACGTTTTGAAATAACGCACAAGAGATATGCTTGTAATGAATAAAACTGTAAATTTCAAATAATGTTGAATTTTTAACAATTTTTTGTTAAAATGCACGTAGATATTTAATGATTTATAGGATTGAAACCGAATTGAAATTAGAAGACTATTAGATTTGGCTGACTTCTGGTGCTTGGCATTAGGACTGATGGATATGAATCTGAAGACACAAATTTTTGGAGAAGTGGCTCGTCGATTTTAATCTAATCGTGAAATTTCAGGCAAAGAATGGGGGAATACGCTTTCACGTTTAGATACTTCCATACAGAGTGGTGAAGGATGGAGCAGTCTATTTTTCCGGGATTACTGCGCACTCTAAAAAACGTCTGCCAAGTTGGGTGGGCAGTAGGTATAGCTTCATCACTTTTGTAACATGGACGTGTAGAATTAGTTATTGAACATTTTGGCGAAATTGGTAGAATAGTTCCGGAGTTATGCCTATGACAAAAAATTTAAATGTTGTGCAAGCGCAGTAGCCATCACCCATTAAATTGTGGCAAAATTCGTAGGTGATTTTTTCGGATTCAGCCCTCAACTACACAAGCGAACTCAGTCCATCAGGAACTACACAGAAATCTTAGTTCCAGGGAATTAACGTTTTTTTGCGCATGCGCACACGCTACTAGTGGTCCGACGGTGGTGAAATTGATAAGCGACCTTCACGGGGCTAGGTAGGTAACCTATTAATCTCTGATAATTTCACCGGAATCAGTCGAGTAGTTCTGGAGTTATGGCTATGAAACAAATTTCAAAATTGCGCTTGCGCAGTAGGTATTAATGATACAATCATGTCGAAACTTGAATGTAATATTGTCAACCTCCAACTAACCTCCGAATTTGAGCGAAATAGGTCAATTACGAACTGAGAAATCGTAGTTTCAGGGAATTCATGTTTGCGCATGCGCACATGCTACTAGTGATCTGATAGCGATGAAATTCATAGGGGACCCCCTAGGCTCTTAACCCTTGTAATCCCTTAAAATTTCACCGAAATAGGTCGAGTAATTCCGGAGCTATGCCCATGACAACAAATTTCAAGTTTGCGCTTCCGCAGTAGCTATTACTGATCCAATCGTGACGAAATTCATAGGTGATTGTCTTGAAGTCAGTCCCGAAGTAGCCTTCGAATTTGAGCGAAATAAGTCAATTAGGAACTGAGATACCGGAGTTTCAGGAAATTCACGATTGCGCATGCGCTCACGCGACTATCCGATGGCAATGAAATTCATAGGGGACCGTCACGGGGCTGAACCGCACAACCCCTGAAAATTTCATCAAATTCGGTCCATAACTTCATATAGTTTTGCCTAGTACAAGGAATTGACCACAGACAGAAACACAAACAGACACGGAACCAAAATTGTTCAGAAAGCTGTGAAACATGAAAAGCAGGTAAACATTTTAATTTTGGAGGACACACATTTTTACTTTCCTCAGCACACCTGAAGATGAATGGAAAGTATTGCGATCAGCAGAAAACCCAATTTCTGAAACACCACCTTTAACTGGTCCTAATCGACATCTGATCAATTTTCTCCACGTTTTGGAAAATTGTATGTAAGACCATATGTATGTATGAATGTCTATGAACACGATTGCGGCCCCTACGGAAATGATAGAAAAATTCCAATTTCGAGGATTGGTTTCTACATGTCTGAGGATGAGACCCTAAGAATTTCAGCCCTCCAGGTCAATTATAAGTAGGAGAAAATATTCCAAATATGTGAAAAAACGTCGTTTTTAGCCAATTTTTTAGCTTTTCTCCCAAACTGCTCAAACGATTTTGATTGATTTTGATTCTCAGGATTTACTCTTCTAACAAGTAGAAACAAGTTCCAATAGCCCTAATCTCTACAAAAATAGATTGGGGGCCGAGATCAGAGTTAAAATCCCCAAAAATAGCCATTTTTCATGTTTTTACGGGTGAGGAAAGTAGCCTATAGTAACCTACCCCCACTAAGTCGATAATTTTCTGTCGATCTAGGATATTGCCGCCTGGTCAAAACCGGCTTATTTTTCACGCTGAATTTAATGGTGACCTTTGTTTTGAATTTCGAGTGCTTTTTTGAGTTTTAAATTCCAAAATTTGTGTTACATCTACTTTTTTGAAGCGTCATTTGACCCAAGTTTTGGAATTAACAACTTAAAAAAGCGCTCGAAATTCAAAATAAATGTCATCATTAAATTCAGCGTAAAAAAAACAACAGTTGATGGTCATGTGTCACACTTAATTTTGAGGAAAATTCTATTTTTTTTTAAATCCGTTTTTGGAAAATAAATATTGGGTAATGTGTCTATTGTTCATGATATTTCGTGTAGAATCCGAAACTTCAAATAAAAGTGGGGGTTTCCATTGTAAATAATGAAGCTAGTGCCAGTTTTGGTCATTTTTTGCCAGTCGGCGATAGGCTAGATCGATAGAGAATCGACGATTTAGTAGTGGGTATTTTTTAGTTTTTTTTAGAGTGCGTAATAAGCCCGGAAAAAAGACTTGTCCATCCTTTAGGGACCCGCACTGAACAGAGTGAACAGTTCTTCCGGGGTCAGAACCGGGAGGGCTCAGTTTAGACCCTGTATGACTGCAAGTAAATTTACCACACCCACTCCTTTGGGTTGATAGTGTTGAGGATGAACCGTCTACGTTGCGTTGATTTAAATTGAATTTCCTAGTTTTACAGAGTATGATTCTTGAACTTTGACCACGATTGACAGTGCAATTCACGATGACAAAGTATTTGTACAATGTAGTACACAAATGAAATCTATCTATTTAGTGTTTATGTTCATTGCGGAACCTGAAGATGTTTCTAAATCATTACCAATATTTTACACAATCATTTGGTACGTTTTGAGGTGCCTGAAGTAGAAATTCTGAAGGAAAAAATTGTTTAACCCCATTTAACCCCTAGTAGACAGCCTCCCCTTGTTCTGGGGTCAAAGTTGCACTCATCAATGAAAAATATCTTTCGGGGAGTGACGATGTTCGTGGTAAGCATATGCCGAATTCGATGGTGATAGATTTGTTCCAAATAAAAGGTGCAGTTCTAATTGTATTCAGTTTAGCAATATAAAAATACGAATATGCTCAAGGTCAAAGTTGAGTTCGATCTTTGGCTTGATCTCAATTCTAACTGAACATTTCAGTTGGAGCAATTCAACTTACACCTCCTCCCGGAGATGTAACAGTTGAGAATATTCAATTTGGGTGCAAATTGCCCTGGAAGTTGGAACAGGATTCCAGTTCTTATCAGTAAGCTCTTCATCTTCACAAACCAGTTGGAACAGCCAGATCAATCAATCCATTATTGAATATTTCAGAGTACCAGAGGGTTTCTAGCGCAAGATTGAATATTTAGGGCGGGATTTATAGACGGTCCTTGAGTTGGATGGAGACCTAGAGATTCCTCGAGATTCGGAATACGGACTTGGAATCCTTGAAGATCATCTCGAAGTCTCCTTGAAACTCGAGGACCGTCTACAAATCTCACCCTTAGTTTGGGAATACCATATTTTATTTTTTTAATTCTTGTGAAAAGATTCTCATGGTATGAATACTGTAAGGATGGTACTCGTTGTAAGGTCTAAGTTTTGTAATATGTACAGTAATGGTTTTCCAGGAATTTGTACGATCTTCAGCCACTCCTCTGCAGATAATGTTGTTACAGAGATCATGAAATTTAATGGTTATTACGATCACACTAGCCCATTTCATGATCTCATAATCGTTACCTTACTTTTGAATATCTACCTACGTAATGTGATACTTGACAATAGTGGTAAAATGAGTGAGACGATTTGTATTCTACGTTTGTTTAAAAATACGTAGAAACTGTGAAAAATATCTTATTTTTAAAATAATTTCATATAAAAGTGTCTATACCTGGTTAGAAACTTGGTCGAAAACCAGTGATTCAAGTTTTAATGTTCAATAAATTAGCAAGAAAATATAGACCCATATCTAAGACTCGCACTCTACACTCGATAGTAGCTTCGTATTTCACTCAACGTGAAACCAAAATGTCGTTTTTAATTCATATGTATATTTTTTCGGTGGTCCATAATTTCAAATATCAAGATATATTCAATCCTTTTTTGTTGAATTTAATCATTTCTCAATAATCTTCGTACAACTTTTTCTTAGAATACAACAGAACGTACGTAACTGACTAATTTAGCATTATTTTAATTTTAATCAATTAATATCAAACATTACAAATCTTTACATTATTAATTTACAGAAAAATATATAGTACATTAGGATCCCACTAGCCTGAACTATACTTGATCAGACCTAAATCGAAATCCTTTGAGTTGGTAAGTCACCTTCTGAGAAAGGTATACGTGCTCAACTTTGGTTGGCATCGTTGCTAAGCTTCAAGCATAGGGGTGGGTACCTACTTACAAATAATATTGTCTTTAATTGAACATAATATACATTCAAGAATAGTTAAGCGATTGGAAATCTCGTAGTCTTCTTCCAAATCATTATTTCATAAATTAGTTCATACTTACTCTCTTAGAAACCAGATTCTTAAGGGAATTGACCAGACAAAAACGTAATGCTACAGATATAACACAGTGATACCTAATTGTGCAAATGAAGTTTATGAAATTGAATTTCTATAAATATTAAAGTTAACAAAATGTACAAAGTTAAATTTAGCTCGCTCATCATTTTGATTAGTGGGATTCTACTGTAACGTCGTTTACTTCATTTTGAAAAGAGAAAACAACGTAAAATACCAATACTCTTACTCCTATCACGTGAGACGCTTTCTATTTGTTTCTATCACAAATTTTCTTACCATCTAACATTCCAATCAAAAATTAGGTTAGGCCCACAAACACGACTTGGTCATGCAGCCTTTCATAGTACGATTACATCTAACATGGAATATAAGGATTTTGAGTTATCCATCAAGAACAAAAAAAATATATATAAATACACAAAGTATAGGGCGCTACTGTACAATATATAGGTATCTGCTCGCAGGCCCAGCTTTAGAATGGGTGTAAGTACTATTTGTACGACAACAACAACAACAACAACAATTGCTCGGAAGTTGGTAACATTATTCAGTCCTTTCAATATATTTTCAGTCAAAAGGACTGTGATATATGCATAAAGACATGTAAGGTAGGTATTAATCAATAGTTGATTAATTTTCCGATCCATTAGGGGATTGTTTTTTTCGAGCAAGATACCCTCGTACATTTGCCTGAATCTTCGTAGCAGAATTATTAAGAAGTTCTTCATCCAATTCACTTGGAGTGTTGGGTAGAGATCCGTTTTTCAAACTTGCAGTTCCTGCATCTCCTTTGATCTCTTTCATATCTTGAGCCGAGCCTCCGTTGGTGGTGGCTGCAACTTCAGGGACATCCTGAGTATCCTGTTTTCCAGATGCATCCTTGCCATTCTCAGCACCGGTAGCGACGGTAGTTGATTGTTCACCAGGAGACGATCTGCCAGCATCATCAGAGGGGGTTACAACATTCTTTGGTGCGGCGTCATCAGGTGCCCCTGTGGCAGGGACAGGAGTCGACTCATCGCTTGTTGATGCAATATCACTCGCCTTAGGTGCTTCCAATCCAATATTGGGTTCAGAAATCAATTTTGGCGGTTCATCAATTTCGGGAGATTTCTTCGCTTCACTCTCCGATATCTCTTCGACATCAACATCTGTAGCAGCTTTAGATTCACTTTCTTTGCTGAGTTCGCTGACCTCACTAGTTTTTTCTTTGGCCGAGTCGCTTGTAGTACTTGCGGTTGAACTGCCTTTCGTTTCTTCAGCAGAACTTAGTTCAGGCAGGTCATTCGAACTATTATCGTTTGATGGAAACAAACTCTCTCTGTCTTGGTTTGAGCTTAATTCTTCAATCGAGTGACTCGAGTTTTCGTTGCCGTCTCTGTCTGTTATGTCAGGAGTGATTGCTTTAGGATGTTCAATTAACAGTTCCATGATGACAGGCACTTCAGTCCTCTCATCTTCAGCGTCTTTGGGAGTAATTTCAACGTCCGGCAGTGTTTTGATCAAAGTATCCCCGTTGATTGAATTATCTATTGTAATCTCATTGTCCATTCGATCGTCGATCGTATCTTGAGGGGCCAAAGCATCATCTTGCGTATTTTCTTCGATGGACGGCTTCATAGGCAGGATCTGATCGTGTTGCTTCAGGAGCTCTTCAACAGTATTCTGCGAAATGGTGTCTTGCGAAATTGAGTCGCTCTGAGAAGACATTTTGTCGAGAGCTTCATCGATAGTAAACATTGTTTCAGCAATGGATCCTTCTGGAGGTTCAACCAAGTCCGGTGTTTCTGACTGTAGCGTTGGAGGCAACTGGCTGTCTTTTTCATCAATTTTACCTACAGCTCTCATGACATCTTCAGCGACTGCAGCTTTAACTTCCTCAGAAGGCTGCTGAGGAGTTGGACTCTGTTCAGTCTTTAGCTCTATTTCCTTATCCGATGAAAGATCGATCAACGGGTTTTGTTCTTCACGCAAATCAACTTCATTTTGAGTGGTGTCGGCGTCAGATGTTTCATCTTTTAGCCCTCCCAAATCCTTAGCTACGTTCCCAGCAACATCTGAAAAGCAGTTAGGTTCAATATAAATAAATTATATACGTACGTAGGCTACCCACTGTGTATGCTCAATGAAACGATTGAGCTCCAACGTTGTTTCCTTCCGAATCACCAGAAGAACCCAAATAGTCTTCATCGAGCAGTAAAAGTAATATTTGCATAGCTATTTATAATAATATGATTTTTAAATAGCTAATATCTTTCCAGTGTTTTTGGTGTGTGCCAGTCAACCAATTTTCTTTCTTGTTTAGCAATATTTGAATAATTTGAATAATTTAATTTTGTTAATGTTTAATTTTTAAAATTTAAATTTGAATAATAACAACACTTGATGGAGAAAAAAACTATTTAATGGAACGTACAAATTGGGAATGTTGGGCTGATTCCTAAAATAACACATCTTCCTGACGGTTTGGACTAGGTCTAACAAAAACGGTTAGTGAACGCGTTTGCCCAAAAAAATGTTGGAAATATCGTATTATTGGCCATTTGAGATCCTTAAATTTGAAATGTGACCCCCCATAATGCATCGAAATCCGGTTTCCATCGTCTGGGGTGATCAATAGGTACTTAGATACCTACATAGATACATGAAGGTACATATATGCAAATAAATGAAAAGTGTTCAACTCCATGAGTTTCTTCAGAATAACAACCATAATGATAGGTACCGGCTCTAAAATGGATTTACATGGAGAAAATGTTGGAAAATTTCTCTGCTCCATTCTCATATATAATTATTTTCTTCGTAAATTCACTAAAACTTTACCAAGTTGGATGGGCATTATTGCTTCCTCACAAATACATCGTAACATGGACGATCTTATGTGAGCGGCACATAATAGCTCTGCTCTCCATAATTCCTCTTCTGACAAGCTCTTGAAGGTGACCGGAGGAGCTCGCAAGGTAAATGCAATTCATAAGGGCTAATTGCTTAGTGATTTTCATCCTTCTGGTCTATGTTCCATCCAACTGCTGTGCAGGCGGAATTCGAATATTCGAGATCAATAGTGTGACAACTCAAAAAAGCAGGCTTTGAGAAAATTGAGGTTACATTTTATTTCACTTCAGCTCGCTAAAATAACTTCACTCCTCCTCGAACTGTATTCCTCCCGAAATTGAATTTTTCGGAGAATTTTAGATGTATAAGGTATCTGGTATCTTTCAATCGACTCCATTGATAAAAAGTGTCCGTATTCACAACTGGAAAAAAAATTTTGAGTTGTCACTAAGTTGAATATACAAAATTGGCTAACTGCGATTCCTATTTTGGAATATCACTTGAAAATCTGTGGCTGATAATGAAAATCTCTCTCATTTTAATAGTATGAAGGCCTGTACGGAACTTCATTGCTACGCTTCGCAAAGGTGCCAGGAATGTGATACGTATCTGAATAAAAAAAAAAAAATTCATATTTGAAAACTTTTCTTTAAAAACCTCTCCAAAACACAGGTACCTAATGCTGATAATACTTTTGTAAAATTTAAAAATTTAAAATTGAGAAGGAATTCCTGAAAAATGAGGAATACATCGGAATATAATCGCTAGGTGCAAGGAAAATAGGAAGACGCAACACAACGAACCATCAAGTGTTGACAATGCAACACCACTTACCGTTGAAATTTTCGTAAATTTTTTTAAATGTTGTTTTAATTTTGTTTTATTTCATTCAAAGCGTCATTTTGAACGTACTGAGCTATCGCCTGGAGAAAGGAAAGAGTGATTGTTGAAACAAATCATTGAAAACCACTCCTTTGGCTGTCCTGAAATAGCGAAAAAAGTCCATGGTGTTGCTGTTGGACCCTCGAAATGAAATGCTAAGATTTTTTTAAATGTATTAGTAGGTATATTTATTTTATCTACAATACATTTAGTTAATTTTATTAGGCCTGTAGGTCACAAAACGGGCTGAATGTCATTCAAAATGGTAGCATCAAGGGTGCGCGGGACTTCCAGCTTGGAAAGCGCCTCAACGATGCCTTGACGCAGCTCAAAATCCTTTTTATTATTTTTGACGTTTGCAATTTTGAAAGTTTATCGAATTACGTATGTTATAAAATCATAATTACATACTTTACACTGTGAATCATAGTTTTAAGTTCATTCCATCCAGAGAAAACTGGAAGAAACCCATGAAAAACCAGGTTTTCATCGGTTTCTTCCAGTTTTCTCTGGATGGAATAAACTTGAAATTATGATTCACATCGGGAAGTATGTAATTATGATTGTACAACATACGTAATTCGATGAATTTTCAAAATCATAAACGTGAAAAATAATAAAAAGGATTTTGAGCTGAGGCAAGGCATCGTTGAGGCGCTTTCCAAGCCGGGCGTCCCGCGCACCCTAAGACCTTTTGTGTTTGTAGGAAACCATTACCTTAGAGGTTGTCTCACCTACGAGTCCAAAAAATCCTGAAAATTTAGCAGTAACAACGAGAGAGCTATGAATAACCACTAATTCTTCCCTGAATCTTACCTAATTAGGTATTCATTCAAAACGTGACAATCCTAAGAACCTCATTCCTGTGAATCTACACTAATTTGACATAGCTTTTCTGGCTGGAAGGCGGTACGCAGGGTGGTCTGGGGGGATCACGCTCGATTTGACATCTATTCAAGAGGGGTACCTGTGCACTCTGGTGAGCAAATTGACGTGACTTTTGAGTTGTCACACTTGCAGCTAGAATACCGTTAATAACAGATACGCAACAATTCAAACCTAGAAGGAACACTCACTTTTTGTTGGAGCAAAACTGTGCTTTTTGAGTTGTAACGGTCGTACCGACCGTCCTCCTCGACAGTTGTAAGCAAGACTGGTGACAAGCGGGAAAGACACAGTTTTGCATGGACAGATGGGCGCTCTGCCATCCAAAGCCATATCGTAACCAGCGCTGCCTCGTGGTTGCTATTGTACCTAGGAAAATCACACTACTCGAGATTTGTAGAGCTCAAAATTCTCTATCCAGCAGTCGTGCTAACTCGAAACTCGACTTTTTTGAGTTGTCACACTATTGATCTCAACCAGCGTTATAAACAAATTTTCGACAACAATGTACGCAGAAGGATATTCGAATTGCACCTGCACCTCTGGTAGTTGATGATTTGTGTCAAATGAAACTTCACCTTCAGCTGCTGCAGAAGGTTTCATTTCTTTGGTGGTTTCGTCCTGTTGTGAACCCTCGACAGCTGAAGAGCAGTCATCAGTCTTGGTTTCTTCATTTTTTCCACCAGTTTCATCAGAAGGGGCGCCATCGTCCTGTTTTACTTGCTCCACCTGATAAATATTTTCAACTGTTAGATCAGATTACTTCTGGAGCAGATTACTTATTTATCTTATAGTTTTCTTGATTTGACTTTTTCTCTGCTTTAGAGCACATCAGGACCCCTTAGAAGGGGTGACGGCTTTCTCACCTATTTGAGGCTTCAAAACAAAACACAGACTTCAAAACCTTTGTCTTGTTTTGTTTTGTGTTTGTTCGGTTGTTCTGCCCATCAGATCAGCTCAGTAAATAAATAACC
>JAEMON010000001.1:13809154-13819497 GCA_030264115.1 Lygus lineolaris | reverse complement strand
GGAACATCGAGGCCTGAATCGTAACGCGCTCTAGGGGAACACGACTACCCCACCGATAACTACATCACCCCTGATTCAACTTTCTCTCCAAATCTGTGGTTTGGATATGGAAAACAAAATTACCAACAGTAAATTCAAAAAAGCATAATGTACATCGGGCAGGCCCTCGAATTGCATGCAGCCGGCAAAATTGGTAGGCCACATTTTTTGAGGTGCGTTTCACACCACTATACATGAGTATATAGTTTAACTGAATACTGATAGCTTAACTGAAAAATAGACTTTTCCTATGTATTCTATTTTTTCGATACTTATCGACAAATGTATAACAGTTACAGATATAATAACAGTTACCGAGGAGAAGTTCTTTTTTTTAGTAACACCTGTTCCCGGTGGAATAGAAGGCTTCCCTTCTCCCGGTGGAATTGCAGTAGTTGATAGCATGTCCGGTGGAATTGCATAAACCCTGTCTCAACTGTGTGTATTGAGAAAAACTCGACCATAATTCTTGTTAACAACCTGAGTGTGTGAAATGCGATCCCAGCCAGGTAGAGGCCTGATAGCTGAAAAGATGCGTCCAAGTATCTGATGGCGTCTTGTTGACCCTCTTTGTTAGGGCGAGCTCCAAGGCCCCGTGACATTCTCCACTTCTCGCGTTACATATCAAGATAAATACATGAATCTCTACGACCTCGACATCGGACGAGGAAAAACTGCGGGTTAACGTCGGGTGGAAACTATAAAAAACGCTGCAGATCATTACACAACGGTTTATTATTTTCTGTACAGATCGCCCAACTACAAAGATCCTAAAAAAATACCTCCCTAACTTGAATATATCGCGAGATTCACAACAAATTCCTGGGAACAATTAGTAGTTACCTACTAGTAAATTATTATTACCCGAGAGTTGTGTCATTCATTAATAGCGAATTTCCGTAACCATGGAAGCTTCTCAAAGTAAACAAGGTTCTTGGTTCGGTGATTGGTTTGCGATTTGATACTAATGTTTCTGCTCTTCTTTTCGTTCATCCCTTATGTCCTTACAGGGAGCGAACGTTTGGTCCAAAAATGTTCCACGAGGTCTTGTTCGACGCTAAAAATTGTGTTATATATTCGAAATCGATGGAAAAAAAACGCTAGGGCGGGTTGGAAATGTCATCCCCTGTTTTCTACCCCTTAGAGAAGACTGACGGTAACGCTAAGCGTCGTGGTACAACTACACCCAAAACGGGGCCGGTATACCAAATTTCGTTAATTTTGGTCCATGGTAACTAAGCAAAGCGCCGCGGACGGCGAACGGCGGATGGAGGGATTTTTTTGTCATTCAACTTAAAATAGGGAAGGAAATATCTTTTCCATCGATTCCAAATAGATCAAAATTTTTAGCGTCGAATTTCCTCGCGGAGCATTTTAGGACCAACAGTTCGCTCCCAACAAGGACGAGAAACAAGGGTTGAACGAAAAAAAGAACAGGAACACGCGAGTGAATCGCAAATCTTCCAGATTAGGCCAAATATTTTTTATAAAACCCACTCTAAATTTGATGTTTTACGTTTCAAGATATGTGGGATCGTGAAATCGAATAGAAAAAACCCATCCACGGCACTTTGATTAGTTACCATAGACTAATATAATAATAATATTTAGTATACCGGCCCCATTTGGGGTGTAGTTGTGCCCCGAAGCTAGGCGTTACCGTCAGTCTTCTATGAGGTGTAGAAACTAGGGGAGAAAATTTTCCAAACGCCCTAGCTCGAAAACTAGCCTAAAATATGGTAAAGTTTCTCCATCGATTTCAAATAGAACACAATTTTTAGCTTCGAACGAGACCTCACGGAACATTTTAGAACCAACCGTTCGCTCCCAACAAGGGCTCGAGTGTTGAACGGAAAAAAGAGCAGAAACACGTGTGTGAATCGCAAATATTTCGGAGTGGGATGAATCCCCATTCAAAGATCAGCAGATCAAATGCATTTTCAGTTTCATCAGCCCACCTGAAGGTGAATGGAAAGTATTGCGATCAGCAGAAAACCCAATTTCTGAAACACCACCTTTAACTGGTCCTGATCAATTTTCTCCACGTTTTGGAAAAGGGGGTAAGTCCGTATGTATGTATGAAAGTATGTGTATGAACATGACTGCGGCCCCCACGAAAATGCTAAAAAAAATTCCGATTTCGAGGAATTCCGTATGTATGTGTCCGGTGGGCTCGGCATTGTCTCTCTCTCTCTGCTAGTATCCCATCCCTCCGCCGCAAGCGCCTGCTAGCCCTTCGGGGATCGAGCTGAGAGGTCGCCAGTGCCTCTGCTGATCTGGATTTCGTCCGTCAGCAGTTAGATTGGTGCGACCGGGCAACACCAACTGTTCCAAAACTAGCTCGCCTGCTGAGTTCGCAGCTGCACTCAGCAGATGGTAAAGAACTCCGACAGTGCTCTGAGTCCCCCATCTCCTCCCAATGGGTGGAGTGGGCCTCAGAGGGCCTGCGACTACCGTAACTTCCACGCCGTACGAGTGACATCTTTGCCTACAGCAGTTGTTCAAGGGGTAGTCGCGGGATAACAAATACCCAGTGGCGTGCCTGTCGGGGTGGAAATGAAAATCTCTACCATGTGGTGCAGCAGTGTCCGGGAACTCATAGTGGCCGCATTCTTCTTGCCAAACAGGTAACAGGTGCATGGAGAGGGAGAGATTCTACCATAAGCCGAGTGACCAGGGCAAGAAGCCAGATATTGTTGCCATTAAGCCCGACGGGTCTGCCATTATCCTGGATAGCCCAGTCATTTAAGACACAAAAATCGCCGAAGAAAGGAATAATTAAGGTAAACTTCCTTTTATGTATGTTGTGAGGGTCCACCCAGGTAGTGTAAATCCAAATTTGCAACCCTCAAAAACACGAGGGACGCCCGTAAGAGCCTGAAAACCGCGAAATGTTTTCACTTTTTTCAGTTTTTATCCAAAAAAACCATAGAAGGAGCCATCTGACGAAAAAAGGTGCTCATCGTACACAAGAAATAATGATGATGAATCTCGTGATATAATTACGGTAGGTACTTACTAAATACATAATAGAATCTTTGCATAGCTCAGCGCCCAGAATTTCGTACGTCACTAGCTCTCTTCCTGGGGAGCTGAGTTTTTGAGGATGCTGAATACGAATTTTAAATAAAAAATATATCATTTCTAGGCTAGCGCATACCCCATTTTCGGATTCTACGTGGGTACTTTGAAACGTAAAAAACAAATTCTGAGGAGGAGATAAAACAAAAAATTTCATACTCGACTCCGATGGTATATTATTAAAAAATAATGATAAACCAAAATACAGTTTTCCGAGATTGACCCCCTCCATTCCCCTCACTACAATGCAATTTTCAGAATTCCGAATTAGTGATGCACAACTAGATTGATGTTTGCGCAAAACAACCATCCAAATCCTTTTAGAATTGTGGCCTGAGCAGTGTACACTAGATTTTGTCACATACACTGATAGGTCCGGAACTATTTGCCTCTTAAAATCACTTTTCCATCAGCCTTTTCATGACTTGGGATAGCCACCAATCGGTTTCGCGTGAAAAACTACATCAAAGTCGATACCTAACTCTATAAGTCATGGTCTAGTAGATTCGTTTATAACACGCTAAAACAATCAATTCTCTTGAAGTTTTTTTCATTTAAAAAACTTGTCTTTCCTAATTTCCACGGATGAATTAAAACTAATTGTACCGTAAGAAAGCTTATCAACCTTTTCCCGTTCTTGCAAACTATTTTAATTAGAAACTTTCAGATGAAAACTACTGATGAAATCCTTAATGAAACATGGAATACGTCAGAAATATAAGTTACCAAGTTAGTGGAAGGTACGTCGCATAAAGGGCTCAATTAGAATTTCATTTGATTGATATAAGCATTTATCGAAATAAATTTACATTTAAGCCCCATCAGGGCCTATAGGGAGGTACAGAAGGCAACAGACTTGAGTCGGAATTCGCAGCTTCTGACCTCAAAATCAGATTCAGCACCCCCGAAAACTCGATCCCAATGTACCTCAATTTTCAAAATTTCGGAATAATTCAAGTTCACAGTGTTCCAGTCTCAGTCACCTCCAAATCCCTCCAAATCCCTGACAAATACCAACGGGATTCCGTTCTTCTTTTCCATTCCAGTAGTTACTAGTTGAGATCTCCCAGCTCGGCCATTCGGCCAATAGGAATCGAGTATTAATAATTGTAGTAATTGTATCGCAAAATTAATCGATTACTTCTTTGGAACGTTACTTTTTCTTACTATGGTGAGGAAACCCAAGGTAAGCTTCAACCCTGGGGTTACACTGTTTTTGGGACCGGCCCTTAGTGATACAAGGTCGGTTAAATATCATTTAATTTAATCATAATATTTTTTACTTACCTAACATGAAAACAAATAACTTTTCAAGGACTTCTGAAGTTTCGCTCCCTCTGACACCCTGTAGAATTATATTCCTCAAAACGAACAAAAAAGTACTTTTGTTCAAACAAACACGTCAGAAGGTAACGAAGTGCCCAAGCATATCTCTGCCACATCAAAACTGCTACGTGGATGTTCAATCCCACAACACCAACTCTCCCTCTAATCACTGCCGTCGCCTTCTCAACCGCTCTTTCCGTATTGATTTTAGTCCATCTTTTCAACAAAAAAATTCGCGATTGCATCGTTATTTCCTTTGCAACGACTTCATTACTTAGAAAACGTTTTTTCAAAGCTCATCTTTAAAACCACCCGAGAGGAAATTCTATCTGAGAAATAAGCGGAATTATTGTGGAATAAACAATTGCGATGGAGGAGAGGAGCTTTTTTTGTAAGCTAAGAATATAATTTTTGTTTTCATTCAACATAATAGGAAGGGTGAAAAGTGGGAACAGTAGACGATGTAGAGGAAAATACTGTACCAAAGTTTATAATTTTCCGTATTTTTTGATGAAGTTCCCTTCTGTTCTTCTGTTGTCAAAAAAATACTATCTGATCTATGAGCTCAATTTTGGACTCAGCTGATCTATAGGAGCTCAAGTGGGGCTAGGGTGTTTTGAAAATGATAACCCCTATTTTCCAAGAATTAAAAAACAGTTTTGTCCTCCAAAATCAAATGTCCCACTTGCCTTCTCGCACTTGAGAGCTTTGCGTAAAATTCTGGTTACGTGTCTATCTGGGGACAATCACTTAACCCGGGCATAACTATACGTTGACAGGGATTATGTGGGTTAGTCTCTAGACGGTCCCCTATGAATGAAACACAGTTTCCTTTGCCCGGTTTTCTCTTAAACTCTGTGGGTAGTTAGGGGCTGGTTCAGAATAATTGCCTATGAATTTCATGGGCGTAGGATAATAACCCAAAATCAAAATTTCCACTCGTATTTCACATTTTGACCTTCATGAACAGATTTAGTTCCTTTTCTGTCAGTCCGCATAATATATTCCAGTGCTCTTACGATTTTGATGAAATTCCCTGGGACAGTGTGGGTTGAGTCCCATACGAGTCCCAAGAAGGTTTATTTTACTCAAATGTTGAAGAAGTAGTTATGACTTATTTTTAAGAAGTATTCATATTAGTTTTGATAAATACGTTGTAGGTATTTTTCTGTAATACTATGCTAAATGTTAGCGAGGGCAGTTCTTACTAAGCGCCTCGAGCCTTTCCCGTTGCTTAGCAATAAGTTGTACGATTTATTAGTCAATTTCACTTCCAGCAATTCTTTTGTTTTACTGTCAACGGATTAATTACCTGTTACTTTGTTATCTACATCAATTGTACAAGGTGTTCCACTCCCCTTTTTGCAGATTCGGATGCTACGCAAAATATCATGAACAAAAAAAGACTTCTCACTGACAATTTTGAGGAGGCAATCGAGTTCCGAAAGAGGGGTCATATTTTAATCAAATTTCTCGTAAAATCATAATCTTCAATAAAAAAAAAGGGGGTGTCCAACTTTTCAAACATTTGATGAAATTTTGGTTTGGGGTTTGAGATTCACGTAAAGGAATCGGAGTTACCATTCGAAATTTGTTTCTAACTGGCTTCCTAAGGAAAATAGAGGGGGGGGGGGGGGGGGGGGGGGGTGGAACACCCTGTATCACGAGCAACTAAATAAATAAAACATGCATATTTATTGTTTAAGGTCCTTTCTGCAATTGGAACACACCGAAAATTCAAAACTCAAAATACTCAGACGGATGTGTTGTTTGTACCTACTCCATCACATAACAGCTACTGGGTCATTCTCAGGAAAACGTGAAACCGGTTGCCTAGTGCGTTTGCTCCTGTAAGGAACCGTCTTTTTTCATTTTTCATTTTCTTAAATTGTATGTATTCATGAGTTCTAACTCGAACTTGAACAATCCAATGCATAAATACAGTGCATTTACATGGACATTTATTAAAACTACTCTAAATGTCACTACTTCATCGTGTCCCAACCCGACCTGTACAACTTTGTTAATATCTGGAGTCTACATGTTTCATGATTCTTCCATTCCCACTGGATGGTGTTGTTGCCCAAACTCTATAGTCGGTCACTACTTCACGACTGCAGTTTTTATGGAACAAATGCAAATATCCCGCATCTCGGGAGGCTGTTGGCGGTTCATTGCAACCATCAACATCAAGGTAATCTACAGTACGAGTTTCAACGGCCTCCAGTTGAATGTTGACTTTTAGCGTGTGTTCATGTGCAGCGAATCGTGGTAGTGTTTTTTCTCCTGTCACAACTCCACTGGCTGTTTCTTGGGTTAATTTCAAAGATTCTTTTTTACCTCTTTCTGTCTCAATGAACTCTGGTATCGCATGATAGATGTGCGTTTTTCCTCTTTGAAAAAGTTGCTGTAGTTGGGAAATAAATTAACAAAAACCTAATGTTTGTCACAACTTCATTTGTCACTACATCAGAAGTAGGGTTATACCAGCCGTATGAAACAGTGACAAGGTAAATGAAGTAGTGACAGGTGTGTTGCGTTTCTCATGGAGGAGCAAAACCACTCAAAAACATGTAGTACGAGGCTTCACACTACTTTCCTCACCCGTAAAAACCTGAAAATGGCTATTTTTACGGCTTTTAACGCTGATTTCGGCCCTAAATCTAGTTTTGTGGAGATATTGGAACTTGTTTCTACTTCTTAGAAGAGTAAATCCTGTGAATTTCATCAAACTCGTTAGCGCAGTTTGGGAGAAAAGCTAAAAACGACGTTTTTTCACCTATTTGGAATATTTTCTCCCCCACAGCCTCCAGAACAGTAGAACACGAGCAAGTTTACTCTTTTCTCCATGGGAATACTGATAAGTACAGTTCTCGCAACTAAAGAATACAGCTGGCGAAGTGACGACTAACCGTTCTCAAAACATCAGCACGGACAAGCGGGAAATTCAACACTCCAGTCGATTGAGTTTAACAGGTACAAACCCAGGTACCTGCGAACCCAGGAAGGTACCGAAGAAGCCACTACTTCATTCGGAAATAAATTACTTCACATTTCACAATCATCCCTTGGCGACAATGAGTAATCCCGCGACCTTCTCGTAAATATTACTATCAGAGAGTTGTATCATTCATTCTTAATGAAATTCAGTAACTAAGGAAGCTTCTGAAAGTAAACGACAAACTTTGTTCGGTGGAATCGAAAGAAAGTTGCATTTGAACAGCTGATATTTGAACGGAGATTTTGCCTACTCGGGAAGAATTGCGATTCACACTCGTGTTTCTGCTCTTTTTTTCGTTTAACCCTTAAGTCCTTACAGGGAGCGAACGGGTGGTTCTAAAATGTTCCGCGAGGTCTCGTTCGAAGCTGAAAATTGTGTTCTATTTGAAATTGATGGAGAAACTTTACCATATTTTAATCTAGTTTTCGAGCTAGGGCGTTTTGGAAATTTCATCCCCTATTTTCTACCCTTTAGAGAAGACTGACGGTAACGCCAAGCTTCGCGGCACAACTAGACCCCGTATGGGGCCGGTATACTAAATTTCATTATTTTGGACCATGGTAACTAAGGAAAGTGCCGCGTACGTCGTACGGCGGACGGAAGGATTTTTTTTTAATTCGATTTTTGGATTCTACGTTTCTTGAAACGAAAAACCTCAAATTTTGAGGGGGGTTAAAATGTTTTTTTCCGTGCTCGATTCTAAAGGTTCATTATTGAAAATAATAAACCAAAACGGAGCCTCAAAACCGACTTTTATTTTTGGAATGAAAAGGTAGTCGGATTTCACGTTTTCCTGAGAATGACCCTCCTGCTGCTCAGCGTTGCTCACTTGTACCCTCTTTATGCACGCTTAACATTTTGTTTGTAAGCATAACAGTAGTAACTAAGTTTGTTTCCATAACACCAGTAGGTATGTTCGTTCGCAGGCCCAACTCTACTGAACCGGCCGGTGATGAAGTGGGTGCGAGGGAAACGCGCCGCCCTTTTCCCGCGTCAGGACCGCGGCCTACTTGCAGTGATCGGTAATCAACAGTAATTCTCTCTAATAGATGGCCGGAGGAGGGGGAGAGCAAGTGGAAGACAAGCGAGGGGTGAGGGAAGGAGAGGGGTTGTGAGGGGAGGGGAGGGGGGCCCTCACATCCTGGCTCCCAACGACTGTCTCTCAATGACTGGCTCCTCAATGGGAATATCGGCCTCTCATTGTTCCGCCACTCCTGAGAGGAATCCCCTTCAACCGCCAGCTTCTATATTTCAGTGAATGACGTCATAGATTGGTCCATGAACGGATTTTGCGCAGTACCTTCAGCGCACACTCACTTCATTAAACTGCTCAAGTTCCTGATCTGGGTTCACTCAGTTCATAAACTTTTGCTTTCTCACTACCGAAGGCTATCTATGTATAGGTTTTCAAAGGCAAATTCAGGATTTTCCAAATCAAATTCAGAATTTTCTAGATAGAATTCAGAATTTACCGAACCAAATTCAAAATTTACCGAACCAAATTCAGAATTTTCCGAACCAAATTCAGATTTTTTTTTTAAATGATGAAAACCTGGTTTATTTATTACTGGTGGATTTATTATGGCTGATAATTTGATCAGTGTTTCCGGGAGTTCAAATTGTGGGCCTCACTCCAATTTACTCCAGCATCCCTGTCTTTATTTTAAAATTCAGATTTAAAAATAAAAGAAAACTGAATTTGAAATGAAGCATTCTGAATTTGGTTTGGAAAATTCTAAAATTGACTTGGGAAACCTATATTCGTCAGTCTGTATTGAGCGCTCGCCGAATAATCTTCTACGTGGGGATGTAAAACTATCAATTTGTGTTGTCGATAATATCGGCCCAAAAACTAGCGATAATATCGGACCATTGATAATTTGATTTTTTTTATTGTTGTTTTTGATTTTGATAATTTGATTTTTGATTGTACTTCAAGGGATTTTTCGAAAAAAACTGCAATTTTACTGGATATTGGGGTTCACGAACTCGAACTATGGAAATTTCGGGTTCGAGTTCGAATTTTCCGGACTCATCGGTTCGAGTTCGAGTTCGGGAAGTATATTTCGGGTTCGAGTTTGAGTTCAAGTTCGGATACAGGATACGATTGAAGTCAGGTTGGCCCCTATAACGTGAACATCCCATTTCTCAAGAAATAATTAGGTTATTCATTTACCAAAATGAAAAAAAAAGTCCGCCAAGCTGGGTGGGCAGTATAGCTTCCTCACTCTTGTGACATCCACGTATAGAACTAGTCAGTAAAATTTCAGCGAATTCGGAAGAATAGTTCCGGAGTCATCCCTATGACAACAAATTTCAAGTTTTCGCATACGCAGTAGGTATTACTGGCCCAATCGTGACGCGATTCGTAGGTAATTGTCATGTAGTCACCATCCAACTACCCTCCGAATTTGAGTGAAATCGGTTCATTAGGAGCTGAGAAATCGTAGTTCAAGGAAATTCATGTTTGCGCATGTGTACAATTCTACTCTAGAAAGCCGTCTTGGGTCTAACCCGTGTAATTCCTGAACAATTCACCTAAATTGGTTGAGTAGTTCCTACCTATGAATTATGCCTGTGACAACGAACTTGAAGCGTCATGCGCAGTAGCTATTAATTGCCGATTCAGTTGAGACGAATTCAAAGGTAATCGTCCTTGTATCATTGTCCAAATACTCTCCAAATTTGAGCAAAATTGGTCCATTGGGAACTGTGTAACCGGAGTTTCAGGAAATTCACGCGCAAGCTACCATTGGACCAATGGTAATAAAATTCATAAGGTACCGTTCAGGGCATCACTCGGACAATCCCTCACAATTTCGTCGGAATCGGACCGTAAATTCATATAGTTTTACCTGGGACAAGGATGACCACAGACAGACCGACAGACAAACAT
>JAEMON010000001.1:13789513-13800097 GCA_030264115.1 Lygus lineolaris | reverse complement strand
ATTTTGAAGCTATTGCAATAGCTTTATTTTCTTCGAAAATTCCCTAAAACAGACATCTCAATCACGTATGTTTTGAAGATCGAAAATTACTAGAAACCTTAGAAGTGACAATTGAACCTATCAGTATTGGAATGCCTAATTTCATTCAGAGGCATGACTCCGGAACTATCCTACCAATTTCAGTGAAATGTTCACTAACTGGTTTCTGAACGTCCGAAAAGTGAGGATGTTATACTGCCCACCCAACTTGGCAGACGCTGGCTTGGAAAGTTGGAAATTCCTTGTCCCGGGCAAAACTAAGGTACGGAATCATGGTCCGGTGTGCAGGTTAGCCCCTAGACGGGGGATTTGGAGTATGCGAAAATTACATTAAATTACGGGATTTCATTTCCCATAATAGACCGATTTTTCTTAAATTCGGAGGGTAGTTGTGGGCTGCCTCCAAAACGATTACCTATTCATTTTCGGAACAATTGGATAAGTAATATCAACTGCGCATGCGCAAACTTGAAATTTGTCATAACTCCGGATCCATTTTGCCAATAATGTCGGTGAAACTGTCAGGGATTGTACAGGTTGTCCCCAGGAGGTCCCAAATGAATTTCATCGCCACCGGCGCCGTCAAATCAATTGTAGGGTGAGGTTCTAATACTAACCGATTCTATACGTTCATGTTTCAAAAATTGAGGATTGAGCCCACCCAACTTGGCCGATTAGTCTCTTCCATTTGCTTGCGTGCCTTCCATAACTCTTGTAATCCTTATATGTATACTAATGCGCACGTTCGTTATTCCGGAATTATAATATCTCGCAATCAAAAACAAAATACAAATGTATAAATAACCGAAACCACGTGCAGTTAATTGTCACAACAACCAACTTCTAGATTAGGACGCCAACAATATAGAAATCAAACGGAAGGTAACACTTATCCACTCACAACTACGGATTTCTTGGAGAGAATCACTTCCCCAAGTAAGGAGAAGGACTTGTTAGAAACTTCCCCGGTAGAATGTGCGCCAGGCAGGTAAGAGTTGGTAGGTACCTCCTGAATTAGAGCACACTTCTTTCTCTGCCGACAATCTCGGCTAATCTAGTTGAATAACTTTCGTTTCGAATGTCCATGACTCCAGCCAGCAAAGCACCCTCTCACAAGGATCTTATTACCGACGTCTATACTTTTAGCGATTCTGTTCACTGGAAGAAATTGAAATTCTTCCTAAAACAAGACTCTGGCGCGTGTAGTCATCTATCAATGTTCTCTAATAGAACAAATAGAGAAGGAAATTTAATAAACAAGCTTCAGTGCGAGTTGGGTAAATCGTATTTTCGAATACAAATACAAAATACAGATATATTTGATGTAGGTAATTCTTATGTTACCCAATACAAACATATATGTTGTATTTTGTGAATACCAAATACATTATTCAAAAAAGCATTCTGTATTTGCAAATATAAACTAGATTATCTGAAAAAGTATTTTGTATTTGACACGTTTCAAATATAAGTAACATACAAGTATGTATACCTTCTGTATGTCTTCTATCCTGACCAAGTCATATGGAAAAAAGTTCCAGTCATGCAGCATGAGTTAGTGAGCGAATTTTCAAAGAATAATTTTAAACGATTTCGTGGGTGATTCTTATAGGAAATTTCACGCTGATTCCGAATATACCATATGTCCCTATGTTTATGACGTTATTTCACACCAAGAACCTAAAAAAACACTTTTTTTAAAGCGATTTTTGAAACTAAATTTTCAAAATTTGGAGTACTCCTTGGAGTACTCCAACAATTCTGGCCAGCGAACTCATCCTTACTTTTTATATCATTGACATTTTACAAATTTTTTGGATTTTTTATCTCGATTCTTCGGGCAGATATCGTCTGGAGTGACATATATATGTCAAAAAAGTGTTAAACTTCAGGAATCGTTTTAGAATGGTCTGAAACGGATTTCCATGAAGAAAATTGTCAAAAATTTGCATTACAAAAATTTTGAAGCCACTGCAATAGCTTCATTTTCTTCGAAAATTCGCTAAAAGAGCATAAACGCGATTGTGAATCGATTATCGGTTTCAGTTACGAAAGTGGGCCAAATCATTCAAAAATCAGCTGATTTTACGTGATCTTATTTAAACGCAAAAACTCTTCCGTAAATGTTCATTCTTCAGGTACTCCTTGTGCGAAATAAACATGAATGTGAAACGACTCAAAATTGTATGTAATTCCATCTACGGAGAAGACTTATCCATTTGAAGAAGTAACAAACCATTGTGTAATAATATGAAGCGTTTCGGGTTTGTAATAGTGATCTAACGGAATCGTTCTCGACGATTTCCCAACTTTATGGCCTCCAGCCTTGCTTCTTATCTTTATTGTGTGAGTATTACTTTGTCGTCATCAGGTACCTGCTTTCTCGATGGATGTCCTCAATTTACTGTCCATTTTGAGCTCATAATAAATGTAGTTACCCAAGTTTAGTTCGTATATGAAGGGTCCAGGAACAATACAAGGAATTTTTATTGCTTCTGATTTTCGGTTCTTCAGCTCATTCTGTTTTCGTGGCGAGTAATTTCGGAAGAGGTATAACAATATTACAGGGTTAACGTGAATAGTCCAGTGAAATGCGAAGTTAATAAATCAGGTATACAAAAAAATAACCGCGTGCCACAGAAACAAAATGAGGATTGTCTCCGTTGCTCACGTGAACTGGTTTGTGTGAACTTGTTTGTGTGAACGTGATTGATGTTTGGCCCAGTAGGTATCTACTCTTCATATAGGGTGACTACATCTAGAGTGTCTATATGGAGCTCTGGAAGACTTGAGGAATCGAATCTACAATTAAATTCTAACAGAAAGCCTCCCGGGGAGTTTTTAACCCTTATTTTCGTGTTTAATTCACTTTTAAGATTTTGAAGATTATGATTTTAAGATTGAACTAACGTACAAATTTGAGCGAATTATAAGCGAAGATTTTGAAGATTATGATTTTAAGATTCACTAGTCTTGAATAATTCTGTCGAGTTCAAATTTCGGGCAGTCGCAGTTATGTTGTATAATGGCAAGAATCAACTCTTTCTTTTTACCATCAAAATCAGTGCAAACCAGTTCATCTTGTGACCAATCATTTCTAACATGGTACCTTCATTTTAAATGAAATATAGGTACTTGAGACGAAACCGTCGCATACAAAAAACCTATCTGTTTTCTGTATCATACGTCGTCCACTGAGTGGAAGCATATATGCTTCCATATGATGATTATAATCATATTGAGATGATTATAATCATCTCAACTTACTAATCCAACTGAAGAATCAGTATTCAAGGACACCGTGAATAGCCAATAAACGGATAGAAACTAAAACAACACTAAAGACCACTTGATTTACAAAACACGGAGACTTATCGATGATGACTGCCGCCATTACTTCGAATCCGGACAAAATCTAATCCAAGCAACTCGAAGACCTCGCCAAGAATTTCGACCGCTAGAGAACGCGGAGGTCGGATACAAGCGAGCCAAGGATCATCGCACTTCAATGACACTTGACCCAGACATTGCCCCCCCACCCTCAGACAAACACCAGGCACGAGCCAATTAGGAAAAATAAACCAGTTGAAAGAGAGGAAATATCTCGAAGGAGAAAAACAACATCAGTGGACGCTGGCGTGATGCCTTATCGTACTCGCCGAAAAGAAAAATAATATACGATGATGGCAAAATAGTAACAGCCATAAACAATGTGGCGTAATTGTGATCGGAACGCAAGAATAAAATGCGTGTTGCAAACAGTTATCGCTGAAATTCTTAATTATTTTGAATTAATTCTCTATTGATTCTCAATCGGCGGCCTTTAATTACTCAGGGGTTACGGTGGGATCATACAGAACGTGATATAACTCGGATGAGAGGAGACGGCCGTGTCTGTGGGATAGGCTGATGGGAAGAATGCGTTGGTGATTCATATTAATATTTTGAGCTCCAACTCCGACAACCATGTCTACAAATAGAGCATGAGCCATTGGTTACGTGGAGCATGATCATATACTGATGGGAACTAATCGCCCTTATCAACTATAGCCTCCTCACATAACACAATGTGGACGTATCAATAATTACTATGGTGCCAATAAATCTAGTTCGCGAATGCGCTGACCCAACCATGATAAAGTTCTATGGCAATCTTGAGGTTTGCGCCTATTCGCACACTGAGTTTGATCTGAGGCGATGAAATCTGCAAAGAACCGTCTAGGGATTCTGGAGATAATCGTTCCAGGAAAATCCTTGAAAATTTCGTCAGAATCGGATGAATAGGTATATCAGTTTTGCCCAAGGATCACAGGCTGACAGACCGACACGGAACCTAATACCAAATTCGTTAGCACCAAGCCAGTGGAATCCACCATTCCGGACTTGTGACCGGTTCATTCTTGATTTACGTATATTACTGCCCACACAACACCATTTCCACCATCCTATTGCGAATCTATAGATGAAAGGGATAAATTCCAAAAGAAGAGTCTGAACTGGCTGTCAGGTGTCACGGCTGGTCCAGTAATTTTCAATGTTTTTTTTTTTTTTTACTAGGTAGGTACCTACTTCTTCTTAATTGCATGAAACGGATTGTGACCTTTAGATGAACTCCTTTATTTGTTCCATTTATCCATTTCAAAACGTTATGGTTTCTATTTATTATAAAAAATCTAAAACATTTATCTAGAAATCTAATTATCTAAGGGTAAGCTTATCCAAGGCTATAAATCTAAAAGGCAGGGATATCAGTCACATTCGCCTGTAACGATATTACAAAACGAGCTTTTGAGCCGATTTTCCACCTAAAAATCAGTAGGTAGACAAGACCATCTACAATGACGACTTTGGGCACTGCCCCGGCATCAAAGAGCCGAAGAAATAACGGATAACATATAATGTTTGAGATTATTTGATTTACCCCGCCTTAACGTCACACAGTTCAACGAACATCCGGTAGAGCTCCCTGAAACGCTGTAGTTTCATCAAAGTTAACCACCATAGCTCGTCTTGGACCATGCACTAACTCTTTTGACCATGTTTGATTTCTTACACAAGATAAATGTAATTGATATTTCGTTAAAAACTCAGTTCGATAAATCCCGACCCGTGCCCTGGAGTTGCCATGGAAATGGCCGGAATGTACTCGTGGCGTTGCATAAAAATGCTCGTTTCACCACGTTGCCCCCACTCTTTTTACACCACTGGCCCTGATTTCAGTTTTGAATCGCTTACCCAGAGCAATCGATTTCATTTCAACTAGTCTCACTTCTTCAGATGATGTTAACCCCTTTTATTGCCAGTCAGTGGTACGTAGTGCTTTCCGTAAACAAGAACATTTGTGTTTTCACGACGTGTTTTTTGTTCACTTGGTACCTGCTTATGCGTTGTTTCTATTGATGTCAGCTTTACGTGTTTGAGTTGATGGAGTGTATTTACGTATGTTATATTCATAGTGTTGTTTGATAAGTATCAGATATGTTTATTTATGTAATGAGAGAATCATTCAGTTTTCTGCCGATCCCGATGGGACTTTTCTTTTCGCTGAGGAAAGTGAAAATCTATTGATGTTCTATACCTACCTAGCTACTGGTATCAAAGGGACCCTTCACCATTCCCAAAGTGCATCCACCGCTCTTGTGACGACGACTATAACGGGAGTTGAATGGTGAACCTGCTGATTGTAGACGTAGATACCTAATAACCCAAGTAAATAAATTTATGATTGGGTTTCATAAACTCATTATACACCGTAGGGACAGACCTTTGATTAATTACCTAACCATAGCCGCCCGTTCTATAGTTACATGAGGCTGTGGTGCCCGATCATCGCTAATCAAATTAATTTAACCCTCGATTATTCCGCCGCGATTTTCGTTTCGTCCGATTTCCGACTATTTTCGCGAATTAGCGAGTGATTGGGACCACCGCAGCCCCGGATTCTCACTTCTATTATAGAATTTGACTCCGCAGCTCTCTGTGCGTCGCACTCTGATGAAAGTTGAAACAACGATATTAGGCTCACTCCCTCGACCAATTCACCTCGCGAAAAGCCTAAAAACTTGACATTTAGCCTGGTACTGGCTCCTGGTTAGACTCCAGTTCGGTCGTATTACAAAGTTCATCTCGCAAATGTTCTAAACTAAACCATTTCAAAAGTGAAATTTTTAACATATTAGCTGTATTTAGTTTTCAAACGGGAGTGATTTAAAAATAAAAACGTGGTAAAAATGACGTACTTAACAAGTAAATTGACATATCATTGCGGCTCTTGGGAGAAGCAATGCTTCTAAATTGGATTTTCAACGGTGGCAACTGAAAATAACAACTATGAATAATTAAATTAATACTTAAAAAAATAAATAAATAAAAAGTCCCATTCATGCAGCATGAGTTGATGACCGAATTTGCAAAGAATCATTCTTACCGATGTGGTGGGTGATTCTTATAGGAAATTTCACGCTGATTCCGAATATACCATATGTTTAAGATGGTAATTTACACCAAAAACCTCAAAAACGCGTTTTAGCGATTTTTGACTCTAAATTTTCGAAATTTGAACCCTTGGAGTACTCCAACAATTTCGGCCAACGAACTCATCCTTTCTTTTGATATGATTGACATTTTGAACTTTTTTCGGATTTTTAGCTCGATTCTTCGGTCAGATATCGTCTGGAGTGACACACACACACACACACACACACACAAACATATTAAGAGTGTTAAACTTCAGAAATTGTTTCAGAATGGTCTGAAACGGATTTCCATAGGTAAGATGATTTGGGCGGTAGGTATTTCTTACAGGAAATTGTCTCCTGATTCCGAACTATGCCGTGTTCCTAAACCATAGGTGGTAATTTCCTCTCAAACTTCAAGAAACGAGATTTTAAAGCGATTTTTGACCCAACAGTCTAGATTTGACCCCTAGTTTGCTGAAATTTATCAGAAGTCATCCAGGAAGGACGCAAGCATTCTGCTATCATTTTCATCCGCCTAGACGGCAACGCCGTATTTTTTGTATAAACAAGGTAATTTCAAAATTTGCCTCCTGTCATGAAAGGTGAAAGAGAGATATTCAACAATGCAAAGAGAGAGGGAACTACACTCTCAATACCATTGAGGCAGCCCAAATAGATATGATAAACCAGGTAAAAGACAGTTCTTGCAGGTAAACGAGAAGCGAGTCGGGTTACGAATAGGCAGCTCAACGACCAGTATAGACTAGTAGGCAGCTCAACGTAGTATAGACGAATAGGCAGCTCCACGACTAGTATAGACTAGTATAGACATTATCAGTTAGTTACGAGTAGAGTCATCTCGCAGAACGAATAGAACTGGGCTATTCGTCAACAAATGGAGCTCCGAATGATTCCCGAAAACGAAAGTAACCTTCTTTGAAGGTAGCCGAACTGGCACCATGGATTGAATTGAATTGAAAAATTGCTTTATTCGCGATAGTAGGTAGGTATATAACAACAGTATACAACTTAAGAATTAGTAGGTACACGTAAAAGGTATAGCGAAGCAAAAAGGATCTTCCATAACTACCTACCTACCTACTCCTAACCGTTTGCTCAACAACCCAACACAACCCAATAGTGTTGCTCCTGAATAGCCAAAAATTGGTTCCAAACATGACAGTATTAGGGTAAGACAACAAAGCTTGACACCTGGTAATGGGGTCTGCGCATGATTTTTTTTTTGCAATTTTTATTGAAAGGGAATCGATTCAAAATGGCCAAAGTGGTGTTATTTCATAATTATGTGGTCTCCCTATTTTTTTTTATCGACGAAGACAAATGTGAACGTTTGAAGAAATGCGCGCGGTGATTGGTCGAGTTTTCGGTTACTGGAATTGTGATATTTACTGAGATCGATACTTTCATCCATGCTTTCATTCGATACTGAGCGATCGATATTATCGTATTAATACATGATCTGATTCATTACATCGTAGAATCATTGATGCATTCCATCGTAGAATCATTGAAGCATTCCAATATTAAGTTGAAAGTTGTTTAATGCAGTATCAACGTATCGAATAAGTCTTTTCGATCGGTAGTATCGGTACCAAGCTTTCGATACCAATCATTCGATAAACGGAGGTATCGAAACGTCGCTAGGATGAATAATCTACTGAGCAGTGTTGCCGTGTGATTAATGGAGAAAAACTAGTGTTTTAGGTTTTTTCTAGGTGACCTCTGGACGTACGTACGTCACACCCCCCCGCGAAATTCAAAACATTCCATTTAAAATTACGATTTCTGCTCCCACATGGAGTTTTTTGTCCAGATAAATAGTGTTTACTAGTCATGGCAACTCAAATAACATAATTAATGTGTTTTTTCCAATTTTTATTCCTCATGCGCAGACCACATTTATAAAAGCTCTCTGGAATGCTCACAACATCGGGTAGTATTTCAAGCCAGCCGTGGTCCCCGCCGATTCTACCGAAGCTGGAGGTAGATTAGCCTTCCATAATCAGGTGCGTTTCCCTACCATTCACCAAACAGACCTCATACAGTTCCTGATTATCATTTTCGAGTATCGAGAGAAACCCATAAGAAATTCCAAGGCTGGACGTCCAGTGGATGCGAATTTGCGCGAAGAGGCGAACGGCGAATTCGCTAGTTAGCCCCTTTTGCCTCTTCACGCAAATTCGCGTCCACTGGACGTCCAGCCTAAACAACAAGAAGTTCAAAATCACTACTTGAAATCTATGAATTTCATCAAATTTTGGTTGGCATCCGCTCGTGCTCTCCCTAGTAATATCTTATTCGGAATCCCGACTCGCTTCTCGTTTACCTGCAAGGACTGTTTGAAGACACGATAGAGCAGCACGGGGAGGAAACCTAGTTTATTGATGGCGCATGCTATAACTTTAGAAATAAATATAAATAAGGGAACACACAAAAAGCCACAAGGCGAACAACAAAATTTTGGGAAATATAAAAGGTTTCATCACTGTTATTTTAAACAAAAGGTAGCCTGACCCTCAAACCAACCCAGTAAGTGAAAATGATTCAACCTACAATAAGTTTGTACACAATGGGAGTTCGGAGGGTGGGTGTAAAAGTAGCTACAAGCAATGTAAATTTATCAGCCAATGAGTTGTTAAGTTAGAATATAAATAAATTGCTATCAAAGTCGCACAGTTGAACAGATTGGTCAAGAACGATCGGATTAAATATGTGCTTGCAGGTATGGAATCAAAAATGAAAATACAACGATTTACAATCATGCATGATATAATGCTGTTGATAAGCCACTATCGAGGCAGCTCAAGTACTAGAAATTCATCGCTCACAACATCACACTGAAGGGTCTCGAGAGAATCACAATAAATAATTTCCCAATTTATTGTAAATTGGAACGTTATGCGGATTAGCATGATGCACCACATCAGAGGAGTACGCCTACCAATAACAAGGTTAATCTCTTTATATAAGCGTTCTAACCAACTAATTGCCCAGTCCAGCACTACCAACGGGTAATCCACCTAACATGAATACAAAATTGGTGTTGTTAAGTAGGGTGGGTGGGAGGTTTGTAGGAGGGGATGGGTTCCGGGGGTGGTACTCCTCGTCGTCGGTAGTGAGTTAGAATAATTTAGAAATTCGAATAATGTGATCAAACAGGCATCAGAATACAATGAGAATATAGAAAAACAAACAAATCCTCCTCCTCATGCTATACGAGGTAATTCGGTATAAGTACCGATTTCGCGAGTGCTCCTCTTCGAATTTCTCAATTTGAAAATTATATTTGGGACTGATGACACGATGTGTGATGAATCCTCCCGATTTTGTAGAGGCACTGGGACCAAGGCCTGAAAAACGGGATAATGGGACGTCTGGCCGGCTTATCGAAACCCAACCACGAAAATGGGAAACCAGGCAGAAATGAAACCCTACAATTCAGAAGTAAACTAGTCGCTAGCGCGCGATTTAAGCACTCATTGGTTTTCAATCTCATTATTTTTTTTCATAGAAATTTGAAGACTCCTTCAAAACACCAGACCCCACCCACACTGCAGTCAATCGACCGAAAAACAGTGAGTAAACGGAGTTTATAATATTCGCTAGAAAAACAAGAACACGTAAGATATTCCAAGAAAGGAACTTTATAAGAAGGTAAGTACATAGTTTTATAAGGAAAATGTTTGTCGAGTTGCTTTTATCTAAATTGAATACCAATTGAAGTTTCAGAAAAAATAAGAGAGCTTATACAATGAGATGGAGCTGGGCTTGAAACCACAAGAAGAGATTGAAAAGGGTAAGTAGGTACTTATTGTAGAGAAGGTTTATCTGACAATAATAATTTCATTGTCAGGTAAATATTAATTTTGACCGTACAGATTCAGGAGTTGTTTCAGTTACAGTAAGCTGAGTTTGTTTATTATTTGACTAAGTTTAGTCTTGCAAACTCCCTTCGCCCCTGAGTACCTACCGGTTCGAGTTGGAGAGGTACTATATTGGAGAATAGGACAGTAGAGCATGGGAGAAGAGGGTATTTTTTTTTTTTTTTTTTTTTTTTAAACACATA
>JAEMON010000001.1:13771285-13785122 GCA_030264115.1 Lygus lineolaris | reverse complement strand
CGCTCACCAACTCATGCTGCATGAATGGAACTTTTTGTTTCCGATTCTGCAAGGCAGCGGAAGCTTTGTTTTCACATTCGAAAAAAAATTGTTTGTGCTCCAAAATCAAAATTTGCACTCGCATTTTGCGTTTCAGGGCCTTCTGAAGAAATTTGGTTTCGTCTATGTCTGTCTGTCTGTCCGTTTGTCTGTCTGTCCACATTTCCCTGCACACAGCCATAATTTCCACAATTTTGATCCGATTTCAATCAAATTTTCAGTGATTGTGCGGGTTAGCCCCCTGATGGTACCCAATGAATTTCATCGTCATCAAATCAAATCAAATCATTTTTTATTGGTTCCACAAAATTTGCATTCAATCGTCAAATTCACAAGGGCATATGGAAGTAAAAGAAATCATGTGATAATATAATAGGAGGGGGTGCTGTGAGACCCCCACTTGCTGGCCGGGTGTCACCCCGACCCACAGAGTAACGGAGACAGTCCCGACCAGCCCCGGGCCTCACCCACCATGGCGGCCTCCCGGGCCCGACAACTGAAGCTGGAAAGAGCTGACATGAGCGACAGCTCGGTCCACCAACAGAAGCCAGGCCAAATGCTTAAAAGCATCTAGGGAAGCATCATCGGACTATGGGTAGCGTGAGCACATGCGCAAACGGGAATTTCCTGAAACCTCGGTATCTCCGTTCCTAATTGACCTATTTCGCTCAAATTTGGAGGGTTGCTGGGGGCTACTGCGCAAGCACAAATTTGAAAATTTTTTGTCATGGACGTAGCTACGGAACTACTAGACCAATTTCTGTTTTTTTTTTTTTTTTTTTTTTTTCAACTATGGGGATCTAACGGTTGGTCATCTCATTCGATGCTAAAGTTCGTAATCTCACCATAATGCTAAAATTTGTGATCGCAAGGAAACCATTCTACTCTATGACAGTTTTGCGGCGAAATGGGTTTTTTCTGGACATGACGATGTTATGAATGATTTTTATAGGAAATTTGGCGCTGATTCTGAAAATTCCTCATGTCCCAAAACCTAAAATAGCTAACTAGCTGCAAAATCTTTTTAAAAAACCTGGAAAATTGATGTTTTTAGGCATTGGAACCGCCCAACATTTGTTTTTGTACAAAAGAAAAGTTGAAGAACTGAGAACTCTGCGTTGAATGAGACCGTTGGTGAGCTGTGACCAACACAGTAGCCATGATTTATGGTGATTTTTCAAAGTTGTTCGTTTTCTTGACTTTTTTAATTGTGACCTCAAAAAACGGAAAACATCGGGAAATCTAGGTGTTGGTGAGCTGGCGCAGGTCTCATTCAAACGATGAATTCTCAGTTCTTCAACTTTTCTTTAGTACGAAAACAATTTTGGGCGATGTCGATGGTCAAAAACGAGAATTTTCTAGGAGTTTGTTTAAATAATTGTTCACCTAACAAGCAATTTTAGCTAAGTGGGGTGTATTCGGAATCATTGCAAAATTTTCCATAAGAATTGTTCATAACATCGCCATGTCCAGACAAAACCCATTTCCCCCACTGTGGGGCATTTTGAAAATTGCATTCCTCATTTTTCACCCCTTAGAAGTACCCGACAGCAAATTTTGATTATGAAGAGTTGTTTCGTAGGATGAATGTTTTAGAAGATACGGAAGGTAGTTTAACAGAAAACGTGATACAAAAATCCCTTTTTTGCAAATTATTACATTTGTAGGTCCTATATCTCGGAAACGGTACGGGATATGAAAAAAGTGTATGGAATAAACTTTGTGGAAAATTCATTTAGCTCCATTTTAGTAACGGTCATGTTTCGCGTACGAAGAAATTTTCCGAAGAAAAATCTTGGATTGCAGCCAACGCACTCTCCACCCACATTTCAGGCCTTCATTGACTGGACTACCCTCACCAATTTCGATTTGGAGAACAACACTCGACGATAGACCAACGAATCGAAACTATTCCACAGAATCACTAATTTGATTGAATGCTCATTGGAAGAAAAGAAAGCATGCTCTGCTGTTTTCTTAGACGTCTCGCAAGCTTTTGACAAGGTCTAGCATCAGGGATTGTACACAAAGCTGCAAAAGGATCCTCCGACCCACTTCTGTTAAATTCTACACTCCTACTTCACAGATAGATTATTCCGAGTAAAATGTGAGGAAGAATACTCAGAGCTAAAGAAAATAAGCGCAGGTGTTCCGCAAGGTAGTGTGCTTGGCCCAGTGCTCTACTTGCTTTACACACGAGATCTACCTTAACCAGCAAATGCACTCACAGCAACTTTTGCAGATGATACTGCTATTCTCGCGGTTGGACAAGCAAACTAGCAAACTACAAAATGCTGTCAACGACGTCGTAAGATGGATGGAAGCGAATAAAGAGGAGAATAAAGCTGAACGAAACAAAATCTGTCCACATAAACTTCACTAACCAGAAAACACAACAGTTATCCCAATCAACATAAACTCGCAAACCGTTCCTCAAGCAGGTGAAGCAAAATACCTGGGCATGACCCTAGACTGCAAGCTGAGATGGAAACTCACGTAAAGAAGAAAAAAGGACGAACTCAACATAAGATTCAGGACAAATTGCTGCTTTCTCAGCGAGTAATAAAACCAGTATGGACGTATGGGTGTCAACTGTGTGATTGCACGAAGGAAACCAATACGAATCTGATACAAGCGATTCAGAATAAAGTACTTAGGTTCATCGTCGATGGGCCCTGGTACATCCGTACGGCTGATCTCCATCGTGATCTACAGATGGAGACAGTTGGCGAAACCACGCGATGGAGCACGAAACGCGGCTCCACAATCATAAAAATGATCAATTACTGAACCTGCTGGACAACAGCGGCGACGTACGAAGGCTAAAGAGGACCAAACCGATGGACCTTGTGACGACCCACTAAATTAACGCAGTGTGATGTGCAGTGGATATGGATAATGATTTATATACCACAAAACGTTAAAAAGAATTATTCACGAAAAGTTGCTGGATGTAGTCAATACAGCTGTAACGTGAATAAATAAATTATAAAAAATAAATAAATAAACCACTCGTTATTTTCAGTGAGCGCTAATACGCGCGAAATATGCAGAAAACGTGGAACCCCATTGTTTGTGGATGTATTCAACTACATATGTGATACATGATTTTCTGGGTATTTGTTCTCGCTCAATTACGCGGTGATGTCAGTTTTCGATTTTCGAGATACTAGCTCGAAAAACCGCTATCAACCGGAATTGTACCAGCAGGGCCGGATTTAACAGCGCCCCTAGGCCCGAATAGATTTGACCCCCCCCCCCCCCCCCCCCCCCCCCATCATACACTGATAGAAGGATTGTGTTGTCTAAAATACAATTTATTGATAGTTGATAAATATCTCATTTTGCACCATGTTCAAATGAAAACTCTTGTTAACTTGATAACAGCCAACTACTTAATTAAGATAATTTTTTGATTATTTATAATAATAAATATTAATTACCTTTTAAAATTTTGTTTTTGTGTTAGCACTACAGGTTTCGCCCCTTAGTGTTAACACAAAACAGAATTGGAAAAGGTAATTAATATTTAAAATTACAAGTAACTTCAATGAATTCAGGGCACCTCTGCTACGCAGTTTGTTGTGTGACGATTCCAATGCGAATTCACATACTTCAAGTAAAGTTACATAAAATCGTGTCAGAATTGGCCTAATAATATTAACACGGTATAATAATAGTACCTATGAGTAGAATCTTTTTTTATTTTTATTTTTATGTAAACTAAAAATGTTGTACTTCGATTATTTTTTTTAATGAAAGTGCGATTTAATGATGGCGATGAAATTCATAGGGGACCATCTCGGGGCTAACCCGCACAATCCCTGAAAATGTGATTGAAATCGGATCAAAATTGTGGAAGTTATGTCTGTGGCAAGAAAATGTGGACAGACAGACAGACGGACACACAGACAGACAGACGGACACGATACCAAATTTGTTCAGGAGGCCCTGAAACGCAAAATGCGAGTGGAAATTTTGATTTTGGAGCACAAAAGTTTTGTTCATTTCGAAAGTGAAATGAAAAAAATGTGTGTCCTCCAAAATCAAAATTTCCACTCGCTTTGTTTTCGAAAGTGAAAACAAAGCTTCCGCTGCACTGCAGACTCGGAAGCAATAATAATGTGGCTATAAAAAAGGGAAGAGATGGTTCTACAAGGGAGCTTTAAGGGCGTATAGATGGACTATCCATTCATCTAAATGGGGAACCTGATGAGACCTGTGGAATAAGAAAAGATGAACTTATGACACTTACTTGTACTTAAAAATTAAATACAAACGAAGATGGGTTCCTATTATGGATGGAATATCTCTCCAGCTATAGCTGATTTCTTCGCTGATAGTTTAAGGCAGCATTGAGACGACCTATTGGACTAGACACTATTCCGACACTCGTAAATGAGAATCAGATTTGTGTTTAATTAGTGTAGATAAATAAATTGCAGATTCCTTTACCTTTAGGAATCCGTAGAGTTGAAACCAAAAAGAAGGGCTAACGAATAGTTATACCCAGGGATTTGTTTTAATGTGAATGCATTTGGAAAAATGAGTTTTGAGGTCATGTGGGATGCGAGTAGATGAGATGTTTGGATTCTGATTCACACAAGCTCCATACACGATCGGAAGATTATGGGATTAATGGACCTGTCTATACCTTAATCCAATGATCACACCCGCTCATCTCATTGTATTCATTGTGGTTGAGGCCGTTCCACTATTGTTACGGGCGGGGTGAGGGTGAGGCCTTCTTTCAGGCTATCCTCCAGTTTTCATAAATATATTTAAGCGCTAATTTAATTAGCGCTTTCGCTTCACAGCTTCGTCAGGGATTTTTGTTAACTTGTGGTGGTGTTTATACATGTAGTTCGTACATTTGTCAGGATAAATATTTTTGGTTGCTGCATATCATTTCAATTCCCTTCTTGTCGTTGATCATTATAGTACATTATCATGGTTAGTTTCCCATTCGCTTCCTCTCTCTATCCTCCCCTTTCCTGCTGTAACTGGTATGGTTCACCCTAATTGGGGTGGGCATTTGGGTTTGTATCTTTGGTGTTCAGTCTCTTAACACTATGATAAACTTTGAAGATATTAACGATTCAACTAACAATCACAACTAACAATAGGTTTTACTGAAACTTTAAAAACGGGAAATAAATATCTATTAGATCAGGCATGACTTGGAGGATGCTACTGATAACAAGTTATCGAGGAGCGGCTTTTCAAGGCCCTGAGAGAGGTACCTTGAAACTGAATCGTATAGAAAAAACGCTGCAAATTATTACACAACGGTTTATTATTTTCTTTATAGATCGCCCATCTACAAAGATCCTATTGACATAAAATACCCACCCACCGCGAGGTTCACAATCATCTCTTGGTGACAATGAGTAGGTACCTTCTTGTAATTATTATTATTGGAGAGTTGTATCATTCATTAATGAAATTCAGTAACTAAGGAAGCTTCTGAAAGTAAACAACAAACTTGGTTCGGTGGAATCGAAAGAAAGTTGCATTTGAACAGCTGGTATTTGAACGGAGATTTTGCCTACTAGGGAAGAATTGCGATTCACACTCGTGTTTCAGTTGATTCTTATAGGAAATTTCACGCTGATTCCGAATATACCATATGTTCCTATGTTTAGGATGGTATCTCACACCAAAAACACGTTTTTTAAAGCGATTTTTGAAACTAAATTTTCAAAGTTTGACCCCTTGGAGTACTCCTAAAATTCTGGACAATGGACAATCTGGACAAAAATTCATTTTCTTCGAAAATTCGCTAAAACATTGTTAGTCAGTGTGTACGCCGCCGTTGTGGATTGTGGGTTGTCTCACAGTGTAAGAACAAGAACATTGTGAGTCAATTTTACTCAGCTCTACATTTTCATGTTAGTAATTAGTACACAATGTAAGTACAAAAACATTGTGAATCAATTTTACTCACCCCTACCTTTTAATGGGTATGAAGTTGTAATAAGGTTGCCCTAATGAATAAAAGAAGTTTTTTTTTCAAATGTTAAAAATAAAAAGTTTATAAACAGAAGTAAGATGATGTCATTAATCCTGACTCTTCACACTATTACGACAGAAGGGCATATTGGCGAGTTTTTCTTCACATGAGTAAAATCCACTCACCCCTATCTTTAATAGCTTTGTGAAGAGACCCCTATCTTTCTAGGGTTAAAAGCAGGAAAAAGTGCGAGCGGTTTTGCAAAACGGTACTAATTGGATGAGTTTTTCCAGAACGGTACAAATCCTTGGGAGGCAGTAAAGATTTCCCTCAACAATGGTTTGATCGATTCATACATATTCTATCGATTTGCATTTGCATAGGTTGACCAGAGCCACCTATTGCGCAGACCAGACTGTTTTCCTCCAGATTTTTCTGGATTCCTTCCTCGGTCATAGTCTCAGTTCTATTGTTTTTTTTTTTTTGGATGAGTGATCCTGAGTATAATTGTGAGGTTGTAGTCTTGGATCGCGGCAGGTAACACCGCAAATGCCATTAAGAGAAATCTCGGATACCCAATCATATAACAGCGAAATTGGTAGCGAAAATTGCTGTGTGTGTAAAAGTAAGTACACTTTGTTCACTCGATCAAACAAATAAAAAATGAAAATGCCCATACGTCTTGATTCATGAGCATATTACCGGCCCAACTCTTCCAATAAATTAAACTGTTTGGAATGTCATATTAAAATCAAATTGTCAACTTACATTTAAGTTGAATTTAATAGTTTAAATTAAATTATTGCATTATTGGAATATTTCTTGATTTGGAGTGGGAACAGTGTCGCAAAATAGTATAAAACCGTGATTGTAACGTTTTGAAAAACCGCCTCACTTTCATAGTCAATTTCTGGGCTGATGAGAGTGGTAATTGCATCATGTTGATACATGAATATAATCTCTCCATACAGTAGGCACTTTAGCAAAAGATTATTTCTTCATAACTTGATATGCAAAGAGCCTAACCGTTTTTACGATTCCTGAGAATTTCCTTTTTTTCATTTGCACCTTTTTGCAAAACTGCGCCTCAATTGTTGGCGAGATCTCTTCACCCTCTTCTATACATCCAAACGGTCTGCCCGTAATCCCAGAAAATGTCACCGAAATCGGTCGAGTAGTTCCGGAGATATGACAGAGAATTTCAGGTTTGCGCGTGCGCAGTAGCTATTACTGATCCTATCTTAATATTTCACAGGCTGTCGTCTTCAAGTCAGCCCCAATCAACTTACCGAATTTGAGCGAAATTAATTAAATTAACGTTTGCGCACACGTTACTAATGAAATTAATATGGGACCTTCAAGGGAGGAATTTATTTACCTACCACGTGTGGTACACGATTTTCGAGGTATTTTTTTTCATTCTGAATCACGTGGTGTGGTTCGTTTTTCGATCTGTTCAATAGTATCTTGAGAAACCGATCAACAACCACAACTATACTAGGTATTTGGAAAAGTAATGTATTACATGTGGTAATAGAATAATCCACAAAAATGTGGGTTTCCAAGTTTAGCTCATAATTAGCCTCCATTTTGGCCAAGCCAAAATTCGATTCGATTGTGTGTTCGATTATTTTCCAAAATATTTTACGAAGAATCCGAATTTGCAATAAAAAGTGGGGGGTTTCATTTGAAAAAATGAAGTCGATGCGCGTTGCCACTGTGGCGCACCAAACAATGATTTTTGAATTTTACGCAAAAAATTAAGGGGGTACCATCAACCACCTCCTTCATCCTCCAAAAGTGGAGGACATAATGGGAGTGGGCGTGTTGGGTGGGCCATCCTGTATAGTTTTGCCTGGGACAAGGAATCGACCACACGCAGGATCCAAAATTGTTCACAGCTAAAGCTCTGAAACGCGAAAAGCAAATTGACATTTTGATTTTGGAGGACACGATTTGTTTTTCTTACACAAATACATAGTTTCCTACCTTCGGTAGTAAGTAAGCAATACAACTAAATTAATTAAGTATGACAACTGGATGTTTTTAAACAACGGAATGTGGTACATTTGTACGATAAAAGGTATGACTTTATTATCGAACGGATGCAGTGGAACTGACTGATTTATCGGTTGGTTGGTCGTCTTCCTCCACTCCCTCTGCTCTCGAAGTTTAATATAAACACAAACAATATCGCAGTACATACGTTATGCATTCAATAAGAATCAGGTACCGCCGGAATTTGTCCGCCAGACTTTGGTTCACCCATAAAGCGCATATTGTACTCACAGTTTCACGGGTAACTCACCTGAAACAAGAGAATCGAAATTATTAAATCATTCGAACTCAATCAAATCAAACTCATAAATCCATATAACCAGGAAAAATGAAATAAAGGCTTAATCCACGACTCACTCCAAATCATTAATGAATTCCCAGAAGGGAAAATGGTCCCTCCATACCATCGCAAGAATCATAAATTCATCAATCGTTTGTATAGGTTTTAAATAACATATTATTTTAATTTAAATGTTATAATTGTGAACATTGTAGTCGGTGGTAAACTGTGAACTAATCCACTCGGGTAATGTTGAACTAGACCCAACCTGAAAAGTAAAATTAGAAGAGGGTAGGTAGGTGGATACTGATATAAATACCAATTGAACAGGAAAAACGCGTCAATGGGAACAAAAACATAGCTTCCCTAACTTCGGTTTTTGAGGAGGCGATATAAAAATATTTCAACCCTAGTTTCTATTTAATCTATTATTAGAATTATTGCATTTATTAGGTGTGTTACATGTTGTGTATTGACATTATTATATTTACCTTGGATGATATTTATATTTCACCTTTAGATTTTGAATGTTATTTTCATCAAGCAGGGTTGCAGGGGTGTTATATTTAATCTCTGATGACGGTGATGGTGATCTTTGCGGCAAAACAATTGAGAGGAGCGTCCAAACTTTGAATCCGGCCCTACATCAAAAACCTCCCCGACATCATCTGTACATCTACGTACTTGGCGTTTGGCTGAACCACTCAGTCCACAGTCTCCTCATGCTTGCGTACAGGAATGCAAACTCACTTCGACTGCGGAGTGAGATTCATTTTCACATACGAGTGACCCGCCATAGAGACAATTTTGAAACCCCTCGTTTTCGACTCGCAAGCTCTCAATATCGGTTCGTTTATATGGGGCCGACTCTCTCGAATTTAGATCGACGAGAGAAGCTCAATTTTCCAGACGTATAGGAAAGGTTTTGTTGGGGGATCCCCCCCGATGTACACGGCTGAGGAATTTTTCGAGATCAAGTGGAGTTGAGTGGACAGTGGAGTGTATTTATTTATTTGAAACGGGCTAGCCCAATACAATAATTGATTACAGAAACACAAGAAAATGATAAGTTACTACTAGATAAGGAAATAAAAGTAAAAGTAAAAGTGTCCGCACGCGGTAAAAATAATACAAGCAGCAATTGCAAAAAAATGATGATAACTACAAGCAAAAGATTCAACATATTATCGGGGATTATTTAATAAAAAATAGGAAACAATACGGCGTAAAGATGTGAGAGAATTGAAAAAAAATCTACTTCGTGGCACTGGTTCATCAAATGGTTTGGCTCTTGGAAGTCGGGAAAGTGGGCGGTGGTACATACTCGTATAGTTCGTTGGAGAGAATGGGATCCAGAATATGTTGTTTGAGGGAGACAGTGGGCGCGGAACCAGGAAATTCACCTCAGCTAATAACGACGGCGAGTCAACTCGACCAAGCAAGAACTTGTGGAAAAATGCCTGGTCACATAGGTACCTGCGATCCTGGAGGTTGAGCAAACCTCACTCTCGGTTCAAGGTCACATAGCAAATTTCATTGCGAGGAATATGGAGTTTATGAGCAATATGACGCAAGAAAATTTGATCCCCCCCGCGAAATTCAAAATATTCCATTTTAACATGACGATTTCTGCTCCCACATGGAGTTTTTCGTCCTGATAAATAGTGTTTACTAGTCATGGCAACTCGAATAACATAATTAATGGGTTTTCCAATTTTTATTTCTCATGCGCAGACCCCATTGAGTGGCAAGTGGAGTTGAGTGGCAAGTGAAGGTATGTTTTGACGAAAATGTGGTGTGCTATGTGTTTTTCTTTCTGTTACCTATGTCAGATTGTTTATATTACAAATGGTAATTTGTGTAGATATATATATATAAATTATGGAAATATACGAGGGGGGTGGGGGCTAATCATGAAAGTTTCAAGGTACCAGATGGGTTCTTAGAATCCGAATATCGAATTTTATCAAATCCGTCCGTCCACCAACAAGTACCAATTAACGACATTCGGTGCGCAGGTCCCATTAGGATCTAGTTATGAACCGAAATTCGGCATTACTGTCAGCAGATCCTTAAAGTTGAAAAAAGAGGGACACATTTTTCTAGAAAACTATTAATAGAATGCTATGGGTTCTCCTCACTATTTTAAATATACCACGAGACCACCCCGAGACTAGACGACCAACCGTTTGATCTCCACAAGGGCATTACGATTTTAAAAAGAACCAGAAATTTTGAATCGCAAAACTATTTTCAGTGAAAAAAAAGGGGAGTCAAACACAGGGCTGAGTTGACGCGATCGAATTTTCATCTTCATCAAGTCCGAGTTTTATATACTCCTCAGCAAGTAATCACTTTTCAGGCCTGCTGAAGGTTGGTGGGTAGAAACAGGTACTTTCTGATATTCGCCTATTTGTTCGTAACTACACGCACCTACCTTTCAATGGGCTCGGATCACTCACTGAGATCGTTGAAGAGACGTTTCCCGGCACTAAACTCGATTCCATCGTGGATTTACGACCCCTCAAAATGGGGGTTTTTGCGAACTACCCGCGCTGATGATGCTCGCTGTACGAACTTGCCCGTCGAGTAACGGGAAACAAACAGGGAATGTTGGGCTGCGCAATATTCGGATTAGGTGGAACTATTGTTATTGCCAAATGCCTGGCGAGAGGCCATCGCGGATGCTCTTAGAATTTATTACCTTCAAGCCCAAGATTGCTAAATAATCAAAACACTCCGCGCAACCGAGGTTCACATCAGAACAAAGAAAAATATTGAAACATCAATACTTTCTGCTAAGAGTGAAGAACAAATATTATTTATAATTAGTTTTCGCTTCCTCACTGCCGAAGGTGCAAAAAAAAAATAAAAAATTCTGTCCTCCAAAATCTTAATTGCCACTTGTTTTTACGTTTCAGAGCTTTCTGAACAATTTTGGTTCCTTGTCTCTCTGTCGGTCGGTCGGTCTCTCTGTCTGGCTGTGGTCAATTCTTTGTCCCAGGCAAAACTATATGAAGTTATAGTCCGAATCTGATGAAATTTTGAGGGATTGTCCGGGTGAGCCCTGTGACGGACCCCTACGAATTTCGGACTACTAGTAGCGACAGCGCAAGTGCAAACGTGCATTTCCTCAAACCCTGGTATCTCGGATCCTAATAGACATAATTCGCTCAAATTTGGAGGGTAGTTGGGGGCTGACTCCAATAGAATCACCTATGAATTTCGTCACGATTGGATAAGTAATAGGGTACTACTAGTACTGTGCAAGCGCAAACTTTAAATTTGTTGTCATGGGCGTGGCTCCGGAACTACTCGAACAATTCCGTTGGAATTTCCTGGGATTATGCGGATTAGATTTCAGAGGGTCCCCTATGAATTTCGTCACCATTGGACCACTAGTAGTGTGTGCGCGCATGCGCAAACGTGCATTTCCTGAAACTAAGATTTCTCTGTTCCTAATTGACCTATTCCGCTCCAATTGGGAGGGTAGTTGGGAGTTGACAATTTATTACCTCCGAATTTTGACACTATTGTATCAGCAATACCTACTGGCCATAACTCCGGAACTACTCAAGCAATCTCGGTGAAACCATCAGGGATTGTACAGGGTCGCCCCTAGACAGTCTCCTATTCATTTCATAGCGATCGGACCACTAGTAGCGTGTGCGCATGCTCAAAACTTGAATTTCTTGAAACAACGATTCTTCGGTTCCCAATGGACCGATTCCGCTTAAATAAGGAAGGTAGGCTGACTCAAAGACGATCATCTATGAATTTCGCTACAATTAAATGAACGAAACTACTCTACCCATTTCGCTAAAGTGTTCACTAACTGATTCTATACGTCCATTTTTAAAGTGAGGAACCTATACTGCCCACCCAACTTGGCATACTTTTTTTTTTACTCACGAACTTGGAACCAGGGATTGAATTTGAAATAACAATACCTACATTCCGATATAAAGAAACTAGCCATCATTTCAAATATATGTCACGTTGATATTTTATATTTTTCCGCGGCCAGAAGTATCAAATATCAACTCGAATGTGATGTTTGTTGCTATCGAGTGACGATATATATAATAAAAATATTGGGTACTGAGTCGAAGTTCGAACGGTCAAAGTCACCTGCAGGTATATCAATATCACGTGCAATTTTATTGATAATTTTCCAAATCGTCGCTTACAGAAAAATCTGGTTCAAGTTATGCACGATTTGAGTGAGGAACTAGTTTCAATTCGAACTAATGGTGGGAACAGTTTTCTGAGTGGAATGATAGGGGCGTTAGTATCATCAGTTTTGTCAATATGGCGATCTCAAGCCATTAATTTGATAAACGATCAAATAATTACACGAGTTACATAAATACATAATTTACACTATGATTTGAAATGAAAATATTTTATTTCAATTAGAATGCGGTTAACATTCCCAAAGAGAAACTGGAAAGAAACCATCAACTACGAGAACCAAATTGAGATTTTATTTTGGAAATGTATTATTTACCAACAATGTGGCCGACATTCTCGAAGTTTGCCGCACGATTAGGCCGGAACCTTAGTCAAAAACACTGTAAATTATTACACAACGGTTAATTATTTTCTATATAGATCACCCATCTGAAAAGATCCTATTTGTATATAATAGTAAGGAGGTACCTACCGTAATTATATCGCGGGACCACAATCAATATTTATTGGGTCCAATGAGGAGTATACTTACCTACCAGTTGTTGTTATTATCCGAGAGTTGCAGGTCCTTCATAACGTAATTCAGTAACTAAGGAAGCTTATAAAAGTAAACGGGAAACCAGAAAAAGTTACATTTGATCAGCTGATCTTTGAACGGGGATTTGGCCTACTCGGGAAGATGTGTGATCCACACTCGCGTTTGTAACGCAGGTAACAATGATTACCATATCACACACATGTACTGCTCCAGGACACCCCACCTGCCAGGGGCTACGAGGAGCGATCCCTCCCTGCACTCTTCCTAGTTTCCTTACGGACATCACGTAAGTTGATTTGATATCAAAATAACTAACCATCCCCTTACCCTTACTGTTCAATCTCTAAAATAGGTACTTCTACCATTTTAAACATTCCCTAGAATCCGAGCCTAACAACTTGTGATTTAATAAACTAATACCATAGGTATTTATTGCGTCTCCTTACAAATACCACCTCTTTCAGCACTATACCTGAGTAGGTAGGTATAATTGAGACAGCACGTTTAAATATTCATATCGTATATTTCGATTATCAGAACGAATAGGTATTCACAATGTGAGGATCCGTTGAGGTGAGTTAGATCACCTCACATCTTTCTGCTCTTTTTTTCGTTCAACCTTCAAGTCCTTGTTGGGAGCGAACGGTTGGTCCTAAAATGCTCCGCCATTTCTCATACGACGCTAAAAATAGTGTTCTAATCGAAATCGACGGAGAAAATATACCTTCCAATGCGAAGTTTTCGAGCTAGGGCGTTTTGAAAATGTCATCCCCTA
>JAEMON010000001.1:13710691-13730686 GCA_030264115.1 Lygus lineolaris | reverse complement strand
CGCTCACCAACTCATGCTGCATGAATGGAACTTTTTCCCTCACAAAGTTTCCCAACTTTTCTCAGTTCCGAAATAGTGGGAGAAAAGCACCCTCCCTAGTGACACCCCTGCATCGAATGAATAAACTCGGACAACAGAATTCCCGCTCTTCTCTGTCGGGTTCCACGCCGAATCGGTAAGAACAACTAATTGCACTGATAAACCAACAATAGATACAAATATGATCGAACAATACTTGGAACCTTCTCTCACGCTCTAATTACGCTGACAATCCCGACGTCGAACAGTAGATGAGTGGACAGCGTTTGCCAAAGGGGAACATTCCTTCGTTATGTGATTCCATCGAGGATGTATTTTGGGGCAAGTCCCGTCCCTGCTAACATAATTATTTTCGCAAAATCGAACAATTAGGCGGGAAATAGGTAATTGGCGTTAGTATAGATTCAGTTTCGCGCAAGCGCAGTGGCTCACATTGTTACGACAACGATGGATTCCTAACCGGGCTAACCCACACAAACAGTGAAAAGTTAACTTAAATCAACTGAATATTGTGAGTGTAATGTAATGGAAGGATTTCATACTCGCGCATGCGTAGAGGCAACTATTGATCTAATCACTACGAAATTCATAGAGGATAGTCTAGAGACTACTCCTCAACTACCCTCCAAAATCGGATGAAGGTAGGACAAACATTGATGTTTGGAGGATTTCACATTTGCGCATGCGCACCGACTAAGTTGATCCGAATGGGTAGAAATAATTAGGTGAACATCCATAGGGTCAGACCCCTGGGGTAGCTAGGGACTCGTGCTTTTAAGGGAGATAGCCCAGAAAAAACTTGTAAATTTTGTTAAAAGATGGCACCATCATCGGGGGCAAATTTTTACTTTCCTTCTCATTTTAGTACCAATCATCTCATCGAAAATCCGCAAAATCCATTGTATTCAGAATCAGCATAGATTTTGCGGGAATTGGTTCGGGTGTTCAAAAAACCAAAATTGTCCCATTTTGAATCACAAAACTCTATTTTGGAGTTCTTTTTTCAGAAACCCAAGTTATACAAAGTGTAGAGGGCTCGGTCCTAAGCAGAACCGTTTTTCCAAATTTGAAATTGGTTCACTAAAAGTACATCCAGAATTGGTCCAAAGTTATGGGCGGGGTGCGGGGTTGGGGAGGCTCACCCCTGAGGCTGCTGCACAGGTGTGGGGGCTCGTAGGGACGCTTCCGTCCTTCCTGGAAGTCCTCTGTCTCATGGTGAATCGGATTATTATTGGTACCAATTCTTCTCCTTGCTATGTGTACGTTTATACTGAGGCGACACAAAGAAACCAATGGAGCCGTTTATATTGCGACGACAGCGATCGGCGACAGTCGCCGCATGTTGGCGGACGGGCGAATGTCGCCCAACCCCGGCGATATCGCCAGCCCCTACAAACACATTGCACCTTATGGCAGTGTTGATATTGCGGCGGTAGCGACAGGTTGTCGCGTGTTTTTTTTTCTACCCTCCCACGTACCGTATAAATATATTTTCCCGAATTTTCTCCTCAAACCGAGTTGACACTCGGGAAAAGAGAGAATTGGGAAACCAATTAAAAAGATACCGTCTACATCTGATAGGAAGGCTAGCCCTCCTAGGGATACTTGGTAGTTATACAGGGTGTCTCACTTTCGGTCGCAAAATTATCAAATCTTGAAAATCACCACTTTTCTCAATCGCTCATAGGTCCCGGTCATCTAGCATGTGATTTTTTGCCTATAGCCTCAAAGTTGCGCCGAAATCTCAGCTTTCTAACGGTGTCGTATTTTTCAATGTTGGTGCACCAATTAGGGGAGAAAATTGTGTTTGAATGCCAAAAAACGTCGGTTTTTCAAGGAAATCGAGTGTTTTACCGCCGCGACAGTCGCCGCAGTATAAACGCTCGACACCGACGATTGTTTACCGTCGGGTGGCAGCGACATTTTATCGCCGCGACATGTCGCCCCAGTATAAACGTACACTATTTTATTGCGTCCGAGCCCAACCTTAGTTTTCACTTTCGGGATCGAAAAAATTGTTGTCCTCCAAAATGTGAATTTCCACTCGCATTTTTCGTCTCAGAACTTCCTGAACAAATTTGGTTGTGTCTATCTCTCCGCATTTCCTTGTTACAGCCGTCACTTCCAGAGTTTTCATTCGATTTTGTTCACATTTTCAGGAATTATGCGTGTAGGGCACCTTGAGGTCCCATATGAATTTTATCATGATTAAACCAAAGCAACGGTACGCTCTACGCATGCGCTAACGTGAAACTCGTCAAACAGCCATAATTTTTACAGTTTTGATTATAAGTAAGTTCGCTCAAATTTTTGGGGAATATGTGGGCAAGGCCCCCTGAGGTCCCAAATGATTCTGAAGATGAAGTCCAAAAATGGTGGGTGGTGCCTTATGAATTTCATCACTTTCAGATCAGTTGTAGCCACTGCGGAGGAGCAAACGTTGAATCGGTGGCCTATGCGTAACTTCCACAATTTTCATTAGATTTTGATTATACTTGCAGTGATAATGTTAACACACTCCATTGATCCATGCAATTATCTTATGGATACGAGGAAGCTATGTGCCACACCCACCTGTTAAGTTTCGTAATCTATGTTGGAAATGATTAGCAGATTTACTAGGGACCTACATCCTACTGATTGATCCACTGTTCATCAATTGGATTAATAGAATAAGCATAAGTTGGTTTGAGCGCACGTAACAAAAGCAGATTTTTTCGGGAAACTCCATGCATAGACATCCATTTTTCAGATGGCGAGCTTGGTTAATTCTCTTGAAATGTTTGGAAAATGCTGGAAGTTATTGGTTCTTTGAAAATTGGCTCCAAGTCTTACTGCATATATATATATATAAAATACATGTATACATATCCATGTTGCACACATACGTGCGTACATATTCATGTGTGTTTATATATATGTTTGTGTTTGTGTGTGTATGTGTGTGTCACTCCAGACAATATCTGACCCTGGAACCGAGAAAAACATCCAAAAACAATTTAAAATGTCAATAATAACAAAAGAAAGGTTGAGTTCGTTGGCCAGCATTTTTGGAGTACTCCAAGGGGTCAAATTTTGAAAATTTAGAGTCAAAAATCACTAAAATTCTTGTTTTTTGAGGTTTTTGGTGTAAATTAATACGGTTAAAATTATTCTTTGCAAATTCACTCATCAACTCATGCAGCACGAATGGAACTTTTTCATTACAGATTCGGATTCTATGCAAAATTTCATGAGAAAGCCCCTCACTTAAAGTGTCCATAGCTTCCTCGTATTCATAATTACGATTGTTTAGGACATTGAAAGGTGTTGTGTTATCACTGCAAACGTCGTCGAAATCAAATGAAAATCGTGGAAGTTATGTGAAATGCAAGAACATCACACTCATATGGAGTAGGTTCTATGAATCAGATCACGGAGGATCAAATAGGGGTCAGTCCCCAACTATCCACCAATTTTCAGCAAAACGAGTTCGTTGGACAGTGATAAATTGATGTTTGGAGGATTTTTAAGTTTTCTCACCCGCACTGGCTACTATTCCATCTAGGGCATAACTTGCACAATTCCTGAAAACTTCATCGAAATCCAAAGTTGTGGAAGTTACGCCTGTGGCACTGACTTCACGTTTGCGCCTGCACAGTGGCTACAAACGATCCGAAATTGATGAAATTCATAAGGCATCATAAATCATTTTTTGATCCTGAACTATCCTCCAAATTTGAGCAAATCGGACCACTAGGTCTCGAGAAATTGACGTTTCTGCATATATGCAGGAGATTACCATTGATCTGCGTGCGATAAAATTTATAGAGGAGACTCTAGGGTATAACCCGCGTGATCCTTCAAGATTTCATCAAAATCGGATGAAAATTATGGAAGTAATGCAAGTGGCAAGGACTTCATCAAACTTAAATCGGATCTTTACACGATTAGAGCGGGCCTGATTGATAACATCAGCCATCTATATACCATCATATAAGAAAAAAGTAATTTCGTCGAAGTATCAACATACGTAAAGCACTTTTTTCCATGGATTAATTTTTCAATAATTTCCCTCCTAAATTCCTAATTTTCAGAAATTCTCTCTCCGAAAAATCTCTTTGAATAGCCACCAGGGTGGTGAATTCGAAAATGATGAGAATGAGGAAGTTATTTTGAGTGAGAGGTACAGATAACTTCCCCACCCATATTTTGATAAAACTTAGTTTTGCTCCCTAACTACCTAATAGAAGGTAGGAAGCTATGTATTCGTGCAAGAATTGAAAGAATGGTCTCCTTCAAAATTAAAATTTCCACTCGATTTTTACGTTTAAAGGTTTCTGAACAATTTTTTTTCGTGTCCGCCTGTCTGCGTCTGTCTGTGGTCAATTACTTGTTCCGGGCAAAGCTATTCCAACTTACAGTCCAAATTCCATGAAATTTTCAGGGATTTTGCGGGTGAGCCCCTATTAATTTCATTGCCGTTGGACCATTAGTAGCCTAATCGTGAATTTCCTGAAACTATGATTTCTGAGTTCCTAATGGACCGATTTTGCGCAAATTCGGAGGGTAGTTGGGGGATGACTCCAGGACCATTGCCTATTAGTTTTGTCACAATTGGATCAGTAATAGTTATCAGTAATTAGTTAGAGCTGAAAATTAGATCTAGGGGGTTTTCAAGGGTGCCGATTCCGAATTTGAAGTCGAAAATGCAAATTTACGACACATCGAAATTCTCATCGTCACTGACTGATTCTGTACGTCCATGTTTCAAAGTGAGGAAGCTAAGCTGCCTACCCAATTGGGTATATATACATGTATAATAAATTTTCTAAAATGTTGCATAACTACACTTTTGAAGCCATGGTTACTAAGCCAAGCCCATTTTCTTCGAAAATTCGCTGAAAAAAAGTCTACTAAGTTCAGTTCAACTATCTTTCAGTTGAACGAATAAAATGAGTAGCCGGAATTGCCCTTTTCTGAAATTACTACGTTCTACTACTTCTATGAAGGAGGAGGGAATTAAATGATACGAGTAAGTGAGGAATCAATTGGAAAAAGTATATTACCCTTCAAGTTGTAAGGCTCTTTATATTAAATGGGGGAGGAGAAGATGTAGGTATAATGCCTACCTTCGGCAATTGAACCAGGAGGGGAAAGATATTTTAATATAAATCGATTTTAATACATAAAGATATTATAATATATCGTCGCTTAAGAAGCAACACTCCCTATCGACCATTTTCACGAAAATGAGGTTTTGTTGACTTATTCTAATTCAATTTCTCACGCTGCATTGACTGGTTAGCTCAAAATTGCTTCAACTCGACTACAAAATCGAGAAATACTCGAAAAACATAACACCCCCTTCGACCTGAGTACCTCAATTACCTTGTTGAGGTAAAATGTAGTCGAGAACGTTCTGAAAGTGGATGTAATAATAAATAATTTATTGTTAGCTTGAGTAAGGACAAATGTTTTAAATGCCTAGATTTACGTAAATATAGAACATAAGAAGTATTGAATATTGTATATGTAGAACATAAGAAGTATTGTATATTGTATATGTAGAACATAAGTATTGTACATTGTATAAGAAGTATTGTTCGCTTGAGTAAGGACAAATGTTTTAAATGCCCAGATATACGTATATATACAGAACATAAGACGTATCCCCACTCTATTGTGTCATTCTTTGGTTTGGTAAAAACCTAAGCGACAATATGGCTTAATCGACTGCTTGTTTTTAAAGTTAGTGTTTTTTCTTCAGACAGTAAACAGAATTTCCAAATCGTTTTTTGCAATCTCCTCGCCCAATAAAAAGAAGAAATAATGTCACTGAGGAGTTATTTACTTAAAGCCGCGCCGCACATTGGGGCAAAAACTAAGCTCCGCTCCACATTTGTAAGAAGTTTTGCGCTGATCCCGAATATACCCCACGTTCCTAGACCTAAAATAGCGATACTGCGTGAATATAAAAAGTTCCATTCATGCAGCATGAGTTGGTGAGCGAATTTTCAAAGAATAATTTTAACCGATTTTGTGGGTGATTCTTATAGAAAATTTCACGCTGATTCCGAATATACGATATGTTCCTATGTTTAAGATGGTATCTCACACCAAACACCTCGAAAAACATATTTTTTTAAGCGATTTTTGAAACTAAATTTTCAAAATTTGACCTCTTTGGAGTACTCCAAAAATTCTGGCCAACGAACTCAACCTTACTTTTGATATTATGGAGTGACACATAATATAAACATATATATAAATATATATATATAAATATATATACATAATACAAAAGTGTTAATTTTCAGGAATCGTTTTAGAATGGTCTGAAACGGATTTCCATGAAGAAAATTTTCAAAAATTTGCATTACAAAAATTTTGAAGCCATTGCAATAACTTCATTTTCTTCGAAAATTCGCTAAAAACTAGAAAATTCACGTTTTTGATCATTGGAACCGCTTCGACAATTGGAACCGAACAAAATCATTTTTGTATGAAAGGAAAGTTGAGGACCAGACACTTCTGCGTCGAATGAGACCAACACCAGCTCACGAACTAAGCACCCATGATTTTTGGTGAATTTTTCAAAGTATTCCATTTTCCCGACGTTTTGCGTGTTCACGACTGAAGAAGGAAAACTTTGAAAAATCACCAAAAATCATGATTACTTGTTGGTGACCTGGCGTTGGTCTCATTCGACGCAGAAGTCTTAGATCTTCAACTTTTCCTAATAATTTTGGGCGGTTCCAATGGTCAAAAACGGAATGTTCTAGGTTTTTATATGTTTACGCGTGTTATTTCTCTATTTCAAGGGCCGGTTTATCAATTCTCTAGTTAAATCTCCAGATAGCTAGTCACTGATTAACGATAATCAGAGATTTTAACTTGTCAGAGTTTTTAATGCGTTTATCAATCACCAAAAAGCAGCTAGTTAGCTAGTCAGAGATTTAGCTTAGGGAAAACAATGCTACCACTACAATTTCATGAAAATCCCGCAAAAATAAGATGCATCACTGCGAGTTGGACTATGTTTCCATGGTAATATTACCTTTATCAACACGTTATCTCCTATCTCTGTCAAATGAGACGATATCATGTTTAAGTTATAACTTCTAACCTCTTCTCTGTGTGCCTAATGAATGAGAAACGGGAAATGAGAAACCCATGAAGTAATTATGCAAACGGAGATCTTTTTATTTATAAGCAAACAAATTATTCTTTCACCAGGGGCAGGTAGGTACCTACGAAAAAACAGGAAGGTAGGATGTTCTGAATTTTTATATGGATAAAAATGTCAATCTAAAACCTTGTGCGACATGGCCAGATGTCACGATGATTTTATTACTAATGGTTTTTATATTTTCAAATAGGTAGGTACTTGGGTATATAATCCGTATCTAGGCAAAAGCGGAAAATGAATACCTATAGGTAATATAATTCGGTAAGTAACTACCTTTGCATTACATTTTGAGTAATAAAGATCGCATTTTCCAACGTTGATGATCGTACGTGCAAATTTGTAGGTACTTGATATACATACCCAACAACTTCACTGGTGCTGACCTTCATTTTCCTGACACTGCTGAACTCCGTAGGCAAAATTATTCACGGATATAACTTGTTTGGAACGATTTATTACGGTTATTATTAATTATTCCTTTATTGAAGGGTCATTTCGGGAGATCTCTAGGCCTACCCCCGTGTAATTTGTACTTTCCAAGAAACGCGTAGAAAATACCTCCTGCATTTTATCGTCTGAAAAATCCGAATCCCTATCTCATGTGAATACATAAATCAGAATCTATTTCACAATAATGTATTATTTGAATCAAAGATCCGCGAAACTGTCACGGAGATGGGAATGGAATTAGTACGAAATACGAAAAGTCAATATGGCTGCCAGCAAATCAGAGTTTCACTGGGCAGTTAAATTATAACTAGAGCCTCGAATCTCAAGTTAAAGATAATCACTGATTAGGGATAGCCAGCTGCTAAAGTGAATTGATAAACAAGTATGTGCGAGATAGTCAGAGATTTGACTTAGTCAGACTTTATTCGGGCTTTCAAATGTGATTGATAAACTGGCCCTAAGTATAGGCACGTGGGGTATATACGGAATCAGCGCCAAAACTTCCTATAAAAACTTCACTTAGTTTTTCACTTATAGTTTTTGTACTTATAGTTATACTTGTACTTATAGGATATAACACTTAGTTACAGTTACACTTATACTTATAGTTACTTATACTTATAGTTTTTCACTTATACTTTGTTTTTCACTTTAGTGTTTCCTATAAAAACTTCACTTAGTGTTTTAACTTCACTCTTAGTTTTTTCCGGAAAATGATCATTTGGCCCCACTGAGTGCTGTACAGTTGGCAATTGTAATTTTGTAAAAACTAATTGAATTAATTTAAACTGTAATTGGAACTTCAGCAAATTACTTGTGTAGCTTGAATTCATGGTAGAAAATTTTCAATTTCTATTCACCAATGTAATGGCATTTTGTATTATTTACAATCACGATACTCTGGTTTAGGGAAATTCACGTTTGCGCGTGCGCAGAGGCTGCTATTGATCCAACACTCTAGTATTGACAGTATAATGGTACTTAGTATACAGACGAACACACATGCTATCGCATACAATCTTCAATATTGGATGATAGAAGCCCTGAATATCATGTATGGTAACAGTTCCGTGATCGTGGAAACCCCCGTTATTGTCCAGTTCTGCCCCAACATTCACGTTCCCCCAATCAGTGTTACGTTCCTTACAACATATAGCATGTGGGGAAGGTACCAGTACTTACTGGAGCGTCTCGCTTTTAGGGTCCAGATATCTGCATTGTCACCTTAGGTATCCCAGATGTGTTCACCTTCATCACCGTCATTGTACGTCACTGTATAGGCGGCGCATCGTAACAAATCAATTCACTCACTCAATGCCCCCACACCGGAACTCTGGTCTGGGTTACACACCATCCCGTTTTCCTAAACTGACAAAATTTTATGACACCTCATGAAAGACGTCCCAAATAACTCGACCGCGATTCATGTATGTACTTCTCTAAAATGTGTGTGGATGGTGTTGAAATGGTTACCCGACGTGATTTGCAACATAGAATCTTCATCTGTGATCGAAAATGACCCCGGATAGCGCAGGAAACGTTGATTTTAGCATGGAACATGCTTTAGCCATGACCTAACTGCCGAAAATGCGACCCCGACCCTAAAGTGGTCCTAGTTTTTCTGATGCTTTCCACGTACATCCAATCGTTGCTAGGGAAATATAAATTCCTCATTTTCCACCCCACAAACATCGTTCACCGCCCGTTGGAGAGCTCTGAATTTATTACACATCACACCACATCTCATGCCTCCAATTTTCCCCTCCTTCCACATCCTTCAGAGAACTACTGGTACGTAGGTACACGAACAAAGTTGGTTGGAGTTTTCAGTTTGGCATTCTGATAGGTACCTCCACAACATTTGAAGCATGTTCCATTTTTTTACTTTTAATTTTACTTTAGCCGGTAGGGCTGAAGTAGAACTAACCGAGGGTGAAGGGGGCTGGCACCCTGGTTTTCCTACTCTTCTCTGTTTTTCCCAATAGAGACTTACAGTTTGGCAAAACAGTACCTTGAGTGATAGAGAAGAAGTTAAATATTACATTTTTACAATATTACATACAACCACGATTTTTCAACAGAGAAAGAGAGATACAGAACTAGCAGGACTTCCGCGTGACTACAAAAGTACCAGCTTTCCTATCAACCCAGTCGCGCAATGTTGCTTTGGAGTCTTGTGTGATGGTTGAAGATTAAGATATCTCTGATGGTTAGATGATGGTCCCATTGTGGTAAGTGAGGCTGGAGGGTCTTCATAGGTTAGGTAGATTGCGGTCGCTTATGTTACTTGGTGATGTTGGGATTGGTGGTTGTAGAGTAGTTTTGCTGAGTCTTTGATGACTTGAATTGAAATATCGACTAGTGAGATGGGGTTCAGGTCGTCTTTCGTAGAGAAATCACTCACTGGCTTTGGAATCGCTCCCCTGGCGCCAAATAGCAGGCCTACAGTCTCAAAATCTGCCTCATCTATAAGTCAGGTCAGGGATAAAGGGGTCTTATTATACTCTTCTTCCTGAGGCGGACTTCATAGGGTTGTTGTTCGTTCTAATCGATGCAGGCTTTACGATCAGTATCTTGGTTGATGGCTTCCATCTCCCTTAGTTATGAACCCAAACGTTGGAATGTGAGCTAGAGCTTCCTTTTTAAAATATAGAAATCGAGCCTCGAAAGGTCGGGATTTTATAGGGACTTGGCACTGCCGTTGTTCGACAGCCCTGTTGAAGAGTTTCAAAGCAGTTTCTGAAACTCTACGACAGCACCTTTTCTGCGTGTGTTCGACACTGCGATTCTTCGATACTTTTTTGTCGCAGAGTTTCAAAGCAGATTTTGTAACTCTACGATGGTAGTAGAAGCCACTATGATGTCGTCTATATACACATACAGGAAGTGTAGATCGCGTAGGATGTAATCCATAAATCTCAGATATGTCTGTGCTGCATTTCTCATCCCGAAGTTGAGCCGTGTGTACTCGTATGCTCCGAATGGCGTAAGTATGGCTGTTTTCTCGATGTCTTCTGGTTCAATTTCACAGTGGAATAATGCAGGAGCCATGTAATTCAGTTTTTCCCATATTTCTCAGCAGATCTTTGGGCGATTGTGATGCGGTTTGCGGCATTTCTTCTTGTTATTCTGTTCTTCAGGGGGGTTAGCTATGCATTACTTCAATTTCATGATTTTGAACTTTTCACTCTTCCCCTAGATAATGATAAAATACAAAGAATGCCGTCAACCTCATCAAAACCGTTGGAAATCTCTAATAGCTCAATTCTCCTCGAAAATTCGCTAAAAGCACTGCGAATCGTAAATGAACGAAACGTATTTAAATTGTAGGCCACTTTCGATTTAACGAAATGGAAACAATATGATTTCCAAAACATATGGCGATACCAAGTAATGACCGAATTATCCTGTGGAACGCACGGGTTAACCAGCTAGTAAATTATAAGAAGGTAATGCGTAATTTCGAAATATGAAATCTCCACTTGGTTGGAATCTGCTTTGATCCTTTGTTGTAATCACAGCCACTTCACATCGAACGGAGCCGGTTATTGAGTTAATATCCCTATCCTCTTTAGATGGAATATTCAAGAGAAATTACGAAAAATGAATATCCGGAAAATGAAAAAGTTGCATTCATGCAGCATGAGTGGGTGAGCGAATTTTCAAAGAGTAATTTTAACCGATTTGGTGGGTGATTCTTATAGGAAATTGCATTTAGGAAGTTGCATTCATGCAGCATGAGTGGGTGAGCGAATTTTCAAAGAGTAATTTTAACCGATTTGGTGGGTGATTCTTATAGGAAATTCCACGCTGATTCCGAATATACCATATGTTCCTATGTTTAAGATGGTAATTCACACCAAAACCTCAAAAAACACGTTTTTTAGAGATTTTTGACCCTAAATTTTCAAAATTTGACCCCTTGGAGTACTCCGAAAATTCTGGCCAACGAACTTGACCTTTCGTTTGATATTATTGACATTTTAAAATTTTTTTGGATTTTTTATCTCGATTCCTGGGGCAGATATCGTCTGGAGTGACTGGCTTATGTATAACTATATATATACATATGAAAAAGTGTTAAATTTCAGGAGTCGTTATAGAATGGTCTGAAACGGATTTCCATGAAGAAAATTTTCAAACATTGTCATTACAAAAATTTTGAAGCCATTGCAATAGCTTCATGTTCTTCGAAAATTCGCTAAAATTACATTAGTATTTGTACATACTTTCTTGGAGTGCGTACAGTCACAAGGTAGGGACAAACCAGAAGACCTGGATCCATTCTGATTCTGAAAAATACTGCGAAACCTCGGGTTTTCTTATATGGAAATCGCTTATTGTAGCCTAGTAATGTATTAATATTCTTGTTGAGCAATTATATAAAATATAGGGGGGAACAGGAGCGACACCGAACACGTTTTACATTGTAGATCAGACTGATTTTATTAGAAGAATCAATCGATGTCAATCAATGTATAAATAATCGATAAGACTCAATACACCCTCTCATTGATAACATCGACTTAGCACTGCAAAAAATGCTGCAATCAAAACAGATTAGCAAAATTTGAATTTACACACATTGTACAAGTAAATTATTATTTTGGAAACAGTTGTTGTGAGGGAAAATTACATGAATACATTTAAATACATCATCAACAAAAACATATTTACCATTCTCTTTACACCTAATATATTATTTTATATTTTACAAAATTATTTCAAAAAAATAAATGGGAAATTACCAACCGAATAATTTACTCTTGGTTACAATATTTTTGTTAAACATTATTTACCTATTTGTTTTCTTTTTTTTACATTTAAATTAAAAATCAAACAAGACTTTTTTTTAACATTACCTTTTTAAACATTAGGTTTTTTTTCACAATTACTTAAATTTAAATTTTCCAAATAAAATATTTCGAAATTTTTCGAATTTGTCATAGTTCAAAGCTTTTGTGAATATGTCACTTACATTTTCCGTTGTAGGTACACATTGGATGTCGACCTTACCTTTACTATAGATGTCCTTCACATAGTGAAACTTCACATCGATGTGTTTAGTTCTTTTCGAATTCTCGTAGGATTTAATCAAGGAACTCGCACTCATGTTGTCCATGGATAGCGTTGACTTCATCTTGACTTTTGGACAAATATCAATCATCATACCTTGAATATAGACCAATTCCATTGTTGCCAAAGCTGCACCAATGTACTCAGATTCCGTCGAACTGAGGGCAACTAAAACTTGCTTTTTCGACCCCCAAGAGACTAAATTATTTCCATGAAATATGGCAAATCCAGAGGTTGATTTCTTGTCTGTTCCATTGGCCCAATCCGCATCGGTATATGCATTCAGAGTGGTCGTATTTGTATTGGTGTAGGTCAGCGTCAAGTTGTTGGTTGACTTTAAATATTTTAACACCCTTTTAGCAGCTGTCCACAACTCTGTGGTTGGTGCTTCCAAAAAACGGCTGAGATAGGCTACAGAAAATGTGATGTCTGGTCGGCTAGTGAGAGATGTGTAGAGAAGTCCACCAATCAGTTCTCTGTAGGGTTTTACTACAATTTCACCCTCTGTTGCTTTACTCTGCCTTTACAGTGACGGGGAAGGCGGGTGGCAGATTTATGTTTTTCACCTCTGGATATGTGTTTCTTGGATGTGAATCAATTCCCAGCCGTCAACTAATAAGTCACAATTTGAATAATTTTGGAATTTATAAACAGCAGCCATTTTTGAAAGACGGGGTTTCGGAGTGGCAGAGATGCATTTTCCCACTTACTATGGAGGACATTTCATGAAAAATTGGTTTGTAGCTTTCAACTCGTAAGTCACTGTTTTTGGCCTCGGCTCCCGGACTAAAAGTTGAAGACCTGAGAATTCTCCGTCGAATGAGACCAACGCCAGCTCAATAAGTCCGTAGTCATGTTTTTCAGATGATTTATCTGTTTTCCGTTTTTTACGAATTTTTCGTGGTCACGACTGAAAAAGGCCAAAAAACGTACATCGAAAGGCAATTTGCCCGTTCAGCGATTCACACTCGTGTTTCTGCTCTTCTTCCCGTTCAACCCTTGAGCCTATCATTAAAATCAAACCCCCCCTCCCTCTCTCTCTCTCTCTCTCTCTCTAATTTCGTAATCATTAAGATTGGAATGATTTCGAAGTATTCCCGTCTTGTTTGAATCGTGTATGGGTGTCCGAAAAACCGCGGAACAACTCCGTCCGAAACTAATCTGTGGACATTCCCTCAGCCCCGCCGATTATTATTATCGACCAATCTCTGTAGCCGAGAAATAGGATAAACAAAGGGACAGACGGAAAGTGAAAATGCTGTAAATGATTAAATACCAGTATCTTTCTTTTTTAATTTCTTTCAATATAGATAACATAACAATTTCAGCCCTCCAGGTCAATTATAACGGGGGGGGGATATTCCAAATAGGTGAAAAAACGTTGTTTTAGCCCATTGTTTAGCTCTTCTCCCAAACTCCTCTAACGATTTTGATGAAATTCACAGGATTTACTCTTCTAACAAGTAGAAACATGTTCCAATACCCCTCATCTCCACGAAAATAGATTGCGGGCCGAAATCAGCGAGGAAAGTAGTGTGAAGCCTCGCACCAGATGTTTTGCATTCAAACACAATTTGCTCCTTCAATCGGGGCACCAAAACTAAAAACAATTACTGCACCGTTGGAAAGCTGAGATCCTGAGAAATGTTTTCCTGTTGAGTTCGCAGCTCAATTGTATTGGTTCATAAGCGAAGGGATGAGTGAAAAGAAAGTTGAATTTCAGGAAATCCTCAAAATTTGAACTTTGGGATAGTTTTGAGCCTTGAAAATGAACTCTTAGAGATAGTGACCAAGGCGTTCCTCATGAGAAATTTATCGCTCTTCCCTACGGCATATTTACTTTTAATATTACACTGTAAGTTAAAGGAGTTATGGCTGTTTTAGTGATGCAAGGTCAAAGAAAAAACAAAATCCTAAAAGTCCCATTCATGCAGAATGAGTTGATGAGCGAATTTTCAAAGAACAATTTTAACCGATTTGGTGGGTGATTCTTATAGGAAGTACCAAGCTGACTCCGAACTTACCATATTTATGTTAGTATGTTTAAGATAATAATTTACACCAAACACTTTTTTTTGGCGATTTTTGACTCTACATTTTCAAAATTTGACTTTGATTTCTTTTTTGGGTATTATTGACAATTTAAATTTTTTTGGATTATTTATCTCGATTCCAGGATCAGATATCGTCTTGGGAGACTTACGTAAACACATAAATATTAATATACATATATTTACATACATACATATATACAACAAGGGGTTAAAACTCTATAAGATACATGTTGGGAATTACTTGTAGAATCGATTCCAGAGGTTTTACAGACTTAACTCTACGCACTTTGTATATATACCTACCTTCTAAATTTATCATGTACAGCTGAAATGGATCAGAGCAGCATACATGTTATCTCGGGGGCCGGTGAAACGAGGTCACAAACCGATTAGGTTGGCACGCCCAGAATCAGTTCCGATTAGTACATATCATTAATATTACATCATTACTATCCGGTACATCATTAATATCCGGTACCGCCCCTAATGCGCCGTCGCTTACAGGTCTTATTATTTTAATTAACCAGCCGTTGCAATCATGAGGTCATCACCAGAGCTTGCGACCCTCCTTCACAAGCGAATAGTCAAATTCCACGCGATAAATACGTTTTTTAATAAAGCTGTTTATGGAATAAACAGCGTGTACGAGCTAACAGTAAAAAGTGGGGAAGTAATTTTGTACTTACGTATTATGGTTTTGTTATTTTCAATAGCGAACCACTGGGATCGAGATTGAAAAAAATGTGTCAAAGTCATGTGTGTTCAACGTGTCAAAGTAGGCAGCGGAGACTGGGTGATTACCGGCCGCTGTTTGCAACGGATGATGTTCCACAATTCGCAGTATAATTGCGATAAATTTGTTTTCTTTACACTGCTTTCCTGCAGCTTAATCTAATTTTCGGAAATGTATACTTTTTTCATAAACCCTATAAGGTAGATACTATCAAATTGGGAAAATCTGAAATATCCAATTCTGAGAGGAGTAAACCAGCAAGCATAATTTTAACTGAGCAAAATCTATGAACCCCTTTTTAGGCTAGGCCGAGACCTTATGGTTTGATATTCCCACTTATTAGACAAACGTTACTGTATATTATTTCAGGTACTTTAGTATGGGTCTATGATAAATATTACCTATTCAATATTCAATCTTTATTATGCATTAGATGGTTACATCCTTACATTCATCCATAAATGAGTAATTATTTAATTTAAAGTGTCATGATACTACACTTTCTGGCAAAATTTCCTCCACCTCGTGAACAGCATATCCAATTAGGAACGTCAACACTTGTCTGAAATTCATCAATGGAAGGATCTTCAATGTGATGAGGAGATGATTGTAGAGGCGAGGCCCAAGGTAATCCATGTTCAGACAAGCTCCCTCTGATGTTGTGTGAGTGAGTTTTATGTGCCTGTGATGAACTCTTCCGTGCGTGTGTGGTTGTGATGTGTGGATTAGGGATTTACAGTTTGAACCTAGCGATGGCAATCCTGCAGGATTTTGGGGAAATTGTGGGAAAAATTCAAGCTAATTCATTGTTCATGATAAATTAGGCAGAAAATTTAAATTTCAGAATTCTTGGTATAGGACGAAGTACCTTTTGACATGAAACATAGTGGATATTGTACTTTTTGAAAATAAAATCTTGGTAACTGTAAGATGAGGGCGTTATTGATTTCATAGTATCTATTGAAATTAATTACAAGTCTCCGCGAATGCTTTTGAATGATTAGTGCACTCCATATTATCCTCAGCTAATCTATGAATAATCATTGCACGATCTTTGAGCTCAATTTTCCAACCCAGCTGATCCATGAATAATGCATTTTTGACTCACTTTATCTATGGATGATGTATGAGTTCATTTTTCGACTCTTAACGAAGGAAAATCACAACCAGAGACACTGCCGTGACATGAGTTTCGTGATCTATGAATGATCTGAGCTGAGACAGACCCAACAATTTCCACTTTCATATCTTAGACCATCCATTATCATTTTGGTTTCGTGTCTGTATGTTGGATCTACAATTTTCCGATTTTCACCAAATTTTCTGGGATATCGCGGGTCCTCTTAATTTCATTGTAATTGGATCAATAGTAGTCACTGCGCATACGCAAACGTGAAAATCCTAAAAACATCAATTTTACACGGTCTAACGTAAAGATTTCGCTCAAAAATGGAGGGATAATTATAATACTTCACATCCCCCCTATTGAACCATAATATTAACAGATTTCAATGATTTATAGGTCCAATTCAATTTCAGAAATTTCCGTTCAATTCTATTCCGTTCTATTTCAAGTTAGGGATTTTCCATTTAAAATTCAGCTTTTTTCGGTGTTCATGTCATAATTTTTTTACCAACTTTCTTACCACTGGGGGAGAATGAATCTGGGATTCAATTGAAAAAAGCCATCGCAGCTCACAAATTTCATTACATAGCATGTATTAAATAATAGTAATTATTACCAAAAAAAATCAATCAAAACGAAGTATTTTTAGGATTAATTAATGCTAGTAACGATCAGCAATATTTTTATTTTCTGAAGTAAGTTTTGTCTTTTAGCGAATTTTCGAAGAAAATGAAGCTATTGCAATGGCTTCAAAATTTTGGTAAAGCAAATTTTTGAAAATTGTCTTCATGGAAATCCGTGCACGCGTGTGTGTGTGTGTGTGTGTGAGGACAAAATTTACTACTTTTTCAATTTGTAACACACACAATATGTACACCCAACTGTTCCGCCGCTAGAGTGCGCCAAAAATTGGCCAATTTTTCGTCTTCGGGAATTTCAAAATTTCTTCTTCTACTTTGATGTTTTTTGGGTCGCTGAACACGAATCTGAGGGTGTTGGGCCAAGATTTTGCCCAGAAGTTGGTTAAGTCGGCACTTTACACAACAATTTGCACATAGGTATATATATATATATATATAATCTTCGAAAATTCGCTAACACTGTTCACCACCACAATTAGAAATGGAAAAACTTCAATTTTAAATTAATGGAAAGCCTTGAATTCGTTTAGGAAGAACTTGAATCTGTTTCGGAAAACCTTGAATTTTACTAGGAAATGCTATATTTTCCGTTGGCATGTAATTTTTGGCGCGCGGCAGTAGAATGACGCTGGTGCTACCGAGTCACACGAATTTAATAGGTCGAATGACCTCGAGACGAACATTTCACTTCTGGTGGGCCGTTCGGACCTCCAAGATTCGACATCACATTCAAAACGCCGACAATGCGCTCTCAATCTCTGATTCACCGATGAGTCACACCCCTGAATCAAACGTCTTGATATTGGTTTAGGCCATTGTTTTGGCTCTGGTTTAGGACCAGAGTGCACCGCGCAATGGTCGGGATCCGGCAAACACTAAGCTTCGCACCAATCCATAGGCAATTTTACGCTGATTCCGAATATATATATGTTCATATACCTAAAACAGCTCATTCATATACCTACCTAAAATAGCTCAGACCATTGGAAGGACCCGGTTAATTAGTTATTTAGTAGTGATTATTTAGGACCCATCTTAGTGAGACAGGCATCAAAAATTATTGCAAACGATACCCCACTTGTACATATACTGAGGGAAATATTGAGTTGGCAATTGGGGTGGAATGATGTGAGAGCAAGAAGTGTCTCATAGCACTAACTTTTCAACTCAGTACACCCTCATTGATTCTTAATAATTCTTCATTTATTCCATTTGTTTTCATCAAGGACCCGGTTTATTAGTAATTTAGTAGTGATTATTTGGGACCCATCTTAGTGAGGCAGGCATCGAAAATGAGATTGCAAACGATAACCCACTTTTACATATATATATATGCTGATACACATAGGGAAGCCCATATTCCACCCATGGTAGCATAATTAGGTTTACGACCCATCTCAATGCTACAGTTGGGAACTCCTCCATATTAGCCCATATATTCTTATTTCAACATCGGGTTGCCAAAAATGGATTGGGACCAATCTTAGTTAGTTAAGTATAAAAAATAACATTCAAAACGATACCCCGTTTGTCCGTATGCTGATACACTGAGAGAAAGTCTTATTTCACCCATGGGTTGCAAACATTGTTTGGGTCACTTCTTAGTGGGTTAGGTACTATCAAAAATAACATTACAATCGATACCCCACTTATCCATAGATGATCCACCGTGAGGAACCCATATTTCACACCCATGGGTTGGCTAATATGGTTAGGGACCCATCTGAGTAAGTTAAGCTCCAAAAATAACACTGGAACGACACCACACTCGTCAATATGCTGATACACTGAGAAATACCCAAATTCCACCCATGGGTTAGTATAATTAGGTTTCAGACCCATCTCAATGCAGCAGTTGGGAAGTAGCCCATATTAGCGCATCCGACACCCTTGGTATAATCCTGTAGCTCAAACATAACTTGAAGTTAGGGACTAGCCCGAAATAGTAAATTTCTCACCCCTAGTACGGCCGTATAGCTCCACCATAATGAAAAGTTGGGAACTAGCCCAAAAAGTGCATCCACCACCCCAGTACGGTCCTTCCAGTTCCTTCCAAAATGTCTTAAATAGATGGCACAATGTACATGACAAACTGACAAACTACTACCCTCACGTCAGGTAGATTCCTACCTACCTAATTCACTCCCCACCCCCTGGCAGCCATTGTATCAATTAGTAAGTATACGCAGCTGCCCTTCCTGCAAACTAATAATCAAATATATGTAGTGCTAGAACATAGTAGGTACATCAAAATTCACATAAGTCGTTCTGAACCAGGTGGTCGGAAACGGCCATTTTCCGGCAAGAACTAAGCTCCGCTTTAATTTGAAAGGAAACTTTGCGCTGATTCCGAATATACCTCATGATGTTTCTGTACAATTAGTACCGCCAACATCAAAAACCTACCTAGACCTAACTCAGTTCCAAATTAATTTAACAACCATCGGACGATTAGTAGCGTGTGCGAATGTGCAAACGTGAATTTCCTGAAACTACGATATCTCAGTTCGTAAAGGACCGATTTCGCTCAAACTCGGAGAGTAGTTGGGGGCTGACCTAAGACCCATGAATTTCATCACGGTTGGATCAGTAATATCTACTGCGCAAGCGCAAACTTAGAGAAACGCCGTTTCCCGGCGAATTTTAGCCGTTGCGTGAGGTTTAATGGCGGGTTGAAATCTGTTTTGCCCCCGTGCTTTTTATTG
>JAEMON010000001.1:13674765-13685594 GCA_030264115.1 Lygus lineolaris | reverse complement strand
ATTTGCAAAGAACGTCTTATTATCTAAAAAAAAAAAAAAAAATCTGGAACAACATACAAAAGTTTGGTATAAAAATTTACATGCTCATTTTTTTCGAAGATTCGCTAAAATATTCTATACAGAAATTCGAAAGGAGAGATATATCTATGTATTCTTTCCTTAAGATAATCTCCTATAAAGTATCAACATGTAGTGGGACATTAAAAAAGCAGAGTTGATCATTATGACTGGGTAGGCACCACATTGTTCCTACGCCTTATGTCGTATATTTCATACATTTTCCGTACATTTTTGTATTTCGCTGTATTCAGTATTGCCAAACGGCCTTATCGTATGGGGGGTTGCGAGTGTCGTCGATAGAGTATTTAAACTTCAAAAGAGAGCCGTAAGAATTGTTGCTGGTGAAGCACATTTGGCCCCAGCTAGGCCAGTATTCAAGAGTAAATTCCTTACCATTCCTGAAATTCCTGACCATGGGAAGCATGTACGTCCACGCACTTCTTGTCCACGCCCATAAAAACTTCCAATCATTCCAAAAGCGTGGAGATGTTCACTCCCATGACGCACGCCATCGGGATGACATCAATACTCCCTTCTTCAGGCTTTCCAGCTCGCAATCGCACTTCGTATATATAGGCCCTACCTTATTTAATAAGTTACCAGTCAACATGAGGACATTAAATCGGAAAAAGTTCAGTTCCCACATCAAAGAACTTTTGATTGAAAACCCCTGTATTCTGTGGAGGGATTTTTGAAAATAATGTTTTAAAGCATTAAGTGTTGTTGTTTGTAGACTATTTTAGTATTTTATTGTTTTATATGAATATTGTTGAGTATATATCAACGTAGACGTAGAGTATATATCGTAGTAGACGTATATGTCTACTGTTAAGTACATATTGTATGACAACAATAAAAACTCATTATTATTATTGTTATTATTATTAAGCTGCTAACTAAACATGCAAAAATATATTATTTATATTGTTGAATTGATACAGCACATTGTTGTTAATAGGCAGATTAACATGGAACATGCTACTACTAGCCTGCTTCAAATATTGTGAAGGTACCTATCACAATGTCAAACTGAGAACTCCAATCAACTTTGATCGTATATACCTACGTACCAGTAGTTCTCAGGTGGGTTACGGAGGCGAAATTGGCAACATGCGATGTGGTGTGATGTGCCATAAATTCATTGCATTCCAACGAGTGGTGAACGATTATTGTGGGGTGGAAAATAAGCAAGTTATATTCTCCCTAGCAACGATTGGTTGTACGTGAAAAGCACTAGAAACAAAAATTGGTGTCGACGGATTGGAATCACTCATAATGATTATTTTGAATTGAATATCAAAGTATCAATATTGTTGAATTGTTAGAATAGAGTGGTATTATAGACAGATTAGCATTGCAGCTGTGCAAGAAGACTCAACGTTTCTTCTAACTTCGAAGCAGCCGACAAGGGACTTTCGTTCGTGGGCCACTTTTTTCAATAGTTCATCGATACGTGCCTGCCTCCACTGAATCATTTGAAATAATGGGAATCGATTCCCGATTTTTTCATCCGATTTTTCGACTTTTTAAAATCGATTTTCAAGTTCCGATTTCAGACGCGAATCGATTTTTTGATACCGATTTTCAAAAAAATCGAAAATCGATTTTCCGCTTCAAAAAAAATTTACTTTTGTAATTTAATCCCAGCGATAATGCGCTCATTTTGGAGGAAATGATTTGAATTGAATAAAGGTTTGTGAAATCTGAATAATTCCTCGTTTCTATACATTTACATTTATACCTCTGATCGGAAATAATAATGAAATCTTAGTTAGCTGTGAGTCCTTTTCTCGATTTTTTCGACATAATACATACCTATACAGAAACCTATATTTACAGGTTTGTGTACATACCTGAGAATTCGAGCAATTCCTTATAATTCCTGTTTATTTTATTTATTCATTTTTTTTTAACTACATACTTCATTCAGAATAGTATAATTTTTTGAATAAAAAATGTATTTAATAAAAAATTATATTATTATACAATCAGTAATTTAGATTGTATTATTATACAATCAGTAATTTAGATTGTATTATTATGCAATCAGTACCTAATTTAAAAAAATTGAAAATATTTAATACTTTTTGGAAACCGATTTTTAAATCGATTTTTGAAAAAATTGATTCTTTCAAGACGATTTCATCAGAAAATCGATCTTTTGAATCCGATTCTGAATCGATTAAAAAAATTAAACCGATTTCCCATCCCCAATCATTTCCTTATTAACGAATGTGAATCACTGGCAATGAGAACGTGACTCACAGTGTGCAGGCTGTGATTCACACTATGGAAAACGCGGCTTTTTTGAAACATGGGGAATCCCGCGGGATCCCGCGTTGAGGATCCCGCATTTGCAACATTGGAAAAACACTGCGGGATCCCGCATTGTGCCCCTACTAGGTGTGGGACAACTGCGTCTCGCTAATCGTGGATCGTGTGAACAGGAGCCTCTCCCAAACAGTTTAGAAGTCAGAATTTGAATAATATCTAAACCTACAGCCTTCTCCAGATAAATTATATACTTTTCCCGTCTAAATTTAGTTTTGTCATTCAAATTTGATTTTTTTTTGTTTTCACTTCCGAGTCTACCAAGGTAGTGGAAGCATGGTTTTCACTTTTGGGAGGTGAAAAATTGTTTACCTCCAAAATCAAAATTTCAACTAGCGTTTTACGATTTAGACCTTCCTGAACAATTTTGGTTTCGTGTCTGTCTGTCTGTCTGTGTGTCCAGGAATCTTTGCAACACGCAAAACTTCCACAATTTCCATCCGATTTTGATGACATTTTCAGGGATTACGCGGGTTAGGCCCTAGATGGTACCCTATGAAATTCATTACCAGCCGACCAACGCTAGCCTCTGCGCATGGGTAAACATGAAATCCTTGAACCATCAACTTCTTGCGACCTAAAGGTCCGATTTCGCTCAAATTTGGAGGAAAGCATGCGCAAACGTGAAGCTCTCGTAACTTAGACGATTTTCATCCGATTTCGATGGAGTTTTCAGGGATTGTGTAGGTTATTACCCTTGATGATTTCTTTTTTTTATGTATAGGTATGTTTTATAATCATGTTATGGATACGAGGAAGCTATGTGCCATACCCAACTTGGCAGACCTTTTTTTTACACAAATTTAGCGTTTTTCCAATCAGGTTTGATACTCTTATTTTCAATTCAAATATAATAATAATTGTTTCCCAATCAAATTTGATTTTTCCGAACCTACTTAGTGTTACCAACCAAATTCACTTTTCTCAATCAAAAGTTTGATTTTTCCCTCCGTAGGTACCTACCAACGGACGGTACCTACCTACTGGTCATATTATAGGATTTTTTATACTGCTACAACGGGCCACTTCAATTGAAAATGACCCAACTAACTATTGTTTTCTCTCGACGACGGAGATGAGAAATAACCCGATTTCAACTTTCAAGAAAAACAAGATCCACGTCATTCTCACGGAACGTCTTTCCCGCGGGAGAGATTTTTGCAGAAGTCGCCTGTTGACTTAATTCCCTCATTTTTCGCTTTTTGGTTTCAATCCACCTCCGACAATAAACCTTCGGTAAGCTGGCAACAAATGGAATCTTCTTCATCGTTTTGGTTTATTATTCTGGTCTATTTTATGAACAATAAAGAAAACTAAGTAATTAAATTACAACGTTCTAGATGAACACGAAAATAAGGATACGCCGTTCAGCGCTCAACAGAACTAAATGGCTCTTTAAATTGAACGTTTCCCAACTGAACAAATCCCCAAATCAAATAAGTTTACAGTCGTAAATAGCCAGAATCGGCGATACAAAATTCATCATAAATACATTATAAACAGGGGGCGGATTCTTTGGTAATTACATATTCTTTTCCTGGTCAGGTTTTGAAAGATTCAAAGGTATTCATCCGTTTCACAGTCAGTCGATTCCAAAAAGTGCATGTTTTATTTTGCAAAGGTATAAATGCAAAATATGGTGTGTGGCGACATATTGTATTTGAAAATGTATATTACTGTATATCTTCAAGATTCATTTTTTTTATTTCTTCAATTGTTTGAATGATTGATTTGATGAAAACAGCAGAAAAAAATCAGTTGGTTTCTGAATGTCTGAATAATTGAGAACCCTTCAGAATAATTGAGCCTTCCTTAACACTTGAAACGGTGAAATCAACATGCCGATAGATAGAGGGGAAACAATAAAAGCAGCCAACCAACAATTTTCTATCTCAAACTCCAAATGAATTAGTGAACTGTTGAAGTTTCCAAGCCTACAGCGGAAAATACCAAGAAACTGTATATGTTTTTTTTCACGGTGCAGGGTTAAAATTTAATTTAATTCCTAAAGTTTCAAATTTTCGAGTCCTTTTATCTTGTCAATGTATAAAATATGTATCTAACTCATAGCTTCAGGAGTTATTACAAATGTTTAATACTGTTACCATGGAGTTTGGATTCTCGAGAGGGTTTTGACACTTTTGACGAATAAATTGAGTTGTGTGGCTGCTCGCCTAGATATTCCGTATCCCCGATGATGATGATGATGTCTTTTTGGGTCACGAAGCCGCCGGCTATGCGACTCCACCTGTGGTTGTTCATCGTTCAAAATCGGATACGGTACCCCCCAAAACTTTGTTCATCTTCAAGCAGATGCTCGAACAACAGCAACAAACTAGTGTTGCAATGATCCAAGAAGCCATGGGAACTAATCTGGCAGCTTTCAAGGAAATGAATATCCAGCCAAAGCCCTGCACATGTGCCAAAATTCGACGATCATCAATCCGTCACCGTCACTGGGGAACTGAACTCACGGATCGTCGCCGTTCCGTTAACCGATTAGTTATTACACTTCACAATACAATACAAGTTGGCCACACGACAGATCGCAATGTTTGACGAGGCTTTCAAGGAGGCGTTGATTATAGTTCGAATGATACGACGAGCAAATGTTGGTTGGTTTTCGACGAGTCGCAGGCGAGGGTGGTAGGTACTGTTGAGCACTAATGGATGGCCGCTCAATGCGAGAAATCAAAGACAGTTTTGACGCTCGCATCCACACACACAAATTCCGTAGATTCAACGTGGATGAGAGGAATTGAAATAGCTCATCCTTAATTATGATAGATTTTATTAACGTACACCATCATCTGATGTGTGCTTGATCCATCTTAGGAACATTCTCCGTAGGAGCAAGAGAGGTTGTTTGACTGTCATGGTAATACCTATTCACGGCTTGGCAAAGCTGTTCAGTTCCGTACATGAAGGAATCGGAAGAGTTGCAGGAATTAGCAATTCCTACAGAGTATGTACAGGTCGAGTGGAATTTGAAAAACGGCTGTAGGTATACCATTTTCGCCCCTCTTGTATGTACCAGTTGCGCCCACGATTGTATCAGCCCATGAAGAAAACCGTATACCTACCAGTCGCGCCCTACAGTTGCAACTGCAACCTATACCAGTTGCGTCCAGAGAAAAATGCAAGAAACCCAAAAGACCCGCTTAGGCATTACAGGAACCATGTCCAGAATGAATACGTTAGGCACGTCGGCAGGAGTCAGAAATGGTAGTCCAAATCATGAAATCAACCACTTGCTGATTTCAGATTCCTTGTATTTGTACACAGTTGATAACCAGGGTTGGAAAAATGTTTCTTGGTTTTTTTTAAACAGTTTTTTTTTTTTTTTTTTTTTAAACGTTTTTTTCCTCTGTGAGACAAAGGTTTTTTTAGGTTGTTTAAAACTGTTTTAAACAAGTTTTTAAAGATCGCTCATCAAGCACTATGGTAGCGTTTGTGTTCCCGGTTCCCGAAGGTGGTACCGCCTCAAAATTGTCCCGCACATCATGTTTTTTCCTCCCACTAGCCGAAGACATGGTAGGTACCTATAGCTAACGGCAAACAAAACGCAACTGGATTCTTCGGGGAAAGATCCAGTATTCTCAACCAATAAAGAAGAGAGGGATTCATACCTTCATAGTAAAAACGACTGTGAATTTTATAGAAATGATTAGGATTAGGAAGTAGGAACAAGAAAAAATAATCAGGGGAGTACGTAATGCATTGACTTTCGCAGAACGGGGAGGTGAATTTATAGCGAATTCACCATTCAAATGGAAAAATGACCCATCGGTAAATTTCTCCGGAACTCTAGAAGTTCGAACAAAGGAACAAAACCAAGTTCATTTCTACTTCGGAGAATTTCCAGGCTGGTGGTGGCTGGTAGGTCATTCTGACTACTTGTCATTCTGAGTACTGGCGATTGGCTATCCATACGTACAAACGTACCTATTACATTAAAAACGTTTATTAAGAGTAAAAGACACGTCTCCAAAGTTGGGTGTTCAGCAGAGATCATATTCATAAATACTAATATGAATATATTCACACAGCTTATTTCCTGTGAATATGAATACGAATGTATTCATATTCACACGTGTGACGTATTTACTTCGAGTATCAAGAGCACGGTAATTTTGTCGGTAATGCTTCGAACCAAGATCCTCACAACTGTTATTGTTCTGCTCGTCAACAGTCGTTTTCCAACAGTAGTTTTCAAGAGTTAATGATAACTCCAAAGTAACAGAGCACCCTCCCAGAGCAGACCCTGCCGTCGTGTAATCATTTGCAGTTGCGTGAGGCCAAGGGGTAAAGGGCGGCCTTACCTTCAATACCTCAAGGTCGTGCGTTCTAGTCTACCCCGAGCACCCAGCTTGACCTCGTGACCGGTTCATCAATATTTTTGTTGGTTTATTCTCATTTTATTGATTAACAACGTCATTTGAGGTCCTGGGGCCCATGCCCTTTGCAAGTTGCAGGACAGACAGTCTCCAGAGAGAGGCCCGAACACAATCAGTGCAGGGGCGGGTTTGGGGGATCTAATGAGAATGAGAAGAGGCTGAGTTCACGAATATGGACATCTCGTCAACGAGAAAAATGGTTTTGGGAGGGCGGTTAGGACTAAGTAGGTAAAAATATGGTACCTAGTCCTCACATAAATATCTTCTTTCAAGTCGTGAATACAACCAAGTATGTTTTAGCGAATTTCCGAAGAAAATGAAGCCACTTATATATATATATATATATATATATATAACCCACGCGGATACACTCGCACCCACCGCCCTGCGAGATGCTGCAAATTTGAAAAAATTTCAAAATGTCAATAATATCAAAAAAAGGATGAGTTCGTAGGCCGGAATTTTGAAAATTTAGACACAAGAATCTCTTTAAAACAACGCGTTTTTTGATGTTTTTGGTGAGAATTACCATCCTAAACATAGGAACATATGGTATATTTGGAATCAGCGTAAAATGTCCAATAAGAATCACCCATCAAATCGGTTAAAATCATTCATCGAAAATTCGCTCATCAACTCATGCTGGATGAATGGGACTTTCTTAATATGCAAAACACTCAAGCTGAAGAATTTATATTATAATGACAAAAAAGTCTGCCAACATGGGGACACTTCCTCACGTTTGTAACATGGATGTATATAATCAGTTAGTAAACATTTCAGCGAAATGGTAGAATAGTTCCGGAGTTACACGTATGACAACTAATTTCAAGTTTGCACCTCCGCAGCAGCTATTACTGATCCAACCGCGATGAAGTTCATAGGTAATTGTTTTGGAGTCAGCCTCCAACTACCCTCGTAACTGACTGATCGTAGTTCCAGGAAATTCACAGTAAAGCATGCTCACAAGAACCTGGTGGTCCGGCCATAAAATTGATAGGGGACTGTCTAGGAGCTGCTCCGTACAATCCCTGAAAATTTCAACGAAATAGGGCGAGTAGTTCAGAGGTTTTGGCTATGAAACACGATTCAAGTTTGTGCATGCGCAGTAGCTATTACTGATCCAATCGTGATGAAATTTATAGGAAATTGTTTTAGACTCAGCCCTCAACTACCCACCAAATTTGAGCGAAATCAGTCTATTAGGAACTGAGATATCAGGTAGTAGTTTCAGGAAATTCACGTTTGCGCATGCGTACACGCTACTAGATGTGCGATGGTGATGAAATGAATGTGGGACTATCACGGGGCTAATCCGCAAAATCTCTGAAAATTTCATCAAATTCAGACCATTACTTCACGTAGTTTTGCTTGGGACAAGGAATTGACTACAGACAGACAGCCACTGTTGGGCAAACGCTATTCTGTAACTAAATTTGTTTTCGTATATTAATTAGGTTTTAACCATTCAACACCCATGTTATACTATATGGTTGAAACAGTTTGAGTCTCTAGAATCTAATAGAACCAACGGGAATTAATGACATGTATAATGGGAGTGAATAACTAACGAGTAACTAATTAGTTACTGCCTTGTGACTAAATTTTCAGTTATAAATTATGACAATTTCGTCTAAATCGGACGTATAGTTTATATAGTCTTGCCCTGGATAAGGAATTGACCACAGACGGACAGACAGCCAAGGAACCAAATTTGTTCGGAGAGTTTTGAAACGTAACAAGCAAAAAAATTGATTTAAGAGGACGCTTTTTTTTACTTCTTCCTGTATGAATTTAATTATTCCTTACCTTGGTGAGTGAGGAAACAATTGAGATGACTCCGCCAATCGTCTCCAAATAGGGTAAAACGAAAAATAAATACAGAATTCCATGATTCTGATCAATGTGCGCAAAAATGCAGCAATACGATTTTATTAATAAAGGCCCATTGTGTGTTCTTAACTGGAACTTATTGATTTTCGCTTTCTGACCTAGCTCAACATGAGATGTTCGTGTTTCCACTATCTGAAGTGGAAAAATAAAGCAGTTGTTTCTGTCGAGATTCAAGGATGATAGCGAATGGATGTCAAGAAAAGAGACCAGATCGATATTACACTGAATTCGAGTCGAAACTCGAGATCACTTCAGCAAGCGAAACCCCCTGAAAATTATAAAAGTGCACAACGGTAAACTATTTTCAGGAACATGCGACCTTTTTGTTCATTCAACAGTCCAGTTCGGTCTCTATTGGTTCACGTCTAAAAACCTGTATTTCCGAAAGGAAACGTCTGCCAAGTTGGATGGGAAGTACAGCTCCCGCACTTTTGTCACATGAACGTAATACAATCAGTTACCCAGTGAACATTTCACAGAAATTGGGAAATTAGTTCCGTAGTACTGCCTTCAACAACAAATTTCAAGTTTGCGCATGTGCAGTAGCTATTACTGATCCAAAAGTTCCGAAGGCAATCGTCTTGAAGCCAGCCTCCCAAAATACCCGTAGAATTGGAGCAAAATCGGTCCATTAACTGAGAAACCGTTTTCAGGAAATTCGCGTTTGCGCATACGTACACACCCCCCGTGGTCCGACGGCAATGAAATTATTGGGACCGTCAGGTGGCGAACTCGCACAACCCCTGAAAGTTTCATCCAAATTGGACCATAATTTCGAGTAGTTTTCCCTGGGACAACTGGACAAGGAATTGACCGCACAGACTACTACTAACAGACGGACAAGGAACCCAAAATCGTTCAGAAAGCTCTGAAACGCAAAAACCAAAGGTGAAATTTCTATTTTGGGGGGTGTAATATGGTTTTACATCCCGCAATACAAAGCTTCCTACCTTCAGTATAGTGGTAAGGAAGGATAAATACCGTGTGTACAGTGCCAAGGCCTCCAATGTGAAAGGTCGTTATAGATCTAGTTGTGAAGAACTAGGAAGAACGTCCTATATCCATTTTTTTCACTTTTGGAGATAAGGACACAGTCTTGTAGCCCTCGATCAGGCGCAACTTTTGAGCTAAACAAGAACGTCCTATGTCCACTTTTCATTTTCACAGCAGTTTTCAGTTTGGATGGCGCAGCTACCGAAACGAAAACGCGTTTTTCTCGAAACTTGACAAATGGACATAGGACGTTCTTGCTAAGGTGGGCAGTAATACTTATAAGATTTCGAAAATTGCATTTGTTAAACGAAAAGGGGAGGGATAATTCCGAAAATATCAGATGTTCACTAATCCTGGTGATTTAGGCATACTAAGAGCACTGAGTTGAAATTTGGAGATATAATAAATTAATGAACCTTGAAGTTCAAGTTGAACCGAGGTGCAATGAAATGGTATCACCGTGACGCCTGGAAATGGAAATGTTCATATTTCTGCCAGGTTTAGTACATTCAACTTTTATTTACGTTCTAAATAAACACATTTCTTAGTTGAGAAACAATTCCCAAAAGTAAAGTGAATGTGAGACTGAAAAAATGAAAAGGGTCAAAACAGGAATGGAAAATATAGAGAAAAACTGGAAAAGTTTGGCGGAGCTTGAAGAAGCGCTAGTGGAGGAGTGGGATCTATTGCCACGAGAAAATATTCGCAGGCTTATTCGCAGCATGCCTCGCTGTATTCAAGCTGTAATCAAGAGCCACGGAGGCAACACCAAGTACTGAAGACCGTGCAGTTGCGAAAAATTAAGTTTTAGACATTTTTGTTCCCAGTTTTTCTCTATATTTTCCATTCCTGTTTTGACCCTTTTCATTCTTTCAGTCTCACATTCACTTTACCTTTGGAAATTGTTGCTCATCTAAGAAATGTGTTAACGTAAATAAACGTGAACGTAATAAAAACGTAAATAAAAGTTGAATGTACTAAACCTGGCAGAAATATGAAAATGTAAAAACCTGTGTTCAGCTGATTCAGTGATCCCTTGATTCTTTTGAGGTGTGTATATACAATATACATATATATGTATGACTAAAGACGTTATCTGACAGTAGGATCGATCTAAAAAAGTTCCATCCATGCAGCCTGAGTTGATGAGCAAAT
>JAEMON010000001.1:13641741-13653746 GCA_030264115.1 Lygus lineolaris | reverse complement strand
GCACACAAGATTTTGTCACAAACACACACACAGACATTCCCCATGTTTTACACGGATTTGGATTCAGCGTGGCCTGAATTGTACGTGGTCTTTTTTTCTCAGTTGAGTGTTGTCCTCGTCCAATCCACATCCAAAACATAAGGACGCTTAAGGTTTATTTTTTTTTTTAATTGATGGAAAATCAGAAAATTGGTACAACTTATGATCAGATGAAGCTAAAATATTAATAATTATTTTTGAAGGAAATTCATATTCTACAACTTCATTCTTAACCCATTCCACGTAGGAATGACGTTTCCAGCAGGCAACACACGCCCATGCGGATGTCACTTTTGAGTCGACACTGCAATGAAAAGTAATTAGGTAACATTACCTCATCCATGAGGGAGGCTAGACTGAATATATGCAAACACGCAACAAAACTGTATTTTCCTCCACTCATGGATGATATTACCCATCCTCAAAATAACCATTTTCATATTGTAAAAAACCACGACCATTCATGCAGCATGAGCTGATGAGGGGGTGAGGCTTGAGGTAATATTACCACACACGTGAGTGGGATAAAACCACTTGAGGTAATTTAACCACATCCGCAGGGAATCGGTTAAGGCTTTTCTCTTCAAAGCATATCAAAGAAATTTCAAAGGCGAAATTTATTAAAAAACTTAGGGTGAAACGAATATTTTCCTAAATTACAATTAGTGACTTTCTCCGACTTATATCTCGAAAACTAGAGTAGATTCGAAGAAAAAAAACTTCATAGCACCGTTTTTGTAGGGAATCTAGTCAGCTTCAGCTTTGATAAGCAGGATTTTTTGAAGGATGTCTCATTCTCGAGTTATAAGCAGAGGGGTCTGCAGAGCCACCTACCCCTTGCGACCACCCTGGGACTGGGGACATTCGGGAGAAAGTAAGTTTACCTCCCAACCAGCCCAAACAAAGTTCTGAAGTCAGCTCTCTCACCCTAGGAATGTCCACCTAGAATCATTCGTTGACTGGACTAAAAACGATAATTGCCCATCTATCGTCAATGATATTGTGACACGTTTGTATAAATGAACATGGGAAACAAAACTTACTGGATATTTCTCTATTGCTTTTTTGAGGACATCAATTCCTTTCTCAATGTCATGAATCACCTGCACAGTAAAAAATTTAAATATTTAATCGTAAACTAAAAAACTGCAAATACCATGAGAGAATGAGTGAGTTGATCTTCAGACAAAAGTATCACTTACCAACTGGCAGAACCGGGCATACTTGGCACTCAGGGATGAATATATCATTTTATTTCTTGCGTTGTTCTTCAGGTAGTACTCATAAAGTTTGGCAGCCCCTTCCAAATTCTTAACACGGCGTTCCAAATTGATACGACGAATGAATATGAGTAACATATTCGGGACCTGTTTTTCAATATGATTCAGGACTTTACGAGCACCCTCGATATTGCCTGAACAAAAAATCATGGCATTTAAAAAAGCTTGAAGTATTTAAAGCCTGCATTCAATTCATAACATGAACATTGAATAAGATGGAAATGTTCCGAACTAACTTAACCTTCTCAATCCTAGAGGGATTTTGCTTGATCTCCCCTAGGTGTCAGATGGTTCACGAATATTTGAACTTTCAAACGCAACGAATTTCTCACGTTTGTAGCACTCCAAAATCGCAGTTGGTCTAAAATGATAGAGTAATACTCGAGAATCTAATCTCGAAGAGAGGAATTCCACAACACTGCGGTCAGATTGAATAAAAACGTCTGCGAAGTTGGGTGGGCAGTACAGATTCCTCACTTTTGTAATATGGACGTATAGAATCAGTTAGTGAACATTTCAGCACAATTGCATGGAAGAAACAGAAGGAAGTTCCACTCTAAGTAAATATTCGTGCTGGAAAATATCCCTGCTTCTACAGCACTCTAGCGGGGACGTGTGGAACTAGAAATATATATAGATTTAAAAAAATCGATTACTTAATAAATCTTACTTTATGCCTTCAACGTAATAGATTGATATCGAGAGCTCATTATACACATGACATTTAAGGAACTGAAGTTGAAATGCGTGTATATACCCCTCAAGTTTCAGGATTTCGGTGACTCATGAACAGCGGGTCGCAAAGTCATGTGAAAATTGCGGATCATGAAATACAGACTGACACAGAGCAAAAACATTGTTCAGAAAGCTTTAGAAAGCAAGAAGCAAGTAAAGCAGTAAGAAGCAAGTGGAAATTTTGATTGGACAAAACATTTTTTAATTTCTTACACAATTCCTTACTACCTTTGGTTGTGAGGAAGTAAAAATCGTTGGAAGGCAGCGTCATGGTTCGGGAGGGACAGCCCTAGTGGTAATTACTTGTACTAAAAGCTTCAGCTCGTCGACGCTAGGGTTTGGGTTCGTTGAGGGAAACAAAAGGCTGCACAATTCTGGATATCAAGTGGAACTTCCTTCTGTTTCTTCCATGACAATTGGTAGAATAGTTCCCAGAATGAGTTACGCCCATGACAATAAATTTCAAGTTTGTGCATGCACAGTAGCCATCACTCATCCAATTGTGGCGATATTCTGAGGAATTTGTCTTGGAGTCAGCTCTCAACTACACACCAAATTGGAGCGGAATTGGTCCATTGGGAACTGAGAAATCGTAGTTACAGGAAATTCATGTTTGAGCATGCGCATACGCTGCTAGTGGTCCAAAAGCAATGAATTTCATAGGGGACCGTCACAGGGCTAACCAGCACAATCCCTGAAAAATTCATCAAATTCGGACCACAACCATACAGTTTTGCCTGAGACAAGGAATTTACCACAGATCGATAGACAGACAAAGAACCAAATTTTTTCAAAAAGCTCTAAAATGTAAGAAGCAAGTGGAAATTTCAATTTTGGAGGACAAACATATTTTTCGTATCTTGCACGAAAACATAGCTTCCTACCTTCGGTAGTGAAAAACAAAAATGTGTTTTATACATACACATATAATGTACATGTACATATGAAAAAATGCTACCAGAAATCATTTTAGAATGTTCTGAAGCGGATTTCTATGAAGAAAATTCTCAAAAATTTGCATTACTAAAATTTGTTAAGACATTGCTCTTTGAAAATTCACTAAAAACGTTGAAGTATGGTTGGATGCATTTCATTATGATTTTTCAATCAAAATGAATCTTTCGAGTCTATACCTATAACTTCTAGGTTTTTGTATAGTAAGGATTTAAACATTCAAATACTAGCACTGATAGTGATAATTGATAGATGAGCGCTGATTTGATTGTTAGGCTGCTTGTCAGGTCACACAGATCATTAGTTTAGCTGTGTGAACTGAAAAGCAGCCTAGAAATCAAATTTGCGCTCATCTACCAATTGTCTTACATATGATAGATAGCACACACATCACACAATGGAAAGGAATGTCTACGTAATTTTAAAAGTATGTTTCACTTAAAGGATCGATTTAGCTTACTATAAAATGGGTTTTCAAAAAGAAACTATTGTTGTGTGCCTATTCAAATATAGACCCATTATTGCATTGTTGTATATGCGAATTTTAAATTGTTAGGTTATTGCAGTTCCTAATGGAGCTTGCTGTTGGTCGCATTCGATTCAGCGTTGAAAAATACATACAGATAAGGTGCAGAGAAAAATATATATGTAAAATTTGTATTTTAGTCAACTTTGGGATCAATTGCAACACTGCGGCGGCTCCCGCAATTAGGAGAAGAAATACTCGATAAAATAGGTACCTTTGGTCTCCTCAAACGACGCCCATTCAAGAGCAAGGTAGGGTTTCTTGCTATGGTGTATAAGGCAAGCTCTTTGATATACATTGCGCACCAACGCATCGTTCTCACCGCTACTTTCCAAGTATCTGATGTACTAAAACAAAATTATTATGATGAGTACTTTGAGAAAAATATGGTATGAGGCTCCTGACTACTTTACTTATCCATAGCAACCCAAAAATGGAACTTTTTAGACAAACTTCACCATACTTAGGCAAAAACGACCGATTTCCCCATTTTTTTAACAATCTTGAACACTAATCCGTCGAAAAAATTTAAAAATCCAACTCCGTCATGTATTTGAGAATGTGTGTATGGGTGTGCGCGTGTGGGATGGATTGCTGGTAAATGGCATTACCACACGACCAAGGATTATCAAGTCGATGTCAAATCGAGCGTGTTCCCCCAGACCTCCCTGTCTACCGCCATCCAGCCGAATAACCCTTGTCAAATTAGTGTCGTTTCGCCAGATCAGGCACATTGGAGCAGCTCAAAGTTAAACATTTGCCCACCAGAGTGCATAGGTACCCCTCTTGAACAGATGTCATTTGCTCACCCGAGTGCATAGGTACCCATCTTGAAGAGAAGCCAAATTGAGCGAGGTCCACTTCTAGCTGCTACCACATTCTCGATCTAGTGAAACTGCACTAATTTGACAAGGCTTTTCTGGCTAGATAGAACTCGCTCGATTTGACATCTCTTCAAGAGGGGTACCTATGCACTCTGGTGAGCAAATGTTCAACTTCGAGCTGCTCCCACATTCTCAATCTGGTGAAACTACACTAATTTGACAAGGAATTTCTGGCTGCATGGCGCTAAGCAGGGAGGTCTGGGGGCACACGCTCGATTTTACATCAGTTCAAGACTAGTACCCATGCACTCTGGTGAGCAAATGTTCAACTTCGAGCAACTCCCACTTTCTCAATCTGGTGAAACTACAATAATTTGACAAGGAATTTCTGGCTGGATGGCGCTAAACAGGGAGGTCTGGGGATACACGCTCGATTTGACATCAGTTCAAGAGGGTTACCTATGTTTTTGTAAACTGTTAATTTTCCTACCAATATTACCAACTTCCAAATTGGACCCCAAAAATGGTATAAATTCTAATATTCTGTTTGGCAATTGAACCCAAAACTAGAATGTAAAATTAGTTGTTACCATCGACAAATAGGTACCAAAGTTGATTAAATAGAAACCCTCGAAAAATGTTCCAGTCATGTAGCATGATTTACCTAATGGGCGAATAGTCAAAGAACCCACGAGAACTTTTCGCAATAAATTTTAACCTATGAAATCTGATTAGATCCTGATTTGATATTTCCTTATTACATTAAATTTTAGGAAGATTCCGTAAATACAGCGGTAACCTAGGCCTCCCAGAAGCTGCAAGCTTACACTAGATATTTTAGGTAACTGACCATCATGTTAGTTTTTAGAAATAAGCATGTCGAAAAATGGACTGTGATTCAGCAAAAATACAAACGTGTAAAAAAAGTCATCCCATGACACACTGAGACTTCCCTCCTTTTTTGAAAAGGGAGAATCTAGCAGCAAATCATATTCATTCATTTATTAACACGTGACATACACAATTACAAATTACTTTAATGGATACCAGAATGTTACTATTGTGTATATACGTTATTGTAGTGTGGTGAGATTTCCCACTAGAGCCTGCTGTCTAGACTTTCTGACATAAGAACCTTATTATGCGGTCAATAAGTTTCAATTTCCGTTATTGAATATATAAAAAGGAGAATTAGTGTTCCAAGAAAATTTCCTATTGCATGGTAAAGTTTTCAAGTTAAATGTGTGTAACGAGTAAATTATAGACAGAAGATAATTTTGAGAAAACGATGTATTATTACCTATAAATTAATAGATTCGAGCAGACGGGAAAATGCAGTAGTAGGTAATTAACAAGAATACGAACATTTCCAGATTACTGGTACTTCAACGTTATAACGATCAAACTATTTTGTCGCTTAGCATCCAGTGCCAAAAGCGATTGTAACAATGCTAATAAAGAAGTCGATTTTTTCTCTAAATAATAAATAAGGGTATTAACACATCGGCGCACCATAGCTGTTCACCATCGACGCTCAAACCCTCGCGGTCACAGCAATGTGAAACAAATGGTTTATTGAAGTGAGAGCGTTCAGAGCGAAGCACCTTCAATGCGATGTCATGGGATGCTATCATCTCACTATCGCTGTCGACAATCGCTGTTCACAGCGGTATCAAAAAATTTGATTCCTCCTCGCCGTCACGAGGGAAGCATCGATGTGAGCTCATTCGTGATTGGCCCCCGTCTTCCCAGCGAGTGAGCTCCCTCTTCATTACCACTTTTCTGGGAATCACAGTTGTGGACACTCACCTTGAACCCAACCTGAAGCTCATCAGTTTGAGTTGTTCCTGAGCTCAATTTGACCCCCAGTTTCAGTTCAAATAAGTGTATTCTGTGTACTGTTCATTTGCTTTTAATCAGTTATGAATAAAGACGAACTAATTGATGAAGTTCTAGGTGCACCGCCCATTTGGGACTAGCACAGCAAACATCAAAAACAAGTGAGCCACTCACTAACCACCATTTAGCTGCTCTCAATAAGGAGATGTCATCGTCGCTCTCGCTCTCACTCAAAATCATATTGTCACCAGAGCTCGAACACATCTGACGATAGGTACATTAAAAACCTCGAAAAGGAGAGGGAGAACATCCATGGTGAACTGATCCACTTTGAACACTCATCGATGGTTCATCAACGATGCTAGCATCGAGGTAAATGGCCAGGGTGCGAGCGTCGATGGTGAACAGCTATGGTGCGCTTATGTGTTACGACCCGAACATACCTTGAGCCAAAACTCCTCGTACAATGCACAAGCAATCAAACAACGCTCAAATAGAATCACAGTTCGATGCATGTCACCAGTTGATATTTCAAAGTCCAGATAGTCCCTCCAACTATTGAGTTGAGCTTTTTCGAGTGGTTTGACATGAAAATATGGGCGCTTGATCTGAAAACACGAACGAATCCATTAGTAAAAAAAAGTTCCATTCATGCAGCATAAGTTGATGAGCGAATTTTCAAAGAATTATTTTGAGCGATTTTGTGGATGATTCTCATAGGAAAATTTGCGCTGAATCCGGATATACCATAAGCTTCTGTGTTTGAGATGATAATGTCCACCAAAAATCTCAAAAACACGGTTTTTTACCCACATTTTTCAAAATTTGACACCTTGGATTCTCAAAAATTCTGGATAACGAACGAACTCATCCTTCATCATTATCCTTCTTTATTAGGTTCCTTTATTACTTTAGCAGTTTTTGTGGCAAAAAGTATTATATGACTTAAGTATCTCTAATAGTTTCGTATTTTAGTTCGTTTTTGCAAAATTCAACTTCAAAGTAGGTAGGTACAGTGGTGGTCGCATATTTTGGTGGGTTTATCCGGTGACCCGCTTATTCCGGTGAAAATCAGGAGGATTTTGTTGATTTCGTTTGCTTCTCGCGTCTTGCACTCGTAAATATGGCGTGAATATCAGCGATATTGGGTTCTTCTCGTTCCAAGATGGATGAGGACCACTGGGTGAGGGTATTCACGAGACTGGTCACAAAGGGGAGACTCAGAAAAGCGACAAGGTGGATTACAGACCGAGACTCATCAGGAGAGGTACTGCACCCAAGTGTGCGGCTCACAGACAGGCGTACAGTGCTTGAAGTCTTGGAATCAAAACACCCCACTCAGATGAATTCCAGTTTTTGAAATGTTCACCACAGATGGTTTACCCACATTAGAAGATATTGAAATTTCGGCAGAACAAATTGCAATGGTTGCTCATCGCCTAAAAGGAAGTGCTGGACCCAGTGGCACAGATCTGAGGCATATGAGATGAGGGATATGCTACTGCGCTTTGGCAATCATAGCAACCAGTTACGGTAGGCAGTCGCTGCCCTCGTCAGAAGGCTGGCAAATGGAGTCGTAGAGTGGGACCAGATGACCGCGCTCCTTGCTCGGAGGGGTGTAGCCTTGGATAAGCACCCAGGAGTGAGGCCAATTGGTGTAGGAAAGGTCCTCCAACGCATATGTGCCAAAACAATTGTACTCACCACAGGTTTTGACCTAAAGGAAGAATGGGGTGCCGATCAGGTGTGTGCTGGCATGAAATCTGGAGGGTGCAACTCATGGGATGATAAGGAAGTTTAGAGATAGTGAGACAGAAGGAATGCTCCTTATCGATGCTACCAACGCCTTCAATTCTCTAAGCCGACCCTTGGCCATCTGGAATGCTCGTATGCTGTGGCCGAGATGTGCAAGGTTTCTGTTCAATACCCATCGAGGTTACCCCAAGACAGTTTTCAGACAGAGTAACGATACAATACTCAGCCAGGAAGGGAGACCCTTTGGGCATGATTATGTACGCAGTAGGAACCCTGCCGCTCATCCGTTGCCTTAAAAGTAATAGCTGCCAACAAAATCGGTATACCGATGATTCAGCATGCATTGGGAAGCTCCAAGAACTGAAGGCATGGTTATCACGTTTACAAACTGAAGGTCCCAAGTGGGGTTACAACCCACAGGCCAGCAAAAGCTACACAATCATCAAACCAGGGCTTGAAGACGAGGCCCAGGCCTTTTTTGGAGGGACCAATCTAAGAGTAGTGTATTCCCAGCGTGGAATACACATTGGAGGCCACATAGGAGACCAGACCTCAGCAACAGAGTTTGTCAAATGCGGTGTTCAGGGATGGGTCGAAAATATCAAAAAACTGGCTGCTGCCAAGAAGACAAGCCCTCAGGCATTCACAAGATCCCTATCCAAGGAGTGGGTGTTCCTGCAACGAGTGGTGGAAGGATGTACAGGTGAATACGATCCTTTGAGGGACTGTATCCGCCGTGTCTTCATCTCAGCAATTATGGAGGAGGACGTTAGTCATCTGGATGCAGAGCTCTTGGAATTACCCGTAAAACTGGGAGGTTTAGCTGTGGAGGACCTAGTCAGGTCTGCCTCAGGAAGATCAACTTGGAAAGCCTCGACTTGGACACACACGAAGACAGAGCCTGAGGTCCAAAGGGAAGAAAGATTGCTTAACATGGCTTAACATGGCTTTATTGGCTGCTGCTCTGGAAAAACGGGAAAGGCTAATTCGAGATAGTGGTTTGCCCCAAAGACGGAAGAGAGCCAAGGACAGGATTGCACAGTGCTACCATTCGTCTCAATGGCTAAGAGTAGTACCTCTCCAACCGGATGGCCTGGACCTTACCCCTACTCAATTCAGAGACGCTCTAGCCATGAGCTATGGGCGTGAACCTGTCAGACTTCCTTCTTACTGTGACGGATGCGGGGCGCAAATGGACTTGGACCGTTGACTGAATTGTAAGAAGGGTGGCTTAGTCAAACAAAGGCATGACCAGATACGAGACCTATGTGCAAAAATGGCCAGCCTTGCGTGGAGCTCAGTTGGTCTGGAGCCAGTGATGGCAGAAGGGTAGGAAGGGAACCCAAGACTGGTTGCAGATATGAAAGTTCACGGAGTGTGGAACCAAGAGAGGACAGCGTACTTTGATACCAGTGTTATGAACCCGAAGCCCCCTCTTACGGTTCCCTCGACTGAAACACCATTGCCCTGACTGCTGCAAACTCTAAGCACCGAAAATATGACGCAGCAGCTGAGGACCTCAGAGGCTCCTTCACTCCTCTCGTGGTAGCTTGCGACGGGTCTCTCCATAAGGAATACAACAAGTTCTTGAAGAGGGTAGCAGAGGTGTTGCCCGATAAGTGGGCTAAGCCCCTCTCTCAAGTGACTTGCTGGGTGCGAGTGAAACCCCAAATAGCAGTGGTGCGGTCAGTTTCCATGAGGCTCAGGGGATGCCGTAGGACAGTGAGAAGCCTAGGACTGGAGGACGGTGCCCTGATGTGGGTGGTGCCTGATGGTTATAGAACCGCCAAGAGCCGGACTGTCAAGTGGGAAGAGTCAGCGTTGTCCAGTGTGCCACTGCCCAGCTCCAATGACCGACATGACCCAAAGGAAAGAGCACTAGTCAACCTGAAAACGATACTTCTGATTTTGTTGCTGCCACGGCTGTTAGGCTGATGTTTTTTGTTTTTGTTATTGTTAATTTTGTTAAGTTTTTTATCAAATTTATCAATAAAATTTGGTGAGTCTAGTAAAAAAAAAAACTAGAAACGAATTAATAAAACTCAAAAACTAAAAATGTAGTTTCAAGGCCATAACTCAATTAGTTTCATCAATTCCCGTTGGTTCAATTGGATTCTAGAGACTCAGGCAGTTTCAACCAGGTAGAATAACATGGGTGTTAAGTGGTTACAGCCTAATTAATATACAAGAACAAATTTAGTTTCAAAATGGCGTTTGCCCAACACTGCTCCAGAGGAGCTTGAAAGTCGACATGGTGAGAATGGAATTACAATTGCGTAAAATCAGCTGCATAAATAGGTTGGAAAATAAAATAGCATTTTTGCCCTGAAATTTAGGTTGAGAACTCTCAACAACCCTCATTTGCTAACTTTATGCTCAAAACTCCGTAGGGTTGTCAGAAATTAGCTGGAGGCAGGCGTGTGGCGTCAGAATTAATTGGGTGCTGAGGGTCCCAAGGCAGGAGGGAGGTCGGTGACGTCATCATTATGAATTTCATGACTCTTTTCCGCCCACAGGACTTCCCTCATGTTACACCTTATTGGAACTCTCTCACTGAGATCTATCATTTAGAAAAGTGAAAAAATGTGCACATCCTATTATTATTTAGAGTTGAATGAAACACTGGATAGACATGCAATGACTGAAAAATTACTTACCCCATCTTCGAATTTCCATCTTTTCCCCACTTCAGCTGCAGTACTTTTGAAAACTCGTTTCCTGATAGAAATTATTTTATCCCTCATTATAGTGGTTTCTTCATCAACTCTCTGCAATCACATGATAAATATGTTAATTCGGTTAACGTTTTTGAAGAAAAAATGTTTACCTTTTCCTCATTGCTGTGAAGGCTAACAAAGTAATAGGAAAAGGGGGGACTGATGGGAATTACAAAAAAAAAATCTTTTCGTAAAGTCTTATCCTTTAATTATGAAAAAAGATGGCGGAAACATTTTTAAGCAGCTATTGATTTTATAAAAATAAGTTGAAATTCAAGGTGTCTAAAAAAGGAGGCTGCCAAGGTGGATGGGGTAAGCCAGCTGTCCATACAGCATAGTCCCCAAAGCTTCAAGAAAATTCAAGCTTCAAGAGAATTCAGGCGAAGGTTTGAACCCCTTCAGAACCAGTGATTGATTAACCAGCCTAGCTCAGAGGAAATGCAGGGCTGTTGGTTCAGACCTGATCATCCTAATCGCCCTAGCTTTCAGAAATCAGGAGCCCACCAATCGAAATGACATAGTAAATCTCCTCTATAGCCCAGTTAAAATAGGGGTTTTGGTCGGAAAAAAGCAGAGTTATCGTTTTAATCTATTCATTAGGTCCCGAATTCATGGAATCTGAGTTTTCACCACCTCAGGAGCTGTTCTGAACGTAGCCAAAAAACCAAAAATGTTTAGCACTTTTTTTTTTTTTTAGATTAATCATCGCATAGACAATTTCACTCCCAGGAAAACTTGGAAATTGGTTTAGCCTTTTGCCCGCAATCGCCGGTTGAGAAACGGGGCAATTCGTTTTGCAACTTTGCAGAAAAAACTGTAACAGTAGTTTTAAACATCTCTAGCTTCGCAATGAGCGCTCCAATCAAAATGTTTTGCCCATAACACTTGTAGAGCATCAAATACTGAATTCAAAAACCACCTATTTTTCAGCACAATTTTTGCTTTTAGGGGCATAAATATATGCAGTGATTAGTGCACAAAACTGCAAACTATGAATTCCCTTAATGAGCATTAAATAAACATCCCGGTGACAGCAGCTTCAATTTTCAATACCACAGGAAAGCAAACTCACAGCAGGACTTGGTTCCTCTTCACTCGGATCGTCACCTGGTGGAGGAGCGGCAGATGGGTCAGCCGATATGCCCTTCTCTTTAATTTTCTGAACAGCTTCTGCTCTTAATTCAAGAAATTCGTCCACACTGAGGATCCGATTTGGTTGGTAACTACGCACAAAGTCTTCAAAACTGGAAGTCAAAACAATGATCATTGTTCTATTGTCTGGATGTGTGGTTAATTCGTTGATGGTTCATTTTACTTCTATGGGCTACTTGAGGAG
>JAEMON010000001.1:13625431-13636145 GCA_030264115.1 Lygus lineolaris | reverse complement strand
GTTTTAGAATGGTCTGAAAAGGATTTCCATGAAGAAAATTTTGAAGTCGTTGCAATAGCTTCATTTTCTAAAATGAAATATTCATTCTTCATTTTCTAAAAAATTCACTAACATCTATGCTAAGTAGGATGTTCCATGTAGATAAGGTCACGACAAGAAGGTTTTCCGTGTCGTTGGCCTTTAGGGCGAGCAAATCAGATGCTAACCGAATATGAGAGAAATTAACTTAATCTTAAAGTGACACAACATTTCAAACTGTATAAGCACTTCTTTTTTTTTTTGCTGTTTCTGGTGCTGTTTCTGCCCATGTGCCAGTTCTATGAAAGAAAAAATTCCTGTTTCTATCTTTTTGAATTCCTTGGGGTGTTTATTAATAAAATACTCTAATAGAAAATTGGATCTGAACCATTTAGGATCAACATCAACATAAAATTGCAATTCCTTAGGGTGTCTATTAATAAGATACTCGAATAGGAAGATTGGCGTTGAACTATAAGATCAACATCAACATTAAATTTTCAAAACCTAGTTAAACATGAACCCTTTGGCGGCCGCGCAACCGAACTGCAGTCGGCTAAATCAGCATTACTTGAACTATTCGGTTCAAGAGAAAATTGAGGGGTCGAGGGTGACAAGTATTCTTCTTCTATCGGTTCTAGAATCGATTGCTATGCTTCTTTGCATTTTTTGTGCCTTTCCCAGGATTCTGTGAGCCTTCAAAGTTGATGGTTATCCTGGTTGTGTGATAGAAAATCGCGCGCCCGCCAAAGGGTTAAGTGTTCTTACAACACAAAAAAGATTTGCTATTTAAAATAAAAATGAAGGAAGAATGGATGATGAGTGATAGAGATTTGCAGCACAGCCTGATCAGTAACTTTGATGATTAGGGGAAGTCATGATGCAATGAACTCACATGTATTTGGAGAAGAATGGGATGAGCCCCATCTTAAAAATAAAGCGAGGCTGAAGAAAGTGGCCGAGCCCACAGAAACATGTACCGTATACAAATAAAATGAAGACTCAAAAACTTGTGTTTCCTGAACGGAAAATAGTCCCACCAATCCATCAACACAAAACCTTATAACTGTCAACAGTACCAAAACCAAGGAAGTTGAAATCCATTCCAACCAATCAAACCATCAAAACCAATCAACCAACCCTAACGCCATCATGTCACTGTTTCATTCCAATTCCAATTAATTCCAACTTCCTTGACCAAAACAAACGAAATAACCTCTCTGTCTCTGGGGTGAACAGTTGAGTGTCTGTTTTCAAAGGCCTAGCAACTTTCGTGACAGACACGGTAGTTTATGTCAGATAAGGACCGACTGGATAAGTCAGGCTGTATCCCGATAGGGATCCTTATCCTTGGGGAAGAATAGGGAGCCCTATCTCAATAAGGTCTGAATTATTGGAGATAGGGAGGCCTTATTGACGATACGTAATGCCTTAATGGGACACTAGGAACTCTCTATTGAAGATTTATTTATCCCTATTCCAAGTTGGATAACATCAGTAATTTCACTCCTAAAAGAAGCAAAATAGATCAAAAACATCAATTTTTGAAAAAAATCGGTTTTCAAAAAAATTATTGATGCAGTGAAATCTCTTTCAATTGACGACTATAATGGACAACTGAACAGAGTTAATTATAGTTAATTAAATATGCACTTACTTCTTCACACTTTGACTTATCGCCTTTGTGCTTTTCGTAGTCTGCATACTTCCTCCAATATCCGTAACAATAAGGGTAAATCCTGAGGAATGAGTCGTAAGCTTCTCTTGCAGCATCTACATCATTCTGAAAACATGAACATCAAATTGAAATCAAATGTATTGAAAAACAAATTCCATCAAGTTGTTTGGGCAATATAGCTTCCTCACTTTTGAAACATGGTAGTTTAGAATAGAATCAGTTAGTGAGAATTTCATCAAAAATTGGTAGAATAAATCCGGAGTTAGGCCTTTTACAACAAATTTCAAGTTTGCGTATGCACAGTAGCTATTACTGATACGATTAGGGTGAAATTCAAAGGCAATTGTCTTGGATCCATTCCCAACTTCCCTGCGAATTTGAGCAGAAACGGTCCATTAGGAACTGAGAAATTGTAATTTCAGGAAATTCACGTTTGCACATTAGTTCACGCTACTAGTTGTCCTACGGCGATGGGATCAAAATGGGACCGTCACGGGACTGACCCAAACAATCCTTGAAAATTTCTTAAAAATCGGACCATACCTTAAGGGGACCACTCCACCCAGGCTAGAGCTTGATGCAACCTCAAACTTGTATCTACATTATATCTGTACGGCAACAAAAATATAATAGGGGAAAAGATAAATCAAATCCTTTGGACCAGCTGGAGGAGGATCTCCTCAAGTGTCCACCTCCAGCTGTCCAGGCCGAGAGTATGGAGGTTGTTGAGGGAATTGTTGGTGAGGGAAGTCTGGGCGGCACCGCTAAGAGGCTGCCTGGGCAACCTGATCCAGTGGATCCTGATGCAACCTCTCCGGGACCCAGCAATGTGGAGTCCCTGGTCCAACTACGTCTGGTAGCTCGGGTCCGGAGAATTTGTCCCCTGAGACCTCGTCTGACCCAGCTAAGAGGTTGGACTAGGGCTCGGAGAAACGTAATCTGGAACCTGATGCTGAGGATGAAAGGACAACGCCCCTGAACAAGGAGCTCCCACCTATTATCGCCTCTGCAAATATTGTGCAGAGACGTAGGTATGCTTTTCTAATCTGCAAAGGTGTAGAAATTAATTCTGCCATACGGCAGGCGCTGGAGACCCCAATGAAGAGGAAGAAAGCTAGGGACTTAGCGGACACCACTCCTGAAAAGCAGAAGGACAAGAAGAGGAGGACCCACCTTGACACCTCAACCCCAAGAAAGAGGTGTAAATACAGTGAGGCGGCACAGGGAATCAAGGAGGGTGTTTTTCACACAAACTACCCTTCTGTCTTTCTGACTTCGGAGCAAATGAACCAAATGCAGGACACCATTGTCGAGGCCATTTTGGAACTGGATCTAGACGGACCAAAGCCTGGTTTCACTGAAACTTCTTACAGAAGAGGATGGCTCTGCATTGGATGTATTGATGAGGAATCGTCAACGTGGCTCAAGAGCTTCATCCCCTACACGGTAAACACTGGGATGGGGCTTGCCTACGATCCTTGAAGGGAAGGATCTACCAAATCCCAGGGTAGCAACCGCCTTCCTCCACAAATGTGCGGAGGAAACAAAAGAAAGGATTTCCACTTCCTGGCACGTCAGAACAGAGGACTTAATGTAGAGTCTTGGAGAGTCCTATCACGTAAGAGAGGGTGAAGGGGGGGGGGGGGGGGGGGGGGCTATGTCTGTTCTGATGACCCTGCTAATTGATGCTGACTCCGCCAAGACCCTTGAGGACAATTCAGAAGTGAGCATCAAGTTGGCAAGGGGGACAATCCGGCCGAGGCTGCTGAATAAGCAACCTTCAATGACGCCTACGAGGAACAAACCAAAAACTTCGAAAGAGGGCACACAGCCCTCGAAGCTACAACCCAAAATTTGGATATGGTGAGAGATCCAAAAGACGATGCTGATTCTGGTGGGTCGGAACCTGCAGTAAACACACTTAGGGCGATATTCATAGTCATGACTCAAGTAGGGCTCGAGTATCTACTCCTTCGAGCAAATACTCTCAGGACATGAGCATCTACTCTCCAGTTGGCATTCAGAGTGTTAGCTGAGCAATTCCTCATCGGTCGAGTAACTCCTCGACAAGCAAATACTCGAGACGCATCCCAGGGCTGGAGCACTTCCTCAACCGGCAGTTGGTAGCTCTGATTGAGTGTGAAACAGGGAAGTTTCCCTGTTTGACAGGGATCTTTTTCGGGTTGTCGGGGAGCTTCCTCGTTGTCATGCATCACTGCAGTTATAACAGTTCTGGTAGGTTTTGTATATATTTATTTGGATTGTTTGTTTGGTCCGTTGGTTTTGTGTGAAATTAGTAGGTATGGAGAAGCAGAAGAAAAGAATAGTATTTGGGAAGGAGGTGTTTCAAAATGGGGTCGAAATACCATTATTTTGGATCTTTCCTTACCTCATTTCTATAATTTTAAATGATAGTGATTTGACTAATTTTGATGAAAGTTGGATGCAGGGTAAAATTATGAAAAAGATATCTTGACTGAAAAACAGTGTATTAAAAAGAAAGAAATGAATCAATCCCAATCTTGGACTAAATAAAGAAAATAAATAGGTATATTAATATGATAATATGAACTTTTCTTTATAATATTGTTGTGGAATATAAATTTCAAGATGAATGTAGATATTCATGATGGAAATGTCTATTGATTTTCCGTTGATGATGAGGAGAAGTATTAGGATGATGGCCAAAAAATATAGTTGAAACTCAGGGATTTGAACCTGGAACTGTTGGGTGACAGACCGAAACCGTAACCATTAGGCTATCCCGGTGATGACTGGCATGAGAAAGGCAGGAAGAAGCCTGGTATTCCCACCACAGCAAAATGTGGTCAATTTTGCTTGCAATTTAGTGGAAATTTCACTTCAGTCTCCTGATGGTGAGAAGGGAGATGTAGGAGAATTTCAGCCTGCTGGTGTTGTTAGACTGGGGTGGAAAGAGGCTAGTAGTGGTAGAAGATACGCCCACACTTCTTCTCTCTTCCAAGAGCTGTAGTAGGTGTAGGATTTCGCAGAAATCACTCACAGCTTTGCTGAAGGGTACTTGAAAATAGGTACTTCAGACTGGTACACTACTTCATCAGATGTATGACCACTTCAACCTTTCAAAAAGGAGGAAGGCTTGCTAGTTGTACTTGATACTGATGAGACCTGTTGGAGATGGGTAGCAGTGTCTTGATGCTCCTTGGATCTTGATCCACCACTTCACTCACAACACAACACAAATTCTACATAATAACTCGTCCTCATATCGTCGTAGTAATCCGCCATGGTCGTAATTGTAGCACACAAGCCGCTTTCGTCATTTTTGTTCAAAACAAACTGTCGAGTAACTGCTCAAGTGTCCTCCCCACGTACCTCGACATTTCGCTACTTTCGAGTAATGGCTGGAACTCGACTCAACCCCGATTTTGGTCTATGAATACCGCGTTGAGCAACTGCTCATCGTCCCGAGTAACTACTTGAGTAACTCCTCAAGGATATGCTCGAGATGACGACTGTGAATACCGCTGAGCATGCGACGTTGCTCAACGGCCCACTTGAGGAGTTACTCGGCTTTGAGTAACGACTATGAATACCGCCCTAAGGGCCTTCTGACCTTAAGGCCTTCTGACCTCAGCTGCAAGGAGGAAATGGGAGGCCTCTACAACCCCTACCAGAATCCCCGACGAAGAAGAAGAAGAAGGTAGGGAAGGTGAGGGGGAGTAGGAGAAACAAATGACTTTCCCCAACCTACGCCTCCTCCAGGTAAACCTTCACACTGCAAGAGCGGCCACAGCCATCCTCTGTAGGAACTTTGCCTAGAGGGGGTGTGACATTGCACTGGTGCAGTAACCATTGGCAGGAGTGAGGCGCGTGAAGGGCTTCTCTGCAACCTCAGGTAAGCTGATTTACTGTAATAGTGTAGAGCGGCCTAGAGCCGCTATTCTCATTAAAACTACAGTAAAATACATAACAATGCCTGATTTTATTTCCAGAGATCTAGTAGCAGTAACTCTGGGGGGAAAAGTCGGGAAGGGCATCCGTCGCACATATGTGGCGAGTGGCTATTTTCCTGGCAATGAAGACTCAGTTTCTCCAGCGGAAGTACAAATAGAAAAGTTCCATTCATACAGAATGAGCATGTTCCAATGTTTAGGATGGTATTTCACACCAAAAACCTCAAAACCTCAAAAAACACTTTTTTTTTTTTTTTTTAGCGATTTTTGAAACTAAATTTTCAAAATTTGACCCCTTGGAGTACTAAAAATTCTGGCCAACGAACTCATCCTTACTTTTGATATTATTGACACTAACATTTTTGGGTTTTTTATCTCGATCCCTCGGGCAGATATCGTCTGGAGTGACACATATATATAAATATATATATTGCAGCAAGAGCTGTAGTTTTATCGAGCTTTGATCAGAAATAAGTCTTGTAATCCCAACGTTTCGACGCTTTATTTCGTCATTTTCAAGGGATGAGTTCAAGTGAGATTCTGAAGGAGTAGGTAGGAAATTATCTGTTTGTTTTTGGTTACTCGTTTGATTAGTGATTTGATTACGTTTGATTATTTTAGTGAGTGCACTCAGGTAATTATAGTTGATAGAATGCCACGTCATCGTACCAAAACGTTCAAGGAGGTCAAGAACAGTCGCATAAATAACTTGAAATGGTTGAAACAGGACTCCGAATGTGCAAGTCCCGAAAGTTCCGCCCTCAGCTCTCTGTATTCATTTTTATCTGGGGGGTGGAGTAGCTCCCTTAATACGGTTTTTCCGGGGACAAAGAATGGGGTGTGCGCATAGTTTTTTTTTTTTTTCCTTTTCCAAATGATAGATCTTAGCGAGAGCTTTCCGAAATGGTGCAACGTGAAGGGTATCCTATTAGCATGCAAGGGTCTGGTGTTAATAATGATGACTCCGCCTGGGGGAGGTTGGAACCCTCAGTGCCCAAATAATTCTGACGTCACCAAAACTCCTCTCCAACACCCAACACAGAAGGAGATCATACGGAATAAAGAGATACAGGCGGAATAAGAGATATTGGTTGACACATGGACATAACACGGGAAATTCCTGTCATCGTGAAAATACCAAGACCGAAAAAATTTGAGGAACCCTTCATAAATAGGTTTGTTCTGAGCGTGGGTTATGGTAAACTAACAATTGAACCCACTGCGCACATTGAAGTCACAAAACACTCTTCCAAGCGTTTTTGAGTGTCGGTTCAGTTATTGATAAGAAGAGTGTTCCAAGCGCATCTTGAATTCAACCCAAACCTTAACTTTGTCAACCCCTCTGAGGAATGGGGTTGACTTGACCCCCAAAGAAACCTTCTGCAACCTCCCTACGATTCGTTCACTCTCATGCTGAATGCTCAGAGAGAATCAATCTCGTCCAACAGTAGGAGGAGGTTTTTGAATCAGCGTTCTGTAAACCCACTTTTTTCTGAGTTGCAAGCAGCGCAAGGGTCAACTCAACCCAAAGCTAGCCGTATACAACCCACACTCTAAACCGAGTGAAACCCAAACCCTGAATTTTTCAACCTCACAAGTTTGGTTGGAACAAACCAAATATTACAAATTAATATTAGGCTTGTTCCAAACTCAGGCAGTTCATGAACCGAGTTCCAACTCTGTTTGAGTTCTTGCACTTATTCCTTGGTGTTCCAATCCCTTTAGGTCAAAACTCGTGATTACTGAGCTGATTGACCTTTCAAATTCTACAGGAATCAGGTTGGACCGGATCATGAACTGCTGATTTCATAAACTTGATGAACCCTGACCCCAGTACATGGACGATGGAGATGGAAAAAACCTATTCAGTCACAGTAGCATAGCCGGATCGTGAAAGCGATCTGTAAGTATTTCTTCAGAACAGGATTCCCCAAGGGACGCAAGATATTCATTTTTACAACTCACCTCTTGGTCGACATACTGAAGAAGATACGTCCAGCCTGTGAAATCAGAAGGATCATCGCGAACTGCTTTCCAGTATTTCTCCAATTCTGGTAGCACTTTTGATTTTGTGTTGCTCTGTAACATATCATATACTAAAATAACATGGGTTATTTACAGATGAATAAATGAATCAACACGTAATAATGTTGGATTACTCACTATTTGTAACCAAACCCATATTTCTGGCATGTTATTTCGTGTACACGATTTTCTGCTCACAATAACTTCCAGCTCAGTCAGGAAACGAGTTCAATAATATTGTGCATAACGTTAGTAAATGCCAGATGCTGATAGTCTCAAGATGGGCACGGGTATTGATGTTGTGAATGAAAGCTCAACACTCAGTAGGAAGGAGAGACAAATAATTGGTCTTCAATGGCCGTGGTGGTTAAACGGTGACACACAGAATCCTTCAGATTTTGCTGTGTCAATAAGGTTGAAACCCCCTAACTGACCACAGCTAGACGCACAGTCAGGCTGGACATGATAATTGAAACAATCCTCAGTCTCCCAAAAAGGCGCACACGACTGCAATTAATTTAATGATTCACTTCACTCTCCTTTCTAATTATATCACAAAAAGCTTCTCAGGATCACATTTCCTAAAATCGCAGAGCCTTTGGGTGACTAAAGGCCATATCACACTTGCGCTGAAAGTTGAAAAAGAATGAGCGATAGCCACCAAATCGGGAAAAATGATTCTTTGGAAATTCGCTCATCAACTCATGCTGCATGAATGGGACTTTTTTATAATAAATTCCTATTGGTACATGACGTTTGAAATGAAATCACACCCAGAATTCCTGCCTTATGTACCTGCTGCTGTTGGTTGGATGGGATAGTATTTATAACGGCATAATGACAGGTATCATTCAATAAGACGTGTAGGTGGGCAAAGTTGGTAGAAATAAAAGTGAGACAATAAAGGAAAGCATAATCATTGCTTGGGTGGTAATTAACGCGTAGTAATGGTGAAGTACAGCAGGCGCAGTATTTACAATGAGATACTATTTGACTAGAAAAATTAAGTTTTTTTCTGTGCCAATTACTACGAGAAAAAACACGGTAAATACTGCGTGGCGACATATTTCGGTAGTAGTTGGCTACTACTAAAAGGAGCTATATGAAGGGTCTCTGAAGACCAAAACTGGCCAAATACGGGTGATGTGAGTCAAACCATTATTACGTCACCGAAACCCCGCCTGCCTATGAGACCCTCAGATGCCAGTTGTGTCTGGCAATCCTAAAGACATCACAATCTCTCTTTGCGCTCTCTCAGGGTGTTACAGGGCGACTTTTTTTCTCGACATGTTTGATCGGCGCATTTCCTTATTTCGTGATCTTTGGACCTGTTTCATATTGCAATATATTATGTCCTCCTCATGAAATGGTGGTACCGTTTCAATCGGATTTCATTTTAGTGTATTAAATAGATGCTAAGAGTTACGGGAAACTAAATGACTGATATCCCTAATATGGGCAAATTTAGCCGTTTCCCCCATGTAACGTACATAAATTATGTGAGTACCTGCCTATTCAAATGAAAGATCTCTTCCAGAGCTTCAAAATGAGATGATACATGAGGAGCGTTCACACTGTTGGCATGTATGTACCAACAAAAAGTCAGCACAATGCAGTCAAATTTTTTTTCAGTGAATTTCGGTCAAACCAGACGTAATTTTAATCTAAAAATTGGTACCTGGAGTTTTTTCCAAGGGCACTGGATTAGATTTTGAGGTAAAAAAATGCAAAATACCTGACAAGCAAGTTTCCTAACAGAGAACATAAAATGTTGTTACATTACCTGAGATTTGGATGATTTTGGTGACTTTCTTCTGGGACTCGAGTCTCGGCTTCCCCGGGATTTACTGGATGACTTTGAAGACTTTTCGTGCTTCTTCTCTTTTCCTCGGCTACGGCTTCTTCGACTAGATTTCTTTTCTGAACAAACAAAAACACACACGAGTTTATTCATTCAATCAGAATTTACAATCTATTAGTATGAGGCCTCAAGACTACAAGTTTCGTGGGGCCGTCATGTATGTCTGTGAACAAGAAAATAAATCTTCCATTCTAAGCACCTACAATAATTCAGAAACGTCTGCCAAGTTGGGTGTGGATCATAGCTTCCTCGCATCCATAACATGATTGTACATATATATATACATACACAGATCTGCTCGTAGATGCAAAAAAATGTGCGTAAAACTACATCAAAAATGGAGTAAAATGCCGCCAACCGCATATTTTTATCTCAATCAGTTCTCGAGATATGGTTTTTAAAAGGGTTTTTCAGGAAAACCGTGTTTTTTTTTTGTTTTTTTCAACTCTCATTCCTCCACTTTCCTTCATTCAATTTTAACTTCTGACCTCATTTTTGGAATCAGCGTTAAATTTTCTATACGTATGGTGTACTGCCATTCTTGGAAAGTACGATCTGAAGACCAAAACAGCAGCTCAAACATAGACGGATTTGAAAAAGTTAAATTTATTAGTCAACTTAGTCAATTTATTAGTCAACTTTATTAAGTCAACTTAGCGACTATCTCATTTCTTTGATAAAAAATTTAAGCTTGAATGCAAGAAAACGTTAGTTAGGCACCTGAAAAGGAGGAGTTTGATCAGAGGGTAAAAAAATTGTAAAAAATGTTTTGAATAGAAAAAATTGTGTCAACCATGTCAAAATACAAATTGAAATCAGGTTTTCCTGCTTCTTGAAAAACATCCGACCGACCTCACTCACCCTATTGATCACATAGTCTTCCACTCCTACATGATGACGACGCTGTCCAACTTAAGCTCGCTGTGCTGCAAAATAACCCTTATTCAGTAACCGTTGATGAATTGCCGTGAGTACCCGAGAATCTGAAATCCGTCGTTCAGGATATCCAGCACGATACTAGTGCTGTGCAGGAACTGCATTTGAATCGCAAACCCGTACACAAAACGAATGTCGGCGTACCTACCTGCGGTTAGTGAACCGTGCCATTTCTAACATCAAACTCCATTGGGAATAACTTTCGATCAACGTTGTTGTTTAAACAGGTGGGTACAAGAATTAATTTACACTTAGTCCAGG
>JAEMON010000001.1:13556719-13567744 GCA_030264115.1 Lygus lineolaris | reverse complement strand
AATAGCTTCATTTTCTTCGAAAATTCGCTAAAAGGACGTTAAAAATCCAAAATTACAAAATTAAAGTTATACATAGGTGATTCCCCTAAAGAACTGAAGGACAAAAAATATGCAGCAAACCACATCAAAATCGGTCAAAAATTGGGTGAGAAAAATAGGAAAAACATTTCTGGATTTACTCTTTTTAGCAAATTTTTGGAGAATTAAGCAATTGCAATGACTTCAAAAAGGTTGGTACCTACTTATATCACCATGGAAATCCGTTTCAGACCATTCTTAAACGATTCCTGACGTTTAATACTTTTATATATCTATATAATATATACCTACCCATATAATATATTTAAATACATTTGTATGTCACTCCAGACGATATCTTCTCACCCTAGGTACTGTCTAAAAAATAAAAATAAAAAGTCAAAATATTATTATATAAAAAGAGTTCTAGTCATGCAGCATGCATTGATGAGCGAATTTTCAAAGAATCATTTTGACGATTCGGTGGGTGATTCTGATAGGAAATTTTGCGCTGATTCCGAATATACTATAATATGTTCAAGATGATAATTTACACCAAAAACACGTTTTTAAGCGATTTTTTACCCTAACTTTTCAGAATTTGACGCCGAAGACTACTCCAAAAATGTTGGCCAACGAACTGATCTTTCTTTTGATATAATTGACATTTTGAAATTTTTTGGATTTATCAGATGGATCATCAAGGTCAGATATCGTATGTAGTGACAATCACACACACACACACACACACACTTTCACTGAGAACTTTCAAAAATCTGCATAGCTAAAATTTTGAAGCTATTGCAATAGCTATTTTGTAAGTTTTAACGCTGATTTCGGCACTCAGGATTATCTCACTAATGAGGGACATTGAAATGAGGGACATTGGAGAAATGGAGAAAGGAGAAATGAGGGACATTGTCCAATGTCCAATGTCCCTCATTTCTTAGTGAGATAATCCTGAGTGCCGAAATCAGCGTTAAAACTTACAAAATAGTTTTGGGTTTCCTGTGGTTAGGAGCGTAGGTAGTCTGAAACCTCGAACCAGATTGTTTTCAGCATCCGTAACTCAACATCAATTTGATACTATAACTTAATTTGTTGTAGGGACCTAACTACTTGGATGCTTCATATTTCAATTTATCTCATTTGACAGAAGGCACAGGGGCCTTCCGAAATTCCAGAGTGTGGGAGATTCTATGAATCGGACTCCGTCCGATTTTATCTACACGACCACGCATTCCTTAATACCAATATTGACTTGGGATGCGACCGTCGAGACAACAGATCTGACAAGATTAAGATGACCGAGATTTTAACGCATGCAGCCTCCGGTGACGAGCGTCTATCGAACGACCGGCTTTGAAATTAGCGCGTACGGTGGATTTACATAGCAGATCGTACAAGGAAGTTGCCGTGAAGGCACCGCGCGGAAGTTGTGTTGACACGATCCAAGGTCGTCTGCTAGCTAGAGCACGTCTCCCGTCTCTCGAAGGGTTTCAAATTTGATAAGAAAGTCACATTCTTAACATTTCCTCTGAATTCCGTCCTACACTCCACTCATATTTGAGCATTTTTCGGTAATTTAAATTTACTCGGAGAAAATTCAAATTTGATCACGAGATTCCAATGAAATTGCAGAATTCGATCTGGATTTTAGCGAATTTTCGAAGAAAATGAAGCTATTGCAATGGCTTCAAAATTTGAATAATGCAGATTTTTGAAAATTGTCTTCATGGAAATCAGTTTTAGACCATTCTAAAACGATTCCAGAAATTTAACGCTTTTTAAATGTATACACACACACACACAAGAATTTTTGGAGTACGCCAAGGGGTCAAATTTTGAAAATTCATCGTTGTTCTGAGTTGATTCTGGTTCGTTTCACCATGGATAAACTTAATCGTGGTTGCTTGCCCCTGAGGCAAACGGCACAAAGCTCCAAACATCCTTCCGCCACCTCTTTTTCGCGCATTTCCCTTGCGGATGAAGCAAGGTACCTAGGTAAGTAGTTTCTGTTCAATAATAATTATAGGTTCTTCGGTACCTATAAAATAAAGTGGGTAGGCGTAGAGGCTACTTGACCCCACTCTGCTACTTGGCACTGAAACCCATCTCTGATTTTGAAACTGGGTGGAAACATCAGGTAAACGTTTCACGAAAAAAGGTGGGAACAGTCTAATATGGGCAAGGTCATGTGAGGGACACGGTGATCCAATGACGTTTTCGGTAGTAGGTATTTTCAAAATTTCGCGTGAAAATAATAAATTTTAACTTTTTAAAATATGTGGACCATGTAGAGCGAGAAAATACTTGTCAGGAAAAAAAATGTTTTTAAGGCTAAATGTCCCCAGGGAGTAGTTAGAATTTTTTCTCAAGAGAGAAAAAGAGATGGTAGCACTCATGGGGTGGTGTAATTTAAATATTACTTCTCATTTGGCAAGGGAGTGGAATATTTGGAATCTGTTTGCTGATTCTAGCTCGAAAATTCGCTAAAAACCTGGAAAACCATCTTGATTAGCATTGTACGACTGAAATACCTTGAGAAGAAATTTGCACAGGTGCATAGGAAACGTTTCCTAGAGCTTTCTCTCCTCAAATGGCACTCCTGCGCCACTCCGGGAAAACACGGCGAAATATTAGGAAAATTAAGTAATAGGTTTTTTCATACGGGGCACACACGTCTCACCCGTTTCGGCTGATCAAATAGTAAGTCCTGAGACATAACGAAGGGCAAAAACTGGGGCACTATGTCTGGCATGTTCCAGATGTAGTGAACGGGTTAAAATAATGGTATATAACAATCAAATGAAGAGGAGGGGGATTTTTCGCAATCGCAGTTCAGTTAGCTGGTCACGAACCAATCAGCTGAGAGCTGTTAGCAATGCAGGACTTGAAACCGAGGCAGCTAATGGTCAAGGGATGGAAGTCAGTGTTCTGTCATTGACCGTCTCCAAGATGAGGACACAGGACACAAGCAATCACCTCAAGAGGCTTCACGGGAAACGCTCCTCTAAAATACTGATAGATTCAAGGTGGCGCTCCCACGAGTTATGGAAACCAAGTTCTCGTTTCAACAGTAGTTTAAAATTTTCAAATCGCGCTAGTACAACTAAATGCACAATTTTCCACAAAAAAGAAGAATGTGTGTCATTTATAACTTATAACCGATTTTTAACTTATGAAATTCTATCAGAGTAATTAAATAACGTACGATAAAATTTTCCTGTGTACCTATTTTATTATCAAACAACAAAAGTAAGTAGTAAAATTGGTTATTAACGGAACTAATCAAAAAAAATTGGACAGATTTTTACCGTCGGGCGGCAGTGACATTTTATCGCCTCGACACATCGCCCCAGTATAAACGTACACATACACGTAAATCCATGCAGGGCCACCTTCTGATGTCAGTGGCACCACGGCGCCAGCCCATCTAGGGATGTCCCAGGATTTATAATCGACAGTTTTCTTTGGAGGTTCTTGTATGTTATAGAGATTGCCATACTAGAGTATCAAAATTCATTTAAAACATTAATCCGATTCTTTCTAAAATAAAGAAAATGAAGAGCTATAAACATCACGAACGAATAAAAAAAAGTAGAGAAACTCTTGTATACGAGCTACTTGAATGCAAACGGTTAAAATTATGTATCATGTAAATTTATTATAAGACATGCACCCCACCCGCGCTACTACAGTTCCAGTCTTGGGTGGTCAGTATAAAGCGTAACGTAAACTTGATTATGATACAAAATAAAGACTGTATTCAGTTGAGTGTTGTCCTCTTCTGACCAAGATTGGAGAGTCGACCGAGGATGTTTATAGTCTGTTGGTCCACTTTTCACGTCCACTGAGATTATAGGCTGTTTAGGGTTTCAAACATCTGGTCTAGAGTAATCCTTGAATTACATGTCTCAGCGTACTTCACGTTTGCACATGCGCGGTCTCTAACGAAGATTCGAATGCAATGAAATTCATATGAGATCAAGAAGGGCCCCGAACCCCCCCGAACTACCATCAAAATGTCAGATTGTTTTGGATCATTGGTTCGTGATGTAATGGCTGTTTCTCAGAAATCCGTACGCACATACACAAGTACTTGAAGGAGTTAAAATTTCGAAGTGTTTTCGAGATTCGCGTTCAGGATGATCGAAAATGGGAAAATCGGTCATATTTACATTAATACAGTGAAGTTTGTCTAATAAGTGCGAAAACGAAAACATAAGGCCTCTGCTGACTTTCCCCTACGACAGAGCCTAAATTTTTCTTTGAGTATTTAGGGGAAGGGTTAATCGCAGTTTTCGGCCATCTTGCCTTCTTAAGTACTTGATTCAAACTGCGCGAAACAAGAATATCATTGAAAAAGTCATGCTTGTTTGATAAACCCCCATGACGGTCTCAACTGGGCCCAAGGGGCAGTTTAGGGGGTTGGGTGGAGGGGCAAATGTAGGTTTCCGGCTATTTCGCCCCCATACTTGATTCAAACTGTGAGAAACTGGGAGAACATTTTTACTAACAGGTTTGAGCCACAATCACTCTCATACAGCTACACAGATTTTCGACGAGGTTTTTGTTAAACGATAGAAAATTAATATCTTGGCCAGGTTATAGGCTATAGGAGAATATTCTCATCCTCTTCTTTCATCCAGAATCGATAGTTCTTCGCAGACTCTGGGAATAGAATCCGATAAAATTGGCCCTACCCACGAATACAGTTTTTTAAAATAATAGGTTCGTTGGATTAACCACAAGTTGAAACCGGCGGATGACACATAGGACACATTGCTATTGAAAATCAGTATGCCGAATCCAATATTGTATAATATGAATTATTCTTACCTGACAACATCATATTGTCACTAATGTGACATGTTTATCGCGGAGGAATAAATTATCATTGTGTTTTAAAACCTCAACTCCATTGAATTCCATCATTCTTTCGCCATCGTTTACCAATATACCACATCGAAATCGGTCAATAACTTCGAGCATGATTGAAACACCAGACTTATATATTTGGCAATAAATTACGTGTACAGCAAAATTGTACGATTATTGTTTTTGCAGTTTTTTTTCCACAATAATTCACGTTATTGAATTTGATTAGGAAAATGTTGGATTTCATTTGGAAAATATACCAAATCGGTACTAAATGTTTTGTTACCTTCCTCCACATATCGTGAGAAGAAAGTTCCATTCATGCAGCATGAGTTAGTGAGCGAATTTTCAAAGAATACTTTTAAAAATGCGTTTTCTTAGCGATTTTTGACTCTACATTTTAAAAATTTGACCCCTTGGAGTACTCCAAAAATTCTGGCCAACGACTTCATCCTTTCTTTTGATATTATAGACATTTTTAATTTTTTTTGATTTTTTATCTCGATCCCTCGGGCAGATATCGTCTGGAGTGACACACACACACACACACACATATATATATTTTCATATAAAAAATGTTAAATTTCAGGAATCGTTTTAGAATGGTCTGAAACGGATTTCCATGAAGAAAATTTTCATTACAAACATTTTGAAGCCATTGCTATAGCTTCATTTTCTTCAAAAATTCGCTAAAACAAGAAACTCAGAGATAAGTTACTAATTGGAAATGGTTTGAAATAACTGTTCGATGACCCAGGAGGCCAAATGGCCATCTTCTGGCGAAAATTGAGTTCTGGTCCATTATGAATTCATGGTCTGATTCGACCGTCGAATCGTCGAATATCGAATCAATATTCGATTTTCGAAACTCGAGGGTATCATGAGGCACCTACACTTTTCCCCGTCGAATGGTCGAAAATCGAAGCTACCGCTAGGATCGCTGCTGCATTTCGATATTCGACGTCGAATCTGATTTACGACGTCTCCAGCCCATGGTAAATTCGAACCGTCGTAAATCGAATGGGAGCCGGGGCGCATGCGCATTAGCTCACTTCGAAAGTCCCAATTCGACGTCGAATACCAGGAACCATGAATACCGAAGGAAATTTCGCGCTGATTCCGGATATCTCTATCATAAACATACATCTATTATGGCGAATAAACACGTTTTTCAATATACACTTTATTCCTTCCAAAAAAGTTGTTGCCATAGAAAATTCGTGGACAATGCAATTTCCCGCCGAATGAGACCAACCCTCTCTTTGTAGGTTTTTTGTGAGACCTGTACTCGGTAGTTCCTTGTCACTGCCAAATGAGCCCATAAAATGGCTCAGCAGGAACACATTTGAATCACTGTTGTATCCTTATAGGAAATTTTACGCTCATCACGAAAACACCAAACACTATCTATACCTACTATTACGATGGAAATCAGAGTACGTGTGCCTACCTGCGTTATGTTTCCAGCTAAAAACCTTCATATCGGTGAAAAAAATCAACAATTTGAGAGGAAAAAATGTACGGCCCTATTCAGTGTTCTCGCCTCAAACCAACTCCTATTTTACCTCACCATTGTGCCAAAAATGAATTTTTCTCAATTCTAGGTAAATTTCCATAACATAGATGAAAAACCTAATTTAAAAAAAGATGCATAATATGAGTTGAACTTGTTGAAAATAGGTACGCATTATTATAATTACCTATGTAGGTACTAAATTTTAACGCTGGATGTCGAAATTCACTTTCGATCAAATTTTAACGATAAAAGAAACAGAAATTAAGATTCTGCAGCTAATTTACTATAATAAGAAACAAATATTATTAACTAGGTAGGTACAATTCCCATGTTTGAAAAACGGATTGGCGTGGTGAATAGCGATAGTGAACCCTATGACGAGTGTCATCTGGACTCAGCCAATCCCGGTGAAATTACCGCACTACGTCTCCACTGATCTATTTACTGCTATTATTTAATGCTTTCACTGTTGAATTCTCGATTATAGAACACATCTCTCGAAAAGTAGGGAATTCTAAGTTTTTCACACGTATATATATACGTGTTGGAAAACTAAATTCACAAATCATTATAATTTATTGCCCTTTGAACAGGAAAATGTTGAATATGGTTTTAAAATGTTGAATTTGAATTAAGTTCAACAATTTGCCTGACTGGGTAGGTACCTATTGTAAGCCTAAATTTGTGGAATTTTTTTTTGTTTTCTTTAAATTTGAGAAAGATATTGAATTTCAATTACTTAGTGATCCATTCACACTAAAATGTACGTATTTCCGTAGAGAAATTCTCAACAATTCGCCTGCCTGACGACACCTTCAAGCTTCATATCTTTCTAGAAACGATCAAACTGAACTTGACTAGTGTAAGTTATTTGGAAAGGAGCATTTGAAAGGAATGAGTGATGGCGGTTTACCTGGAGGGTGGCGGCGGTGCGGGAGGCGGGGGATGGAATCTGAGCGGTCTGCGAAAGAACTGCGGGAGAGTAGCGGTCTAAGAGGAGGTGCTGAGAAACGTGTGCGCTGGTACTTGGGCAGGCATAGTAGAGCGGCAGGATTGGACGAGCGCGAGGTGGCTGCTAAGAAGTTCTTCAGAGAGTCCTTCGAGGTGGAGGATCTTCGGCAAGCAAGGATCTCGGAAGAGGTCTGGAGTGGACGTCGGCGCCTGCTAGTATACGGCGGTGAGACGCTGGGAGTCGCGACTGGACGAGCGGGGCGACTTGAGCGAAGCGGATGGAGCGAGCATTTTGTTCGTAGGGGGCGACGGAACCGAGGGGAGGAGGAGCGTCAGGGCGAGCTTCCCGTTCGACGAGGGAAACCGGAGGTCGAGAGCATCGACTCTACCGACAAGGTCTTGTTTGGGGTCACTACACAAAGGATGATGTCGTCTCCCTACGCCACTCCTGACAACTCACGATCCGTCTTTGCCGACCGAAGCAACTAGAAGAACTCTGTTAGCTAAACTGAGGATAACCGAATTCGTTGCCAAAACTTCACCACTACAGAAGGTTTATGTCGGTCATTGGAGACGGGTCACCACTACAATCACACCTCACAGCTTCGCCTAGTCGCCGTCACGTTATCAACTACTCACTCGGTCTCTGACCGCGGATCTCCTGCCTTCACGTTCACACACACCCATACATTTAACAACCCATACAAAAACACATGCACCAACTCCAATGTTGATGTTAACAACGTTTGTTTTTATTGTTGTGGAAAATAAGAATCAGGACGGGCAGAACGGATTGGTTCGGATTGGTTCTCTTTGCTGATTCTTAAATTTTAGGCAACACTAATTTTTTATCAAACACACCGCACGCAAAACCGTCAAGTCTTCGCCTTCCTCCATGCGTCTATCATTTGATATGGAGGCAAGATTGGCTTCTTCCAAGGAAGTTGGAATTGAATGGAAGCGCCCTCACTCCAGCGGTTTTGTGGACAACCTGCGCAGAACGTTCATTCTGCGTACGACAGCCCCTCGAAAGACCCGTTTAGCCTTCCGTTCCATTGCAGGGGCAGCGACTCTCTCTGTCCAGCCAGGTTGTCTCCGTCACTCACTAAGCCAGGCCCACGGTATTTTTCTTTATTACGGTCAAGGAAGTTGACTTGGGAGAATAGTTGTATTAGATTATTAGATAGAATGAAGAATTGATGCTCACTCGATTTGTAAAATGTCAGAAGTCATTCTGAGAAAGGGAATGGCTAGGTACCTAAAGGTCTGAAAGTCATTGAGCAAGTTGTGTGAACAAAATCAAATCTGAAAGGCGCGTTAGGCTGCGAAATGTTTGTTGAGAAAGAGTTTGGTTGTGAAAAGCTTTGCGTTTGTGCAGATATCAAGGAGTAGAATCGTACTAACTCCTGTGACTAGGTTGGCAGATGTGCGATATTTGCTGATAATAGCAAATAAACGTGACTTCGAATTTATTCAATTCAATGTCAAAACTATACTTATTTTTGCAGGGAAACGTTGAGAAAGAAGTTTTGAAAAAGACTATGTGTGTGACCTGGAATTGGAGATGGCTTTTAATGTAAGGAAGCTATGACGAGAATGAACTTAGAGTGCCTGTGAGCACTGATAGACTTAATTTATATGAAGAAAGGAAGATTAGTTTGAACTTGTGTTAGCTGAATGAAGATGATATTCAGAGAGTAAGAGCAAGCTAGAAGTCAACGAAGGAGAGATGATAGACTGTAAAGGAAGAGTTCTTCATTCCAATCTTTGAAAACCCCAAAATTCTTGAGATTGAAGATAGTGCGAATAGAAAGCTGTTTCTAGGACACCATAGAAAGTTTATAGAGACGATTGTGAAGAGATTTGGAATGACAGAACTCACAATAATAAGAACTCTGATGATAGACAGAAGGAATGAAAAGAAAGAGAGTGCTGTCAGAGAATTGCTGTGACAGTTCTAAAATTTTGAAGGCTGGGAAAGTGGAAAATAGTAGAGAATGATAAAGCTTGTACGTCAAAGATATTTCTGACTACGGTCTGTTGTATCTGGGAAATAGTGACGTCATAGACTGCCATCCAGACGCCTCATTGGGCATGTATGACGAGGAAGAATAATTTATTCGTGGAATGTATTGAACTGTTTGGAGATGTGATTTGCTGAAGAACGGAAAATCAAACTCACAGTGCTTCATCATCAGTTGAGTGTGAATTTGTATGGAATGAGCGAATGTGTCTGAGGCTGTCCTGATTGAGGTACCCATTGTACTTATCTTGAGTGTTTGAAGATGATAAGGCAGCAATGGAATTGGCCAAATAGATTCGAGAACGCTTAAGCATTTGATTGATCTGTGTTACCAAAATTTGGGAAAGGAGATGAAAGAAGGTAAGCACAGGTTGAGATAATGTTTATGTCTGTTTTCAGGAAGGCCCAGAGAGAATATGAGAACGAAGGCTGTTGAGAAATGGTGAATGCAATCTAGAGAACGACAGCGACTAGATTGACACTGTTGAGAGAGGAATTACAGAGAAGGATGGGAGACTGGCGAGTGTCAATTTCGTTGAACGTATAGTGAATGGATATATGAGAGAGTAGTGAGTCATGAGGAATGGATAGATGATATTGAGTATGAATGAATGGAGTAGTGTGAATTGAGTAATGAATTGAGTAATGAATGGAGTAGTATGAATGAATGGAGTAGTGAGTATGAATGAATGGATAGATGATATTGAGTAGTGAGTATGAATGAATGGATAGATAAGAGAGTAGTGAGTGTGTTGGAGAGAAGCACCCCATCCGCGGAGGGAGTGTGAGAAATGAATGTGCGTTGGAGTACTTCTCTGGTGACGTCATCACGCTCCACCCTCAGTGGATGAGTCTTCACGTCTTAGTGTGTTAGTACCACTGTGGAACCCAAGCTGTCGAGATGTCATCTCTCCCTTGCAACTTTCTACGTACTTACGTAGTCATCCGCCTGTCTTCCTGAACGTCCTCATCTGCTCTAGTGCTAGTTTTATTGAAAGAATAATTCTGTATCTAAATTCATCCTTTGATTGTCGAACTGTTGGTCAATAATTATAATCATTTCGGATTTATCGGATTGTTCTTCATTATCAAAGCATCCAAGAACCTTGATTGAATCTTGAAAGTAAGTAATATCTAAGTAAGTAATACCTCTCAGTATTTCGAGTCTGTTGGTAGGGTTATGTAGAAATTGTAGTCGTTCTTGAGAAATCACAATAATACTCGAGTAATATTTTAATTCCATTGCACCTCGATTTAAAAACACAATCACCTACAATTGTGCCACAATCTGATGATTGATGGCTACTGCGTTTGCGAAAAATTTAAATTTAATGTCATATAGGCATAACTATGGACTTATTCTACCAATTTCGCTGGAATTTCACTAACTGATTCTATACGTCCATGTTCCAAAAGTGAGGAAGCTATAAAACCCACCCAAGTTGGCAGACGTTTTTTCATCAATATCCTACCTGTTAGGCTAGACAGAAAGAGTCGCTGCGCCTGCAACGGAATGGTAAACTAAACCAGCGGAGCAAGAGGCTTACAGGAAGTTTCGGACACAAAACCGCTTCCATTTAATTCCAACTTCCTTGTTATAAACCATGTAAGTAGGAATTGGTTCCTATAATATATA
>JAEMON010000001.1:13515940-13529294 GCA_030264115.1 Lygus lineolaris | reverse complement strand
AATAGCTTCATTTTCTTCGAAAATTCGCTAAAAGGAAGGAAAGTGAGGAAACAAAAAACTCTAGGGGACATTTTCTGTTCGTTATAATCCAAGGAACTTCCTTGAAGGATGATCTCTTACTTTGTTGGTAGATACCCGGTATATATATATTTTGTCCTAACCTTAACTATTTCCATCCAGAATCTAAACTGTAATTGAATTTATCGAACAAATTTTTGAAGTTGTGTGTCTTTCTAACAAAAATTAGGTTCAAATTGTTCGTATTTTTTCCCCCAACTATCTGCAGCAAGAATCAAATCGATAAAAATCCGTGAAAAAGGTACCTAGGTGCCTACTGAATGTAACCCAGACCTGTTCATTAGACTTCCAGTGGCAAGTGCAACCACTGGGCGACCATTGGCTGATCTAGTTATCAAGTTTATCTGAGGCCTTTGAGGCTGTAGGTAAATAATTTATGGTTGTTTGTTGTTTTCTATTTACTAATTTTATTCAGAACGTTTTATTATTCAAAATGTTGAATATAAATTTACGTGAGATTTGATTGTAATAAAATCATGGTTTTGAGGTTTTCTTTCACATAAAATTTACTCTCGCGTATTTTGTATGATAATCTAAATTAATGCATGTGCTACAACAGTGTTTTAGTGAGAGCCAGTTCATTCAACTTCAAATATTATTCCTATGATTTTTACGCTTATAGGAATCGTCGTTTTTCATAAGCTTTTCTGAGTTAGGGATGGGACAGTAATAACAAAACATCAATTTCCGATGTTATTAGGAATCCTTAAATCAATGACTGAAAAACATCAATGTACTCACAATCAATGTTTTACAGCATCGATACATCTACCTTTCACCATTGATATTCCTCTTATCAGTAATTGGTTCTATTTCAAGAGAGCATGGTGATGATGGTTGGTTGAAATCCCTTCTCCGGATCTCCGCGTGGGTTTTCATAGCATCCATTCCCGTAATAATAATAATAACAGTAGATTTTTTATTCGTTTTCCTTTTTTAAGGCAAGAATGCATCACACATGAATCAATAAATTAGTTGCTGGCAAGAAAAAGCAGGTAATAAAAAAGTAGGTAGGCAGGTATAAAATAAAATTGCCACTCCCTGCAACCAGAAGTAAGTGTAGGTAGCAGTGCTCTGGCTTCTGTGAGTGCACCGCTTGCACAGAAGCCGCCGTAAGCGGTGTAGTGAGTCCAAGGCTATTGGTGTGTTATGAATCCGAAACACAACATAATCCCTCAACAGCTTCTGTAGCATAATGGACAGGATTGTTGACTAAGGTACCTAGCCTCTCTGAGTGCACTTTTTGTTTTTTAACCTCAACTACTCTGTTTCGTGATCTCTTACCTTCCACTCTCTACTATTCAAGCAAATGGATTGATGAGGTAGGTTTTTGTTTCAAGACAATGCCTGTGCACCGAGCATTCAGCGGGTCAACGTTCTATGCAGAAATTAGTATTCTATGCTGATCAGTGGCGCTCGACCTCTAGGAGATACGATCAAGATAAGAGTAGGATAGAGGGGAGAACAAAATGAGCCAATGAGCGACGACTACGTACTGCTTCATTCAAAGGTGACGTTTCACTCTCAGGTCGACATGAAGTGTCACACATTATACACTATTCAGTTGCCATCGGAAATATTACTTGTTCTATAACCAAGTTAACGTCGCGTCAATTACGATATAAGTAAGATTATACTCTTTAGTGTCACAAGTTTTATCAATTTTTGTAATTTTTCAAAAATCTGGCAGAAGCCCAGCCCATGGGCGCTGCCATTTTCTGTTCAGTCAGGTCAGGCACGCCCGTCCGACATTCTGTACTCCCTCTATCCTGCTCTTATCTCAATGGGAGATACAAAGTGAGGCAGCCAACCATGGCCAATTTCGCACAAAAACAGCAATGGGGATCTGTTTTTCTTTTCTTAGCATAATGGCTAATTTATCGCTTATTAATATGACAACATTTTCAAGTTCACTATCTTCGATAACATCGATGTTCCAAACATCAACAGTAAACAAAACATTGATGTTCCAAACATCAACAGTAAACAAAACATTGATGTTTTAGTTACATCAGACAACGATGTCCTATCCCTAGCTTGAGAATAATATCCAGAACACATATCCTTCTATCCACAGGTAGTTAGCCTGTGCCTGACAGTAGGTAGGTACCTACCCACCTAGTATTGATTTGGATATAGAGTTGAATAAAGTCTTCTAAAACCACGAATATTAATTTCGTAATTTTAATCATTAATAAATGAATATTATGATTTACAGTCTGATGCACAATACGAATGAATTCAACTACCGATAGATTGAAATTATGAGCTTGTTAACGAAATTTGATAATATTAGCTGGGCACAAAGATGATTGTAGAACAATCGTGAAATATATACTCGCATTATGAAGGATAGGTACCTGAAACATACACCTCACCACAAGATAAATTCTGTTCAGTACCTATACCTACGAATATTACAGTTCTGAACATTCACACTGTCCAAAATGCGTTTTACATTTAAAATTGAAGCGTTGTACAGATTATAAATTTGACAATGTAAAACCATATTACCTTGTACATAATATAATATGTGTAATTTATTGGGTTATTAGACGGTCATGATTTTTCATTCTCTACTGATTTGATATTTTTATTATATTCTGTGAAGAAAGAGGGAATGAGGGCAGCAGTTTGAAACGGTTTCACCAATTTTAGTTCTTGTCCTATTACTACCTATTTAATTTCATCCTTTCGTTGAGTAGTTCTCGCATGGGAACGAGCGTATGTTTTTTGTTGTTGTTAAGGGATTTAATCCTGTTTTACCAAAGATCTTGGCCTCAAATGTTTTCATAAGAACTATTACCATTTGGGGTGCTTTAAGGTGTTCTAATGAAGCAATATTAATTAATCAAGTCGTTATTATTATTTTATTTATTCGGAATTATCACATTTTTAATTATTCTTTATTACGCCTAGCAAGCCTGTTGAGTCGGTTATACCGGTGTTATACTGAAATAGATTATTTACTATGCCTGAAATAAGAAAATGTGATTTATAGCGGAAACTTAGATATAAATATACATGAACTGAAAACTTGCCTGAAATATGTAAGTGGAAAGTAACTACGTAATTGTTGTGAAGATGTAATCTACGTAGTCCTTTTACGAAAAACGTAAAGATTTAAGGTGCAAGATTGATTTTTTTATTTAAAATTAGTCTACCTGTGAATTTACGAAAATATATATGTTTTATAACTACTTTCCCAATATTTTTTCTCTTCAATGGTTTGGCTATAAGTTAGCTGTGCTCTCATTATGCTGTGAACACTTTTGTCTTACTTTTTGGATTGAGTTATTTCATTTGTGGAAGACATAAATACTGCGTTTCCTCGGCATTGAAAATCCGTTCTCAGACGATGAGAACTAATCAAAATGTACAATTTACATTACAATCTTTATTTCCGATACTAATTGATTTTCCTATTGGTCCTCCTTTAATGTATCTCACCATTATGGTAGCTACCTACATGGTTCTTGTCTACGAAATCAACAACTCATGAATATTCAATAAAAAGAAACCAGCGTAAATTAAAACGTTGTCTATTCCCACGAAAATAGTGAGTTACAAAGCTGAATTCGACGGTCATCATCAGTAATAAATAAGAACTGATGTTAGTTACCTTTGTTACTGATGATGAGCTAACCGTCAAAATCTATTCAACAACGTTTTCATTGACACCAGTTTCTTTTACTGAAATGGGTTTCCACAATGGGGAATTTTCATGTATGAGAAAATCACATTTTTTCTGCCTTTGTATTGTTATTTGGAATAAAATAATACTGTCAATACAAAGAAAAAAAGTGTATTGCTCGGGTGTGGAGAAAACTTGGAATAAAATCTCAGCTGTTTAAATAACAGGCGGAATTCCGAAGGCTCTTGAGAAACCCTCTCTCCTACGTCACACTAAAAGAACTGAACCGAAAAAGAATGCGCTGAGATCGCATTGAGAGCTGTGAAAATAGGAATAATTTGAATAATTCATTAAAAATTAATCAATATTAATAATTAATTAATTCGATCAATTTATTAATTATGTAAATTCTATTCCCACTAATCAGGATCCCAAACAGTGATGGGCTTTGTGTTTCATTTTGTTCGGTTGGCATCTTGGATGGAATTGGCCAATGACAGACGACACCCTTTTTAACGTCACTTTCCTGCCATATTACAATAATAAACATTTCAATGCATTTTCTAAAATTACTGATACACTATTTTTGCCCTATGACTTCATTGTTGTTTCTTTTGAGTCATTATCTCTCAGAAAAAATTTTTTTTTTTTTAATTGATGATAATTTCCCCAGTGGGGAATTCTCATCGGAAGTGATTTAGTTCGTCTCGAATATAGTAATAACTAACGTTCTCTAAGACGTTGATGCCATTATGGCCTCCCCAAGTAATAGTAGCCACAATGGCTCCTCCCACACTGAGGGTGTGGTACATTAAAGGGGCAAGGGAGTGAGCCCAAAATTTCCTCAAAATGCCAAAGGGCGGGCTTTATAGACGGTCCTCGAGTTTCAAGGAGACCTTGAGATGGCTTTCAAGGCCGAATCCGTATTCCAAATTTTGAGGAAACCATCTCAAGGTCTCCTTGAAACTTGGACCGTCTATAAATCCCTTTCCTAAATGTCGAAGAGTTCATAGGAACTCTTACTGTGTTAGACCAATAAGATTTAAAAAGCGGATAATCTCCCCCTCCCCTAACCATTTTAGAATTGAACAGTTTTCCCCATTTTTCTCAGCCAATTTTCAACAGATTTTGATGCGATTGGCGGCATTCTTCCTATTTTATCATTCTCTACGGGATGAGATGCCCTTATGCCAATGGGGTCTGCGCATGAGAAATAAAAATTGGAAAAAACCCATTAATTATGTTATTCGAGTTGCCATGACTGGTAAACACTATTTATCAGGACGAAAAACTCAATGTGGGAGCAGAAATCGTAATGTTAAAATGGAGTGTTTTGAATTGCCCTCGGGGGTGTGACGTAGGTACCTCCAGAGGTACGTACGTCACCGCCCCAGATGTCCCTTTAAAAACCGTTCCGATGGTTTCGACATTCTCCGCATGGATGCGCTTCGACCAATCAGCGCGCTCCATTTCCGCGCGCATTTCTTCAAACGTTCACATTTCTCTTCGTCGATAGAAAAATAGACAGACCACATAATTATGAAATAACCCCACTTTGGCCATTATGAATCGATTCCTTTTCAATAAAAATTGTAAAAAAAAATCATGCGCAGACCCCATTTGAATTTTAAAGAAGGAAGTGAAAAATTTAAAATTATACATAGCTGATCCTCCTAGAGAATTGAACAAGAAGAATGCCGTAAACCACATCAAAATCGGCCAAAAATTGGCTGAGAAAATGGGTAAAACGAATAACATCAGTTGCTTGAGCCCTTTTAGTTGGTTCCCCTTTTTTGTCTGTCACTAAAGAATTGAAAGACTATCTGATCTACTACCTCTAAATTGAAATGACCCCAAGAATCACTTTTGAACTTGGAGTATTATTCCAACGTTGCACATAGAAGTGGTTTCTATAAATAAATAATTCTGTCTGTTTCATTAACTTGATAACAACAATTTATTTCGATTGATCAGTCAACAAGACTAGGTATGTAGGTAATATTAATCTTTTATTAGTTTGGAACAATAGGTAGGTAGAACTAGAAAAGTTTCAGTACCGTAGGAACACAAACAGAACCGTCATTTTATCCTTTGAAATGGCAGGATTTTATACTTAGCGACGATCATTGTTCTAAATATCTCCCCAGCCATCTTGTTGTTCATTCTGGAATCCAAAAAATCAATAAATATCAAGTCGAAAAAATATGATACGTAATATGATTCTTTAATTTAATATATAATTCTTTGGCCCACAATAAATTATGGTTCCGGCAAAGTGTATAGAGACGCTGATTGGCGACAGATTGCGCTAGCATCAGAGTATATGGGGGGGTCTGTAATCGACGAACGACATTGATAATAGGTAACAGTTTTTGTTTCAAACTTGCTGGTGTATTTCTTCAGCCCTTGGTAAACGATGCCATGTTTTGCCCACAGCAAGGCGAGGTGTTCTGTGAAAATCTACCTCGAAACAAGCTCTGCACAATTGACAAACTTGTGACCACCTAGGGAGGTGATAAGATGTCAAGATGAGTTTGGGTGACTAAATCAAGTGTTATTAGATTATTATCATTTTCTGGAGATGAATTTGGCGTTTGTAATGAGTTATTAGGGTGATACATCAACTTGCAGTACTTTTTTGCAGGTTAGAACATCAATGACCTAAATATAAAATTTCCCAGTCAAATTTAATTTTCTTCCTATAAAGTTCCTGGTAGGCCATATCATAAGGGCTTCTTAACACCTTGAATTTGATTGAAAAAACTAAATTTGGTTGGGAAAACTACATTTGATTGGGAAATGCTAAAGAAACGAGGGGCCAAGGGAGTCAGCCCAAAACGCCTAGATTTCTGCTACTGAAGAGTTTATAGGTACTCTTACATTACTACTGCTTAGGACCAATAAGTTTGAAAAACGGATAACCACTAACCATTTCAGCTTTGCACAGTTTTTCCCATTTTTCTCGGCCAATTTTCAAGGGATTTTGATGTGGTTGGCGTCATTTTTACTATTTTATCATTCTGTGGTCTGCCGACCCTAACTAGGGGGTCCGCCGCGAACGTCGAGAAAAATTAATACATTCTTACAAAAATAAACGTAGAGCGAATAAATACAATTAAAAACTCAACAATTCATGAACGATGAACAAAATTCCTTAGAGTAACTGCATTGACGTGTGAACAGATGGTGCAAAAGCAACGACTGGCCCAATGGTTGGAACGGTTACAAGGATAAAAGAAAAATCTAAAAATTGCAGTACCTACCAGTCATTGTGTTCTTCATAGACATGCTTTAGCGATGGAACAAATGCCTTTCTCTTTAAGAAAGTTTTGGATGAGTCTGTTCAAATTATTAATTATATAAAGGCGCGGCCGTTAAAGACAACGCTTTTTGTATTACTATGTGATGATATGGGAAGCCTTCACAATTCCCTGCTTCTCCACACAGAAGTGAGGTTGTCTCGTGGGAAAGCACTTTCACGGTTACAGGAGTTACCTACGTTGTGAAGTCTTATCTCTGTTGATGGACCACTATATCAAATTGGACAACGTTTTTAATTATGAGAGATGGCAGTGTATACTTTCGTATTTATCATATATTTTCATGAAAATAAATGAGAAGAATCAATAAATTGCCTTTCTCTGCAAGGGATGAATATCACAACTTTTGAAGCTAATGGCAAAGTTTGCGCATTTAAAAGAAAAATCCAGTTTTGGGTTGAATTAGTTCAGAAGAAAGAGGTGGAGTGTTTTCCTGTGTCAAATGATTTTTTACATGAAAACAAACTGGATCTTGAGAAAATCGCTTTGACTCCGCAGTTTGGAGAAGTCCCTTGAGCACTACCTCCCTACAGCTCGAGATACAATGAGTGGTCAAACCGTTTTCAGTGTCAAAAAAGCCAACTAGTCTATCCTCAAGTGAATACGAATGTCTTATAGACATAACTTCAGACTCCACCTTGAAATCTACTTTCGAGTGTAACTTTTTGTGCCTGAATTTTATTCACTTGGCAGACTCCAAGTTATGGTCATGGGACTCTCAACTCCCAGTTGGGAGTAATATCATACATGGCTTAACTCCTGGTTTGTTTCTGCACGAATGCCACGATTTGATGGCACTATGTGAACATAGGGTGCTCCTGGTCACTTGCAATCCTACGCTGCACAAGCCTAATCTGATAGGGATACTGTAGACCTGCAATGAAAATGTTTTGCTATGCCGTGGAATAGTGTATCTATGCGTTGACTACAGGTAAAGGCTGCACAGGTTTCCTGAATTCTGTGGTGGTGTGAAGTGCATCTTTGATGGTCATTCATTTAGGGGTATTCATGGTCCAGGATATTCAACGTCGAAGTGAGCTAATGCGCATGCGCCCCTGCTCCGATTCGATTTACGACGATTCGAATTTACCACGGGCTGTAGGCGAAGCAGCAGCGATCCTAGTGGTCGCTTTCGATTTTCGACCATTCGACGGGGAAATATGTAGGAGCCTCATGATACCCTCGAGTTTCGAATATCAGATTCGATATTCGACGATTGAATCAGACCATGAATACCCCTTTTGAAATTGAAGTTCTTGCAGAGCTTTCCTATTGGTGCAATAAGGTGGGTCGGATATGAATGGGAGAAAGCGAAAAAAAGGAAAGGAAAACCCGTGTGACGTCATCTGGTATATGGCCATCTCGCTCCCTCACGTGGGAACTGTGTGAGAGGGAGATTCATACCAGATGACGTCAGGCGTTTTGCCTTTAGCTTATTCCAGCCAAACTACTAGAAATTTGGAGCTGAAAATTGGGATGCACGGGGTTTTGAGGGTGCTGAATCCGATTCTTCATAAACATCAAATTCCGACCCATGTCCATTCCTCATTCATTGACCTGATCTTTTGAGGATCTATTGGCTTTTTGTAAGTACCTACCCACTACTAAACTAATTATTGTTTGGCCAACCAGCCTATACTTACGAGGATTCTTTCATTCTCCCATGCATCATTGCTCATATCTGGGGAGATTGGAATGCTTTTCTCATGTTTTGTATGACTAGAGTCCATCATATGGTATGGCGGAAAATGGTGATCATTCGTCAATGTTTCCTCCTGGGTTGTCAACTTGTGGTTAAATACGCTGCAAAGCATAATAATCCTTATGTTCAAAAACAGCGGAAAAATGAGGCATTTTTAAATAGAAAGCCATAGCAGAAAAATCTCAAAATTAAATAATCATTAAATAATGATAATCCATAGCTGAATGAAAGAAATGAGGAGAATAGTGATGTGGCTTTCAGGGTGTCATGGCGAATCCATAATGTTCAATGTTTTTCTGACAAAGTACGACTTTCAAACTGCAAGAAACGAGTGCGAACCTTATGGTTAGGTCCTTTATTGATTTCATTGATGTATTTTATAAGTTTTGGATCCTAATTGCGCTTCTAGATTTCTCAGTCAAAGCTTTTGGGAAAAGTTCCATTCATGCAGCATGGGTTGATGAATGAAATTTCAAAGAATCATTTTGACCAACTTTCTGGGTGATTCTTATAGGAAATGTTGCGCTGATTCCGAATACACCATATGTTCCTATGTTTAAGATGGTAATTTACACAGAAAACCTCAAAAAACACGTTTTTTACCCTTATTAGCGAATTTTCGAAGAAAATGAAGCTATTGCAATGGCTTCAAAAATTGTGTAATGCTAATTTTTGAAACTTTTCCCTATGGAAATCCGTTTCAGGCATATATGTTAATATATATATAATCCGAAAAAATTTCAAAATGTCAATAATATCAAAAGAAAGGATGAGTCGTTCGCCAAATTTTTTGGAGTACTTCAAGGGTTAAAAGTTTGAAAATGTATAGTCGAAAATCGCTAAAAAACGCGTTTTTTGAGTTTTGTGTGTGTGAATTACCATCTTAAACATAGGAGCATTTGGTGTAGGTATACGGAATCAGCGTGATTTCCAATAAGAATCACCCACCAAATCGGCTAAAATGATTCTTTGAAAATTCGCTCATAGACTCATGCTGCATGAATTGGATTATTTTCTTCAAAATTTGACCCCTTGGAGTACTCCAAAAACGCTGGCCAACGAACTCACTCTTTCTTTTGTTGTTATTGACATTTTGAACTTTTTTTATTTTGAAATTTTTTAGATATGTTCCAGGGTCAGATATCGTCTGGAGTAATTATATATATATATATATATATATATATATATATGGGCGTTTCGTGTTACGCGTTTTCAACAGCCTGAGGTAGGTATTCAGTTTCAAATCTGCTCGCGCGGAGGGGTAGTGAACTTGCTGGAGGGGTGGGGGGTTGGTTAGGGAAGGGGTGGAGGTGAATAGATTTAAAAAAACACACATGTGTGCGTGTGTGTGTGTGTAAGGCAACACCACCTATCGAACAATTTCGCCAAAATGAGGTTAATGGTAATTTTTATAGGATTTTTCAGTTTTTTTTTTTTTTCATTCATTTTTTGTTTATTCATTTTTTAGTTTATGTTCCTTGCAGAGAATGGTGCTTTGTTCCTTGCAGTGACTGGTGCTTAATCATCCACGTTTTTATTTAAAATGGTTAGTTTTTGTTATTCTTTTGTCTTACCATCGTGCTCACAACCATTACCATGTTTAATGGCTTTTTGAGCATGACACCCACTCCCCACGCCAAAACTTATATTCAAACGACGTTTCATTTTTTCAGGCATGTTCGAATGGTGACTGGTGGGCATTAGGGAAATTGTTCATATTAAAATAATTCTTATACAATTTAAACGAAATTTCCTATTTTCATGCATAGGACAATGAAGACCCATGAGGGCAGAATTGAGAACGTGCCATCGGGATAAGATGGCACAGACTGTGAGGATGAAAGGTATAGGTACGACTGAGGAACTCATGGGAATGCTGAACACAAGTACCAAAGTCGGTTGATACGAACTTTTAGCAGATAACCTGTGTTATTGTTGACGAAAATGGAAACGTGGAAGAGTTGCACAAACCAGAGAACATGCATAGCAAGCTTCTCAGAAACTGACTCTCTAGTAGTTTTCACAGTAAATACCTCCAAAGAAGTGCTCAACCAGGGCTTATCGCTGATCACACCTGCGTTAAAATTACCACTCTCACTACTGCTGAACCTTTGACTCACAGAGATGTTCCAAGAAGTAGGTCTCCTTAACCCTACTTGATGTCAAGGTATCTACCCAATTATTGGTAGGGTCAAGGTTACTTCTTGAAACATCGCAATCAGTGAATGGTTCAACAGTATTTGTAACTCTAACCCAGGATTGATCAATGTTCAGTACTACAGGAAGATCAAGAACTTCTACAACCACTGGATGAATACTAATAATTAGGAATTCTGGAGAGTCAGGTTCTGAGAAGCTTATTAAGCATGTTTTCTGCGTTGTGCGACTCTTCCACATTTTCATTTTCGTCAACAATAACCAACAAAGGTCATCTGTTCCAAGTTTATATCAACTGACTTAGATACTTTTGTTCAGCATTCCCATGAATTTCTCAGTCTTACCTAAACCTATCATCCTCAGGATATATTCCATCTTCTTCCAATGGCACGTACTCAATTCTACTCTCGTGGGTCTTCATTGTCCTAAATATGAAAATAGGAAAATTCTGTTAAATTTCATGAGAATTGTTTTAGTATGAACAATTTTCCTAATTCTACCTGTCATAATAGTAAAATTCTGTTAAATTGAATAAGAATTATTTTAATATGAACAATCTCCCTAATTCCTACCTGTCATAATTCAAACATGCCTGGAAAAATGAGACTTCGTTTCAAAATCAGTTTTGGAGTGCGGAACCCACTGAGTCATGCTCAAAAAGCCATTAAAATACTATGATAAAGTATGTCAGCACTATGGTAAAACAAAATAATAACAAAAACTTACCTTTTTTTAATAAAACGTGGATAACCGATTAGGTATTTTCCTCCTTTACTTTTATTCTGTGATTCTTATTTTATAATTTTCTTCTGAATAGGTATTTATTCTGGTATTTGAAGTCTTTGATTAGGGCAATTATGACATGGTATTACGGGAAATGTCAGTGGGCCCCCCACTGTCTGAGGTATATTAGAATGAAAATTCGTGAATGAAGCAATTTCCTCGGAGTGAAAACTAGAAAATTAAATCTTTGAATCACGAACTCGAAGAAAAACGAGAGTAATTTAGGAGCATCACCGCCTATTGACCTGATATTTTCCTGATAACACTACCTATCAACCAATTATAACACCACCTATCAAACGATTAACTCCACCTATGAAACTTTTTTTTTTCAATTTCTACTTTTCATTAATTTCGAATTTGGGGATGTGTAAGGTGTCGACAAAGATAGAATACCTAATGGTAGAAAAAATTGTGAGAGTTCAAATACAACTTTTCAAATCAGTTTTTTGTTCCCTGAAAAGTTGGGAAAAAGTCGATGACGGAGTTGCCTTACAGGTGACGATATAATATATATTGAAAATTTAAAACTTCAGGAATCGTTTTAAAATGGTTGCACGGATTTCCATGAAGAAAAATTTAAAAATTTTGCATTACTAAAATTTTGAAGCCATTGCAATAGCTGAACTTTCTTCGAAAATTCGCTAAAATTAGGTAAATTTGACTAGGAAGATCATCACCAAAACCCGAGGTGGGTATTATAAAGGAATCAAAGAGGGAGAAGGTGGCTTATAATATCCATCGTTCACGTCACACTTTTTCACCTTATAACTAATACCTTTTGTCGGGCAGCATAATTGTTTCAATAGGCTTGGCTTCATCAGCGATCACACGTTCATTCTCTCTTGGGCTGACGTCCATTTGGAAGACGGAAGTAGAGCAATTGGCCCAATCCAGAGGAATCCTTATTGAGGACAGGAGGTCGTGCATCTCATTCACCTCTTTCTCAATGGTGCAGTAGGAAGAAATACTTTGGGACGAGTCCTCGTGCGACCTCCCAGTGATCAACTTCTTCAGTGAAGTTCGAAGATTGTTCCAGTATGTCTGTGTGATGAATAAACTGTGATTACGAGGTGGGAAATCATTCAAAACAAGCAAAGACCAGCTGCATGCATCTAAACGGGTCTTAGTTTCAACATTTTGTAATGTATGAACAGGGGACAACATGGAACGCCATATGGATTGAACACCAAGAATGTAAAAAATATATTACTAATTATAATTGAAATTGTGTTTACTGATGGCTTAGCGTGAGAAGAACGATTGTTACCTTCTCTTCACCTGTGCCAAAAAGACGAAAACCGACAGTTTTCAAATTTCGCAGCTACCTAATATGAGTAGGTAGGTAACAATCTAGTTTACAGTCTAGACACCTCAGGTTTGAGATGATTTGCAATATATCCATTGATGTGGTGTTACGTTTTCTTTGCTGCCCCCTGAATTTAAATTAAATAAAGTGTCAAACGTTTCGCTTTTTGCCTCAGAGGATTTTGTTCAGTCACAATTGGAGATTTGTTCCGACGATAGGTACCATTTTCTAATGTTACGCCAGTTTATTAGGACTTTTAGTGAATTTTCTAAGAAAATGCAACTAAGTATTGCAGTGACTTCAACATTTTATTTATGCAACATTTTTTGAAAAAGTTCCATTCATGCAGCATGAGTTAGTGAGCAAATTTT
>JAEMON010000001.1:13432840-13447803 GCA_030264115.1 Lygus lineolaris | reverse complement strand
ACATAGCTTCCTACCTTCGGTAGTGAGGAAGCAAAAGAAAAGGTTCAATTGGAGACATTTTAGCGAATTTTCGAAGAAAATGAAGCTATTGCAATGGTTTCAAAATCTAAATAATGCAAATTTTTGGAAAGTTTCTTCATGGAAATCCGTTTCAGACCATTCTAAAACGATTCCTGAGATTTGACATATATATAATATAAAAGTATATGAAGTATATATGTATATAAAACTCCAGGCGATATCTGACCGAGGAATCGAGCTAAAGATCCGAAAAAATGTCAAAAATATCAAAAGAAAGAATGAGTTTGTTGGCCAGAATTTTTTCGAATACTCCAAGGGTTCAAATTTTGAAAATTTAGAGTCAAAAATCGCTTTGAAAAACGCGTTTTTTGTGTAAATTACCATCTTAAACATAGAAACATTATGGTATTTTTGGAATCAGCGTAAAATGTCCTATATAAATTACCCACCAAATAGGTTAAAATGAGTCTTTGAAAATTTGCTCTTCAACTCATGCTGCATGAATGGGACTTTTTAAATTTCAACGAATTGGATGCGATACGGGCAGAAACTCCGGACTTGAGACTTAATTCTGATAATCTTAATGAAATGAAATTTCACTTTGGTCACACAATGAATTGAGGATTGCTGAATAGTAGTTTACGCTTGTAACAATCTGCAAAAACTATTACTTCGACAATTTGTATGCATTTTGATGGTTAAACACAGAGAATGCTCAAATCGGGAAACACATTGAATTAACGTAGTAGGGAATCACATTCTGCGTTGAAGGAGACCATCCGTAGCCCTCCTGGTAAATTCCTTGTTTCTTTTTACTGATTTTTTTCAAAAATGTTTTTTTGTGAAACCTTAATGTATGGTGTAATTTGTGATCAGCTTAAAATTTCCGACCTCGTAGCTCAGGAGGCTGCTTACAAGCAGAGAGACTTTGCAGGCTCCGTTGTATTTAACATATTACATAATCTATATACGGATTTACATTGCACAAAGTTTCAAAAATTTGCATTACCAAACATTTTAGCAACATTTCCTTCGAAAATTCGCTGAAACGTCTACAGATAGGGGTGGGCAGTGTAGCTTCCTCTATAGCATCACATGGAAGTGAAAATTCTCATTAGCGCATGCACGGTGCTTCAACTGGTCGAAAAGTTTCGAAGTTTTGCCTTGGGGAAAAAATAATCAAATTTGCGCAATCGCAGTTGCTATTATTAATCAAATTGTGATGAAATTCCTAGGCAGTCATATTGGGGTCAGCCCCCAACTACCCTTCAAATTTGAGAAAATTCGAGACATTAGATCGTGATAAATGGGTATCTAGGGGCTAACCCACACAAGTTCTCAACTTTTGATCGAAATCAGATCATAAAGTACCTACTTAAGTTTTGCCCGGGGCACGGAACAAAAATTATTGTTCAGAGAGCTTTGAGAAAGCTCAAAAAACTACTGGAAATTTTGATTTTGGAGGAAACTTTTTTTTTTTACTTTCGCACGAATTTCAGGCTTTCCTAATAACGACAAACTGTACCCCACTACCAACTTCCCTACTATGTATGTACTACTAAACACAATAGAAAATGTCAAAGATAGGCAATAAACGCAAGACTGTCGCGTCTTGAAGGGTAGTATAAGAAGTATAATCCTTGCGCCCGACTTGAAGGTTCACCTTCACACTATTGTTCTGAGCAAGAGTGATTTCATCCCCTATTTTCCACCCCTTGGGGATGTCTGACAGTAACGCTAATCTTAGAGAACCAAGTAGACCCCGATTGAGACCCATATTATACCGAATTTCATAGATTTTGGTCCAATGTGCTGGGTAGGTAGGACGGATAGAGGGATTTTTATAATTCTATTATCGGATCCTAAATACCATTTAACGTAAAACAGCAAGTTTTGAAATGAATAAAAAAATTAAAAAATAAAGATAAAAAATCCCAAAATTCAAACGTTTTGGGGTGGATCTTGGTTCTGAATCGCCCTGAGGAACTAGCATTGATGCATATTTGACGGAGTGAGGCGGCAGTAGGTATTTAAATTTTATAGGACGGATAAGGAAAGAGGATTTTTCGTTATTGGGAAAAGCGAGCTTGCGAGAACGGCCGGTGAGGGGAGGGGATGGATGGTCTTGGTGAGAGGGTGGGGAGGGGAGGGGAAATCAAGAGTAATGCCTCTACATGGAACAGCACTATCGCAGGGTCCCCCTGGGGCTGATCGAATAATTATGCCCTCCCCTCTCCCCTCCACGCCGTTACCCTACGAGTCTTCCTTTCTCTCTCTCTCTCTCTCTCTCTTTCTCCCTCTTTCCTGAAAGTCACCCATTCTTGAAAATCACTTCGAACGTACCCTAGAAATCAGTTATTTTCATTTTTTTTTTCTCACACAAGATTATACTCATGCATACGATTATAAATTATTGTAATACACTACAAAATGTTTGTTGGGTGGATTTGCCCCTTCTACTACGTATGCTGGGGTTACTTGAGACAACATCACCCACAAAGGACCCCAACATAGTAGGTAACCGGACAGTAAGGGATTTTTCAAAGTTTAGGCGAAACCCCCTTGAAAACGAAGTATTGTCGATTACACAGGTTTATACAATTAAAATGTTTAAAACCACTGGTTTTTGGGGCGATGAGTCCGAAAATGACTGGTAGTTTTCTGTGAACATATCGCCAATTTTTGGGGGTTTCGTGTGTTCTTATGTCCTTGGATAATTTCCAATCGACCTTTAAACCACTTCTCCACGGGTTTTTTGAGCTGTATAACACGAATATGAGTCGTAGGTCGAAACATTGTGTCTTAACTTTCGCCACATGAATCAGTGTTATGATTATGACAGCAAACTAAGTCATCTCAGCAGTGATGGTAGAAGGATATCGATGAAAATGAGCAATGGTATGAAAACTGGTGAACAAACTCGATTCTCGTTCACCACGTTAACAATCATCCATACCGATTTTATGGGCCCCTTAGAGCCTTCCCATGGGATAGCAAAACACTCGACGTTGTTTGAAAAATACCTATCCTGTGGTCTACCAACCTACCTACCTATTCGCTGTGGTCGACCTACCTCTTCCTTGGAAGGAAAATATGGGATGCAGAAAATATGCTATGTAGTCATGCAAGAAATGAAAAAAAATTTTTGCCCTCCAAAATCGGAATTTCCACTTGCTTTTCACGTTTCAAAGCATTCTGAACAATTTTGGTTCTGTTTCTGTCCGTCTGTGGTCAATTCCTTGACTCAGGCAAAAGTACATGGAGTTGCGGTCAGGGCCGTAGTAGTTGTGCTTGCTACTTGGCAGTCGTTTTGTTTTTGTTCACTTGGGACGGGGCAGGCCCTTTGTCACTTAGACCATAGTAGCTCTATTGTGAGACTGTTCCCATTTCAATTAAGTACCCGTTTTAAGACCTATTATTTCACAAAGTGAAGGAGTTTCCCGAACAATATCGGCCGGGACAAGAGTACCCTTACCGAAATGTCGGAATCTAGTAGAGGCTACAGCAGGGCACTCACAAAGTATGTGCTCTGCCGTTTCGACTTCTTCAGCTTCGACATTCAGCTGTCCTGGCCTGACCAATTTTGTTGAGGTGGTACCTTAACGGGCAATGGCCAGTGAGGAGACCTGTTGTGGTGCGAAGGTCTTCTGTGACCCCAAGCTGGGGTTCAGGACCAAAAGGCTGGGACTCTGATCCCTTCTTAGCGAGGCGATCGGCCTCTTCATTGCCTTCTACTCCCTCATGGCCAGGTACCCAGAGCAAAGTTAATTTATTTCCCTGAGTGGCCACTCTAGGGGAGTCCAGACAATCCCAGGTCAGCCTAGAAGTTATTGAGTAGGCCGATATACCCTTTAGGGCTGCTATTAGACATTATGTAGATTCTCGCACCTTTGAGTCGTTTCCTGCCGATCTCTTGTGCGCATATTTCTATGGCATGGGTCTCGGCTTGATAGATGGTGCTGCAGAACCCAGGGGTTTAGCCAGGCTATAATTCGGGCCTTTGATCCCTAGGCCAGCTCTTACATCCATCACAGACCCGTCTGCATACCAGAGAAGTGAACCTGGTTCGTATTGAGGCAGTCCTCTCTTCCAGCATCATTGATGATCCTCTACGATCATTGATGATCACCTTGAAGGGTAGGTCGAAGTTCATCTTTTCCAACATGACGTCGGAAACTGACAGCGTCACTGGATCTGTGTGGACGTTGTCCAGTATTTCCATGTGACTGCCCTTACGTGGAGGGAGCTTTAGTCTTCCCATTTGCAACATTCTGGTAGCCCCCAGGAAGGTTGTCCTCTGGATAAAAATCTGGAGAAGAGTGAGGTCATGGAGAACCTCTAATGCTGCTGTAGGGGTCGTACTGCTCCAGATATACCACGGCAAGCTTGCCTCTGCAGTTTCGACAACTGAAGTACTGCTGTAGCCTGGTTGGTTTTTCGCCAGAAGCGTAGATGACCATGGGTCTGACGATAGCTTTATGACCATGAGGTCATACAAGGTAGCCATGAGGTAGCAAGCCCAGAATGCCCGGGTTCTTTTATTGATGATAATATATACCTACCAAGTGCTTGTAAGTATGTGGTCCAGCACAACCCCCAGATATTTGACTTCATAGGAGGACGAAATCCTCTGCTTTCGAAGTTTGGGAGTTACCAAGGATAGGTTCCTTCTGTTTGTGAATGGAAATATGGTTGTCTTTTCTGGGTTTAGGTGAAGCCCCTCGTCGGAGCACCATTTTTGGACGATATTGAGGGCACGCTGCATTCGATCAGACACGACACTGACGAATTTGCCCCTAACAGTGATATTTAGACCATCCGAGTAGGCTACTACTTCGTAGCCTCCTTGAGTTAAAAGTTCAAGCAACTCATCAGCTACCAACAGCCAGAGAAGCGGGGAAAGAACCCCTCCTTGCGGGCACCCTCTGTTGGCTTGAACAGTGATGCTCTCTCCATTCTGTGTGGTAGTGATCACTCTGCTGATCAGCATAGCTTTAATCCATTGGATAGGGACATCAATCCTTTTTTTCCTAGCTACTCTTTCCAATGAGACATAGTCGGTGTTATCAAAAGCACCGCCTATGTCAAGGAACAGCACAGGGCTATTTCTTTTGACTCCATGGCCCCTTCCAATCAATGAGACGGTTTCGGATAGAGCTGTCTCAGTTGATTTACCCTTTTGATAGGCATGCTGGGCCTTTGCAATAGGGTTGTTAGTAAGATGATCGTCTCTGATCATCTGACCAATGGTTTTCTCCATCGCCTTCAAGAGGAAAGAGGTGAGGCTGATGGGTCCCTGCGATTTGGGCTGAGTTGAGGAGGTTTTACCAGCCTCAGGTATGAACACCACCCTCACCTTCCTCCATACCCTGGGGAATAGCTAGCTACCTACATCTAATTATCATAGCTAAGTCTTCACAATTATGGGGCTATAAGCACCTCCAGACCCTGTTGAAGCAGAGCCGGGAAGATACCATCCCCCCCAGGAGACTTACATGGTTGGAAACTACATGTATCTTTTGAAACTACATTTTATTACATCAACATCGTAATCAGTACATTTCTGATGTATTATTTTACCCAATCCCTCTTTGTATTAATATATTTTTAGCTACTTAGTTAACTATTGTAGGAAATGATTTCTCCATCATTTTAACAATAACATTGGATTCTATTTAGTTAGATTGTTAGTAGGTCAAAATAATAGGGATTAGGGAATCAATAGATCAATCAATACCACACGAATGGATTTTAAATAGGGATCAAAATGCTTACTCGTGGGGTGCCTTCTATTAACTGCTTTCGAATTACTTACTAAACTTTTAAAATTTGTTGCATGAGTAGAACAATTCAGATTTCAATATTGATGGTTGATTCATGGTACAAACCGGGACTAAAAGCCTTTACTTTTCTGTGTTTCAAACGAGTCCTTGTGAATTTTATTTTTAAATGTAGGGTTTTTTTCCAAATGGAAACCAATAGAGTTAACGGTTGCTAACAAATTTCATTTTTTTCACCGTTGATTTAAGTCTTCGAAGTCGTACTGAAAATATTTTTTGTAATAAATTTTGATGCCTACAGAACGATTACCAGTCGAACGTATTGGAAAAACCAAGTAATTTGGCCACTAAACCATCATCAACAACCTTTCACTTATTGCTCTCAATCGCCAGGTTTAAATTTGTTTTTTTTAGGTTCAGAAAATAACTAGGTAACATACCTACCTACCTACTCAATTAAAAACTCAAACTACGGATGAATAACCACAAAAAATGTTAAGCAGGATAGGTTAGAACAGAGGGTTTCCCAAACTTTTTGGCTTGCTGACCCCTTTCACGGAACAGTATCTACTGCGGACCCCTCTTATACTCAAGTATGTAGATTTGGATATATGACACTAATGTAGTTTGTGGTAAATAAAAGTTTAGTAAATTAGACAGGCCATGCCTTATTATTGGTGGTGGAGGGGAATATCACTATGTAAATAAACATTACATTTACAAACTCAACTTCATTTACAACACAAAAATCAAATTGAATCAAACGGAATCGATAGGTAGGTATAACTATTGTAGGTAATGGCACTTAATGAATTCAAAAGTAATGATTTAAACATAGAGTCAGCTTGATTAATGGGCTTAATGGGCAGCTTGATGTTTTAATTGGCACAATTTAGAACTATCTGGTAGCCGGAGTCGGATGTCGGGTTCAGCATCTAGACGGCTTCGGTGTTTAGTTTTAGTGTCTCCATAGATAAAATCCACATTCGAAATAGTAGGTTGTAGCAAAAGGAAAAAGAACCCGTTTCGCTTTTTCAACAAGCGGTTGGAACATTTTGTTTTCCAGGCGGAGCCAAAAATTGGAGTAAGTATCAATCTCGAAAGTAGATTTCAAGGTGGAGTCTGAAGTTATTTCTATCAGACATTCGTATTCACTTGACGATAGACTACACGGCTTTTTTGAAATTGAAAACGGTTTGACCACCCATTCATGTTCTTGCATAATTGTATCTCGAGCTTTAGGGAAGTAGTGCTCAAGGGACTTCTCCAAATTGCGAAAGATGTTCACATATTTCATCAGTCAAAGTGATTCTCTTAAGATCCAGTTTGTTTTCATGTAAAAAATCATTTGACACAGGAAAACACTCCACCTCTTTCTTCTGAACAAATTCAACCCAAAACTGGATTTTTCTTTTAAATGCGCGAACATTGTCATCAGCTTCAAAAGTTGTGATATTCATCCCTATCAGAGAAAGGCTCATCTCATTTATTTTCATGAATATATATGATATATACGAAAGTATTCACTGCCATCTCTCATCATTAAAAACGTTGTCCAATTTGATATTGTGGTCCGTCAACAGAGATAAGAAAGTGCTTTCACGACGAAAGACAACCTCACTTATGTGTGGAGAAGCAGAGAATTGTGAAGGCTTCCCATATCATCACACAGTAATACAAAAAGTGTAGACTTTAACGGCCACGCCTTTATATAATTAATAATTTTAACAGGCTCATCCAAAACTTTCAGTGAAAGGCACGTGTTTCATCGCTAAAGCATGTCTATGAGGAACACAATGACTGCTACTGCAATTTTTAAATTTTTCTTTGATCCTCGTAATCGTTCCAAATAGATCGTATTGAACTCCTATATCGTCGCTTAAGAAGCAACACGCCCTATCGACCATTTTCACGAAAATTAGGGTTTGACTGATTCTTATTCGACTTCTCACGTTGCATCGACTGGTTAGCTCAAAATTGCTTCAACTAGACTAGAAAATCGAGAAATACTCGAAAAGTTCCATTCATGCAGCATGAGTTGGTGAGCGAATTTTTAAAAGAATAATTTTAACTGATTTTGTGGGTGATTCTTAAAAGAAATTTCACGCTGATTCCGAATATACCATATGTTCCTATGTTTAGTATCTCACACCTAAAACCTCAAAAAACACGTTTTTTTAGCGATTTTTTAAACTAATCGAAAAACTCTCATCGCCTCTTACTATGGCATCTTCCACTTCGGATATTGCTTCCGTTACCATCGCATCAGTCTCAGGATATTTCTCCTCATCATGAGGCTTCCATTTCCCCCTACTTCTGTTTGCTTTCCTACATTATCCTGACCTGTCCTGTCCCACCAGTGCTTACCGTGATGTCGGGGATATTAGTCGTGATTGGTTTTTAATTATTTTCTCAGAAGAAAAAGTTGTCAGTTCTAGCGAGCAACAACCTACAATTTATTGAGCCTGTTGAATGAATAAAATCAACATATGTGAGATAAAGCTGACCTCGATAGTTAAGGCTTTATTGAACGAAATTCAGGCATATAATGAAATGAATTATGAGAATTTGGTAACCAATGAAGTAGCGTCCTTGGCAACTAATAACTTGCCAGGAAACACAATAATGTTTGTGAGTTTATCACAATATGGGGGTTCGTAATTCGGACGGTATAGTTTCTCTAGCTCTCTTTGGTTTTCTTCTTTTCATCTTCCATCATGATCCGAATATTGCGAATACAAGAGTAATTCATAACCGGATATGGCGGATATTGCAAATACATGAATAATTTATCCACCCATCTACCCGAATAATTTCAGTACGTGAGTAATTCATCTATCCGGAAATTGCGAATACATGATTAATTATTCATCTACCCTTTTACTAGATCAGTGGTACCTAGTGCTTCCGTGAGTACTTTAGGAAGAGTTGGGCAAATTCATATTCATGAATATGAATTTGCCCAACTCTGCTTTAGGGTATTTACGCTCCCAGTATTGTATAACACCTTGTCTTCATATAACACCTGGAGTTCACAAAATTTATGTTTTATGGTAGTAACATCGAACAATTTAAATTTCTTCAATTCATCGAATTTGAATCGATTGAATTTATCGAATTTGAAATGTACCTATTGGTTGACGGGTCTAGAAGTAGAGTAGTCTCTAATAAGGTCCAATCCCAAAACCATTTCTTGAGGTGAAATTGGGACAATAAGAACACACGATCCCAGGTGCAATCAATTGTTTTTATCAGAAGGTGTACCTTTCTGTTTATTGTAATCTTTGACGAGTTTCCTAACGTCGCAGTCACCTGCCTGCTGGTAATGTGTATTCTAATTATTTTTGTTGTTTTATATCAAGAAATTGTTGACTGATGCAGGAAAATGTTGCCCCAGAATCTATCATAGCTGTTGTACCATTACTTATTATTATTTGTTATTTGTTAACAAATACTTTTGTTAAATAGTTTGTTGACTTTTGTTAAATCGTTGTTTATTTTTATTTTTTTTATTATTATTGTTTTTTTTTTTTTGAAAAATTCATATTTTCGTCGCACTAACCATTGACCGGAACCCTATTCATTTGTTTTTCGACTTTTTCGCCGAACGATTTTTTCTAAAAATTTTTATTGTTTTCCTTTTAGCGAATTTTCGAAGAAAATGAAGCTATTGCAATGGCTTCAGATTTTGAGTAACACAAATTTTTGGGAATTTTCTTCATGAAAATCCGTTTCAGATCATTCTACAACGATTCCTGAAATTTAAGACTTGTATATATGTGTCACTCCCGACGATATCTGACCGAGGAATCGACATAAAAATCCAAAAAAAATGTTAAAATGTCAATAATATCAAAAGTAAGGATGAGTTCGTTGGCCGGAATTCGTGGAGTACTCCAAGGGGTCAAATTTTGAAAATTTAGAGTCAAAAATCGCTTAAAAAACACAAAAAAACGTGTTTTTCGAGGTTTTTGGTGTGAGATACCATCCTAAACATAGGAACATAATATGGTATATTCGGAATCAGCGTGAAATTTCCTATGAGAATCACCCACCAAATTGGTTAAAATCATTCTTTGAAAATTCGCTCATCAACTCATGCTGCATGAATGGGACTTTTTTGAAAAATTTGATTGTTTTTGATTGGCGCCTTCATTTTGACGGTTGTTGTTGGAAGGACAGGCTGAACTGCGATGTGAACTTACTGATGACGAGCTACCACGTCGATCCATGACCAGGAGATGTGATGATATTGGTTTCGGTGGGGGTGGGGTCATATTATGCATATATGGTGGTACAACCGGATAGTAGAACGGTGATTATGTGTTGCCTATGAAAGGTTGAAATGAATGCTGTTGCTGGAATTTTTTGGTAAAATTTGGATTCTTCTGTTGAAATGTTTTGGGTTGCCCTGGTGACTTTAATGGAGAATAGTGCTTATTATCCTTCTATTGATAATTGTTATTGCTATTATAACTGTATTGATTCTCTGGTTGTTGAATTTTCGTATTCTGCTTCTGATACGAAGAAAATGCTTGTCGCTGAGATCCTTTCCGATTGAAATTGTTATTATTGTGATTTGAAGATGATGGTTTGTATCGATCATCATCGAGACCTAGACTGTTTATGTGGGGATCTCGATTTTTGCACAGTCTCCGTAAGTTCTAATTTTTAACGTCCGCAACAAGCACTTGTAGTTCAGGGAATGTTTTTTGTTTTCTGCTGAAGTTAAATTTAGCACGAGTATGAGTATTGGCCCCCTTTAAAATACATTTAACGAGGTCGGTTACCCAAAACCAGTACTTTTTTCAAATTTTGATAACTTTGATAGCTCGAAGGAAACTTTTCGTCAGTACAGAAAACGTCTAGAGAATTGGTTTCATATGAAAGAATTGTCTCCTGAACAATGGGTTATTTACATTACATTATATCAGGACCTACCCTCTACAAAACGTTAACTTCGCTAACTATTCCTGTGGATCCAAATGACAAAACTTACGCGGAGCTAGTCGATTTTCTTGAAAACTATTCCAAATCCTAAGACGATAGTTCGACAACGCCGGTTTTTATCGAGGTTCCAAGCAGAAGGGGAATCCGTGGCTCAATTAGTAACTGAACTGCGCGATCTTACTTCAACCTGTTAATTCGAATGTGAATGCAAGAAGAGCGTTCCAAATCTTTTCCACCGTGCACAATCCATAAGTGGAATTCGAGATAGCAACATAAGTGAAAAATTATTACATCAGCCAACGACAGCTACATTTGACCAGATAGCTCAAAAAAGCCTTACCCCTTGAAGCCTCCAAACTTGATTGAAGGGAACTAAGTAAACTAAATCAATCAACAGACGCTATCTCCATAAATAAAATTACCCATCTAATGCTCATCCTCGAAATTTCCGTGAGCGCCCTCGTAACAAGAACAACCACCATCCTCAATTAGAAGCGCGTCGACTACGGTTAGAAATCTCTAGGTCTGGTGAACAGTTGCCTCAGATGTGCAGTGACAACCATTCAAACAGGGATTTTCAAGTTAGTAAGGACAAATTACGTTGCAATTCCTGTCAAAAAACTGGCCATTTTCAAAAGGTTTGTCTATCAACTCTCCTAAACGACACTAAATCCAATTCTCATGTCAAAAATGTTGATTTAGAAACGGAGCTATAAGACGAAGATTTCCTAGATGGTCAGCTTGGTGTCCATACGTAATTTATGATATTTTCTCGTCCAAGATTCTTGAACGCACGAAAGATGCTGCGAATGCCATTTTTCTGTTCTATTGAACAACCACAGTAAGCGATTCGAAGTGGACTCAGCTGCTGCCTTCACACAGTCACCAGAGAAAGACTTCGAAAAATTAGACGTGAAGGGGGGTATGAAGAGTACAGATGTTTGTTTCCGGTCGTACACTCATGGGTATTTCGCCCTAAGGGTTAAGCCATGATTCCTGTTGAGTACCTTTTGATGGTCTCAAGTAATGAATGAATTTTCGTTGTTTCAAACGACTTCAGCCCGATCCTCGGCCGTGTTTGGATTCGCCATTTCAACATAGATCTCAAGTTACTCGATCAGAGTACTGATCCAAATCCACCCACAATACATTCGATCTCAACATCCAATTTTTCGCCAGAATCAATCATTGAAGAATTTTCTGACACCTTCGAACAATAGGTAAGATGTATCCTCCATTTTACTTGCTCGTTGAAACTCAGAAAAAACTTCAAGCCCGTCTTTTTGGAGGCTAGGGGTGTCCTTTTTGCACTGAGACTCCAAGTTGAGGAGGAGCTAGATGAATTGATCGCTGATTATATCATTATAAATTTTATAAAGTTGATCAATCAGACTGGGGTTCGCCATTAGTGCCAATTCCAAAACCAGACAACCGGGTACGACTCTGTGTTGATTACAAGGTTGCAGTCAACAAAACATCACAAGATTCTCACTGCCCCATCCCTAGGATTGACGAGGTCCTGGATAAACTCCGAAATGCAAATTTTTTCTGCCCACTTGACCTTTACAAGGCATATCTGCATGTCCGATAAGGACGGTCAAGGAATTCAAACCCTATCTACACTTCGGGAACGTATGACATGAAACGTTTATCTTTTGGTATAAAATCAGCCCCTTCGGAATTTCATCGAATTTTGGATCAAATTCCATCGGACCTTCAAGGAGTCGCATCTTATATATCCTATATATTTGAAGATCTTGTGATTTTTGGGGCTAAGAAAAACGAATGCTACATAAATCTTATTAATTTTTGGAAGCGTTTACGTCAATACGATCTTCATATTGATAAAAACAAATGTTAATTTTTCAAAACTTTAATTTCTTACTTGAGATACGTGATAGAAAGGAACACAATAAAGAAATGTCCTAATAAAGTTAGACCCCCCCCCCCCCTTCCCCTCCTCCCTCTGACGTGGAAGAACTGAGAGGATTCCTTGCCATGGTTACCTATTACTCTAAATGCATTAAACGTCTTTCCTCAATCACCCATTTCCTTCGCCTCCTATTAAGAAAGGGCCGTCGTCAGAGTAGGTAGGTATAATTGAGACAGCACGTTTAAATATTCATGTCGTATATTCAGATTATCAGAACGAATAGGTACCTATTCACTATGTAAGAATCTGTTTAGTTGAGTTAGATCACCTCACAAAATGCAAATTTACTCAGTCTTTTCACGTCGGGCCGTCGGCGATCCCCACTCCACTCAAGGGGGCGAGGCGATGAGCAGCCAAGAGCGAAAGCATCAGAACAAATTTTATCCTCCCTTTGGCCGGGAAAAGCAGACTGACGAAAATACAGTATGAAATAGTTGATTACTTACATTTCTTTGGTGCTCAGCTAGATAGTTTTATGATTCCAACAAAAAAACATGCAAAACGCTCGGGAAATAAGCCCTGAGGGGCTCAGCAAATTTTAAACATTTAGGTTCAAAAATCACTGAAAAAAAACCTGTTTACCATCCAGCTGTAAATTACCATCTTAAACATAGGAGAATCAGCGCAACATTCCTATGTACCTATAAGAATCACCCACCAATTCGGTTAAATGATTCTATGAAAATTTGGTCATCAACTCATGCTGCATGAATGGAAGTCTTTTTTTCGTAGTTGAGTACTGTCCTCCTCCGACCCAGATCTAAAACATAAGGACGCAACTCTCTAGTGAGGAACGTCTTAAAAAGGGAACCTGCGAACTATTAGTTATGAAAACCACGATGACTCAATGGATTCTTCATCACACAATAATCAATCTCAGTAAGTTTTCGGGGTATTGATATGCGAATTTATGATTTAAAGATAGCGGTGACTCTACGAACCGCTTTTCTTCGGAAAATAGTAGATGAGTGCTGTGCCCTTTTTTGACCCTAACAGGGACGAATTAAAGCCCCCCTTCCCCCCCCCCCCCTCCCAGATGAAGGAACTTTATACTGCGGGGAAACTGGGTTTTAGAGGTTTGAATGGGATCGTACCGGTTAATTTATAAATAATATTACATCAAGAGGACTTAAGTTATTTAGTTATTATGTAGTATTGATTTATAACTCCATGTTTCCCTGCATTTTCCGATATAATTTTGCCAAAAAATTATAATAATTTGATTTTTAGTCAATTTGGTTTTTCCCTTTGAGTGATCATGCATTGTTAGTAGCCAAGCTAATATTTTCAACAATAAAAAACGTTTTTATTTTTAATTTTTACGTATAAATTGTGGGTCTAAATCCACTGAAATTGCTAGTTTTTCAAGGTATTTTTTTCGAGTTAGATACTCGAAATCGAGTTAGAAGGTAGATACTTAATAAGAGTTTTCAATCAAATGAATTTGAAAAAAAAAAAAATAAAAAAAAATAATAATAAAAATAAATAAAAAATAAAAAAAACGTGTGGAATGTTGGAGGGCAAAGAGAGAAAAAACAACTAATTTCGATTTATTGCGTTTTCATTTTCCCTACTTTTTCAAGAAAAAAAACCATTTTCCGAGAAAACTCGTCAGACGTGGGTGAGGAGTCAGGTGATGAGATGAAAAGTGGAGTACAAGGGAGGACAGGGAGTTCCCCCTTCCCCGTCAAATGAATTACGAAATACCAGCTAGGGGGTGAAATGAAATACCTGGCCCAATTAAGGCGACTGGATTCCATTCGTCCCACCGCTCCTCGCGCACGTGACTCCGATATTACCTACCTTTCTCTGCTTTCTGTCGTAACATACTTCAACCGAATACCCCAATCCTTGGAGCGTTTCCTGGGATTCCATTCTTCAAATCCGTTTTCAAAGAGCCAATTAGGTTTCCCTGTGAAAAAAGAATTCGCCGTGACGCCGGGAAGCGTGAATGTCACTTTAAGGCGGTTGAAAAAGGTGTTTTATAAAAATCAAAATTTCCTCTCGTATTTCATGAGTTGTACTTTTCTGACCAGTCAGATTAGTGTATATTGTTTCTATTTGTATGTGTGACCGATCCGCACAAAACACGCGTAAGGCCCATAATTTTCAGCTGACAATGAAATTCTGGGATTGTAGGAACTGAATCATGTAATATCTAGACAATTTAAGGTGTTTTACAGCCCTTATGAATGTACCCTGAGTTACCTTGAGTTTGATTGGGAAAAAGCTAAATTTATATATTTAAAAAAGTCCCATTCATGCAGCATGAGTTGATG
>JAEMON010000001.1:13207471-13219535 GCA_030264115.1 Lygus lineolaris | reverse complement strand
AAATCGAGAATATTTCGCCGAGCGGCGTCTTCAGCTCAAGTTGAGCGGCTTGGAGACTCCACCCACAAGAGTGGAAAGGTGGTGACCGGTGTTCATCCCACCTTAAAAAAAAGCAGGGCCTAGTTTCTATATTTTCTTTCGCAAAGAATTGTTAATATCCTCCTGAAAACGAGACTAGTAATGACAACCTGAGCTGCGGCGTGTCGACCCGGTGGTGCGGAATACTCTCTCAATTTCTACCATATTCCTCTGAAGTATCTACCTCCGCAGACGTCAGATCTTCAGACTGAATCCACCAACTTTCTTGAACATTGTCCACAAAGTTGTGCCACACCTCCTAGTAACCTTTGAGGTTACTAGGAGGTCCTCTAGCCCCGTAGAGGCGTTTCAATGAACTCTACAGGGTCTGAGCTCCCTTCATTCAAGCTCTTAATATATCGAGGGGTGATCATATATCGAGCTCCCTTTATTCAAGCTCTCAAATCATCAAGAATCTACAGAATCCTGCCCCATTGGGAAGAGACTAGCAAGTGTCTCTCGGAAACGACTCAATTGTTCCAAGGGCGTGCCCACAAATTGGTCCCTGAAGTTACGACAGACCTGCAAATTACTAGTTACAGAATTACAATGATAAATATCATACAATAAAGAGTGTGAGTGGAGTTTCAGGAGTGGCTTCAAGTCGATTTACTACAGACCTAGTGGACGACCAGCTTAGATAAAGATCTTGTCTAACATCCCGGTGAAACGAATAGCCCACCCATAAGTACCATAGTACTTCAGTATGCCAATGTAGCTTTTAGTTAAACATTAGAAGGAGAATGATTATTGTAAAATACATGAATTAGAAGGAATTATTGTAAAATTGATTATTGTAAAATACATGAATTTGACGTAATTATATGAACGGAAATTTGGAAAAGAAAGATTATGCAAGATAGAAGTGTTGAATAAATGAATAAGACGTTATTATATGGGTGAAGGAATTATTCAATTTGAATTCCTTATATTATTCAACACAATTTACAATAAACAGACTGGATGTTGAACAATTACAAAAAGAGGAATTTAGATTAAATATCAATTTATACAATGTAAAGGAATGGCTTTGAATGAGCCCAAGAAGAGTTGATTAAGCTTTGGGTCTGGTTCTTCTTTGCTCCCGCCTTGCTGCCGCTGGGTTGTCGATGATACGAGACGGGATGCGAAACTGCTACACAACGACGTTGAGCAAAGGTCGGTGTGTAGGTCGGAGGGCTTATAGAAGAGACAAGGTGTTGGAGAAAACTTATGTGTTGTAACTTCAGGGACCGAATTGATGGTCACACCCTTGGAGCAATTCGTTAAGTTTTTGTTTTGGTTCTTTTATCGCCTACTAACCCACCACTACCCGACAGTTAGGTACGTACTACAATAAAAATATTATTATATATTGCGTAACTTCTGGGAAAACTCTTGCTAGTTTCCTCCCAATTGGACGAGATTGCTTAGATTCTTGATGATTTTACAGGCTTGAATAAAGGGAGCTCGACCATGGAGATATGGGGGGTTTATCGGGAAACACTTGCTGGTTTCTGCCCTCTGAAGTTTACTGGGCAATTCTGGGCCTTACGGGTAACACTTGCAAGTTACCGCCCACTTCAACGAGATCACTTATATTCTTCCTGAAATCGTGACACGACAATTTGGCCACACACTTTCTTCCGACGATTTGGAGATTCTTAATAACTATGAGCTTGAATAAAGGGAGCTCGGCCCTGGAGAAAATGGGGCCTTTTATTGGGAAACAAAACAACGAAAAGGATTATACTCTCTCTCTTTTTAAGGGGAGATGAACACCGGTCACCACCTTTCCACTCTGATTGGTGGAGATTCAAAGCCGAATTGAATACTATTTTTAGCAAAGCACGGGAATAGGACCCAAATTTGGAGAGTTAATTTAGCAAAGGCACGGGTCGCTCAAACCAATTCTTGTTTTCCTTCTTTAGGGGATGTTCCATCCACAGAAATGGTCAAGTGAATGACCAATTTCTCATGGTGATCTTCTACTTCATTTTTCGGTCGTGGGAGGCGCTCATCTGTTGGTGGCGCACTCCTGAAGTTAGGTACTCGGCGTTTTCAGGCAACTAACCTCTCCAGGGGAGGTTTCTTACATTAATCAGGGATACATTTAAGTGGTTGTACAATAAGAAGTAATGTTTCGATTTAACATGAATGGTTCTTGAAATGAAAAGTTTTTAAACTGATTTTAGAGCAGTACATTGTATGGATGGAGATTATTATGAGAGGAGAATGCGCAGTTCTATCAGAATTTCGTCTACTGTGTCAATATACTGGTGAATTTAGTGGATTATTGTAACCATGATTTTGATAAATATGTAGGGGAAAAGAGGGTAAGTTGACGAAGCGGGTAAGATGACGAATTGGATTTTTCTCCAAAAATCCGCTAGATGGGGGGACCCGTGTGGTATCGATAGAGAGCCCTCCCCCCGCCCCTGCCCTGCCGTGTCAAAACATGAAAACCCATCCTTCCATAAAGGTAATAAGCCTGACCTGACCGGTAGTGCGCGGATACGTTGTTTTGGTCAGTCCGTGTCTAAGTTTCTGGTGCATTCTCGTAAGGGATTACGTTCGCCCAGTAAGTATTATTTATTTATTCATTGTATATTTGTACAGTGTAGTTCAAAACAAGTTCAATGATGTATAATGTTTATTTTATCTGTTTGGTTTTATCCTCTTAATTTTTCACGGAATTCAAAAAGGCCACGGTTGCCAAGTTGGGGATTTTCACCCTAGATTTAGGGGTATTTTTTATTGGAAGGGTTTTTTGGGGGGTATAAAACGTTCGGGGTTTTTTTAGGGTTTTTATTTTTCAAGTCCGGGAGAAAAACCCCATTCTAAAAAAAAGGGGTCTTCTTTTTAAAAGGCCAAGTCGGCTAAGATGACGAACTGAGTGGAGGGTTAAGATGACGAGTAAAAGACAGCTTGATTTTTCGTCGTCTGATTCTGATGAATCGAACGAAGTCCCCTAGGTTGACACAGATGACAATATGGATCTGGAAGACAAGGACTGCATAATTTGTGGTGAGCAAGGAAAGACTGATCTCTGGTATCAGTGTTTCAAGTGGAAACTCAGGGCCCATGCAGCCTGTAGTGACTGGGATGACTACCACCCCTTGGCAGAGTGATTATTGAACTTAATCTTCTCCTAAATATGATATTTTTTGTAACATTTAACATTTTTTCAAAATATATATATATTTTTTTTGTTCTTTTAAATTGGACGTTTGCAGAAACCGTTCGTCACCTAACCCGACAAGGACGGTAAGATGACGAAAATGACTTTTTTTTTTTCAAAAATTAAATTCTCAATGCTTATCATAAGAAATAAAATTAATAATAAATACCTATTACTTTAAACTCGAGAGTTGTAGAAAGATTTTGCTGAAACTATAATCTTCTTCTGATCAATATTAAAGGCAGGAAGCATTGTCAAAGCTTCAGAAAGAAAGATTATTTATAAGAAATACAAATATGAACAAATTTTGAAAAAGCCGACGTACTTACTACTATATATTGCATTGCAATAGTATCATTTTCTTTGAAAATTCGCTAGACGCACTAGGACGCACTATGTACGAATTACGAATTCGAGACGAGTAAAGTTCGAGAGCGAGTCAAAAGTCAACAAAACAATGTTTTCTTTCGACTCTTGATAAGATACGAGTTGTGAGGTAGTGACAGGGCACAGGGAAGTGGAGTATCAGTATCCACTTCATAAAGCTACTAGACTATAACTTCTCAATGAACGATAGTGTTGTCGTTGGGCCTGATAGCAGTGATAATATGCTTAGTGTTATCTCTTATCATTCAGTCGACTGATCGTAACTCGTAACCGTGTTTAAGTTGGTTTGTGTCAACGGGTCAACGACAACGCCTCCCTGCGACAACTTCTTATCGTATTCATATGTAATTAGTGATCTTCGAGAAGTCTCAATACTACCTACTGACATACGTTCAACAGTTCCTCAATCACTCTGGTTTATCTTCACGATGGCTCACCTTCTTCCCCGTGCCCGAATCGTCGGTGAGTATCTTTAGCTTCTATAATCTGCGACTTCGTGCATTTAGATTGCTAATCGACTGAACAATTTGTGTGTCCAGTTTCTACAATAATGCAGAATGTGTTTTTTTTTTCAACATTGTAATTGGTTTTGAATCAAAAGCCTGAGGTCCACTGGGGGTTGATGCAATAATTGTCTATTAATAATTCATCTATATTTACTCAATATCTATTTTATTTATGACTAACCTTGATTTTCACTACCGTTGACATTACTGATAATCGACGACTGTATCAAAATACTTGGATAGGAGGTACCTACCCAATCCGTCCTGTTTGTTAGACATTACGATAATCTCTATGTGAGGACAACTGACTTCTACTGTCTTCTGGCCTTTAACATACCTAGACTTAGTTTATAGGTAGGTACATAGTGTTTTTGATTCTTACAACAAACTATCAATCCTCTCAATAGACTGGAAATCGAAGGGTAGACCTACTATAAAACTGCCTTCTCCTCTTTGATGCTATCGATATTATACTCATCGAAAATTGACAGTACCATGGATAAAATACATAGGTCACCTACCAGTACCTATCTCCAACTTCCCAGTAAATAGGCTTGTTATTTGCAAGCAGGGTCCTGAAAGCTGGGGGTCGGGGGCGACGTCAGAGCAGCGACATGGAAGAAAGAGAAGGAAGGTCCAGCTAGGTTGAGTTTTTGAGTAGGCCTCTACGTTCACGCTATCTAACTGCCGGACCCTACAAACTTTCAAGTTATCCTCAAATCCGCTAAAAACGCTACTATCGAGGGTACGAGCTCTGGAACTTTCTGACAGCACCTGCCACTTGTCATTTTTGCAGTCCCACATGAAGAAGGAGAAGGAAGTTCCACTCAATGTAAAATTTCATGAGGGGAAACTATCCCTACTTCTACAGCAATCTAGCGGGGAGGTGTGGAACTACCAATACAAAAAGATTCAAAAAATGTGATTATTCTATTGAATTTTGCACTGTAACATTTCCTCAATTGATATCAAGCACCCACTACTCCCGAAGTTAACAAATATTTCTACGTTGAAATGTACATATACCCGTCAAGTTTCTGGATTTCAGTGACTCAGGAACAGCCAGCCCCAAAGTCATGTGAAAATGGCGGACCATGAAGAATCACAGACAGAGAGGGAACAAAAATGGTTCAGAAAGCTTTGGAAACGTAAGAAGCAAGTGGACATTTTGGTTGGACAACAAATCTTTTAATTTCTCTCACAATTGCTTGCTACCTTTGGTAGTGAGGAAGAAAAAATCGTGGAAAGGCAGCGTCATGGTTCGAGAGGGACAGCCCTAGTGGTTATTAGTTGTACTAAGAGCCTGCAGCTCGTTGGCGCTAGGGTCTGGGTTCTTCAAGGCGAAAAGAAGGCTGCACGATTCTGGGTATCAAGTGGAACTTCTTTCTCCTTCTTCCATGAGTCCCAGTTCTAACGTTCCTAATTTTCACTCTCCAAAGGTGTTGCTACCTATGCTAATATGAGATTTTTGTTTCTTTCCTCCTGCTTCCTTGCTCAAATCGTTGTTCTGAGTTCATTCTGGTTCGTTTCACCATGGATAAACTGAATCGTGGTTGCTTGCCTTAGAGGCAAACCCGGCAAAGCTTCAACATCCTTTAGTCACCCCATTTTTGCAAATTTCCCTAGCAGATGAAGCGAGGTACCTAGGTAAGTATCCTTCATACCCCCTTCATGCCTTAGAGATTCTACTAAGTGGGTAGGTACTTGCACCGTGAGTTGGGTTCTTACCTATAAAATAAAGTAGGTGGGTAGGTGTTGAGACTACTCAGTGAGACTGAAACCCGACACTAATTTACATAAATCCGACCACCATAAATCTGATGCTATGCTCTTTTCACACACTTAGGATTTCATTCTCACGCTGGAAGGGGCAGAAAACAGATTGATGACGTTTCACGCTACTTACCTACCTTGGTTATCAACAAGTTGTCAAATGAAGTAGGTAACCTAGCAGAAGCTGAGCATTGACAGATTGTGATTCTGACGTTGAAAATGTTTTCAGTGTGATCTATTTTGTCCATTGGTTCCTACTGAAAACGTGGAATTAATTCAAGTTCATTAATTACCATTGGCATTAAATTCATTTTCAGACAGAATTGCTTGTACTGTCGCCGCTCCAATCAACAATGTGAGAAAATTAGTTGCATTACTTGACAGCAGATCCCTAGCTGAAGCCAAGATTCCGCCACCGGATTAAAGTCGAGGTTGTTGGGGACATACCATCTCCCGCTCAACTAGGTGGTTGACCCGAGAAGGGTAGTGGTCACGTCAACTTCCCTCCTAGGTTGGCGATGGCGCGATCTACCATCAACCTGCAGCAAGCAATCTCCATACGGGCTGGAGGATTACGAATTTATTATAGACTTTATTGTGGTGCAAAAGAAATTCCCCACACAGCTCCCTCCCTAAATTCGTCTACGACAGTCCGGAGTAGCTTGTCTGGTAGAGGCGAGTAGATATCCAGAACTGAATTACCCAATACCACCATCGGGACCTGGTGGGTTTATTTGGGACGTTCAAGTCGAGACAAACCGAGAGGTAGTGCTATGAAGGTTAATACCCCCAAAGAAGGTTGGGGGTCCCATGACTAGACTCCACATGTGTCACGTGAGTGACAAATTCGTATGACCATCCCTCCGAAATTCAGTGAGGCACATAATGCTTTGTACTCGGGGTCAGCAATATGGGAAAATTAGTTGCATAGTTGACAGTAGATCCCTAGCCAAAGCCAGGATTCCGCCGGCGTATAATAATCGAGGTTGTTGTGGAACACCGTCTCCTGCTCGACTGGTCGATCGACGTGAGAAGGGTAGTGGTCACGTCAACTTCCCTCCTTGGTTGGCGATCTAGTCCAGTCAATGAACACCCAAAAAAGGGTTATAGACGGCATTGAAGGGGGGAGAATTTTTCTCTTTGGGGATGTGTTCCATTTCTCATTTCTAGGATTATTGTGAATCTTAAGGCGATACTGCATAATAAATATTACCTACCGCGTATACCTAATAGATCCTGCTGGTTATGATGAGTTTCATACTAAATCCTGGTTAAATTACAGTGCTCAAAAAACATCAACTACCATACCAAACATGTCATTATCCCCCACCCCCTCCTCATCCCTCGTATTCTAGCAGATATATATCATCTTTATGTATTACTACATAATACATTAGCTTATTTTATTATGTTGAAGCATGAATATCAGTATTAACAAAATCAAGGTTTTCATGAAAAATCGACATACTCAGCTGAAAACTTTGAAATGCTGTATCTTTCGACTTGTTCAAGATAAATTAATATTTATAAATATATTTGTAAAGGAAATTTAATGCTCTGCAACTTTCACTCTGACAACTTTCCTGTAAAACCAAAGACTGAAGAGTTATACGAACAAGTTCGGCAAGAAACGTGAGGCAAAATGTGTTTTTCCAAAAATTAACGATTTTCGCTGGTGAGTACCTCAACCACTATAACACTTAGAAAAAAGTAGATACAGCCATTTTGTACGGAATGTAACGCTCTATAATTTCTGAGAGAATAATTTTTTTTTTGTACTATGCGCCGTTTGTAAGTTATAGGTTCGGTATAGGTTATAGATGAATCCCTCCTCCCCCCTACACCCTTAACATTATTTTACTAGAAAATATTACTAAGCGATTGAGACGAACGTCAGGTTATTTTATAATCAAGATGGTCGTCGATTTTCGTTAGAAGCATTGAAACCCCAATTCCGAAGCTTCGCTTGGCCAACTGCCAATCACATGTCAATTTATCTGATACTTCATTTTTACCGCGTTTTAATGTTTAGTCATTCTCATTTTAAAAACTACAGCTTGTTTTTCAAAAAGGGCTTCTAAGTACCATTTTTCCAAGAGTTCTGGATAATTGTTTGCACAACAAAAAATTGACAAATTTTCCCATTTCAGGATAGGTAAGAATCAGTTAGCGCTACATACTCTGGTCTCACGAATATGAGATGGGCAAATGCTTTGTGGTTTATTCGTCGTTTTTTCAGCATCATCGGTGCATTGATTGTCCTTCACCCTTCCTGTCCCTTCCTGCACTTTTATCCCCTTCAGTCTCCACATCCTTTCTGTGCTGTTTAGGATTTTTGATCTTGTGAAATTAAGTAGTCGGTTCTTCTCTGATGTTCAATCACCAACCGAAAATGAAGTTTGACCATGTTTGGAAGTCTCAAGGCCTACAAAATGTGGTTCAGCTGTCCAGTAATTAGCTGGTTGTGGGAGCGCCTCAGTGTGGCTGATGAATTCCAAGCAATATTTGTTGCCTTTGAGGACATGCTAATAAATAATCAGTATCGGGATTTTACAGTACCTACAACAATCAAACCTTTATTGTCTGTATCCACATTTAATAAATTATGAGATTTCTGACAGGTTGTGCACCTCCCTTCTAGCTGAGCATTTTGATTTGTTGTAGGTCAAAAACTTCTCTCAAATAACGTTGTCCATCCAAATGGAATGGCTTACTTCTCCAGCATATCAGAAACGCACGAAATGTTGAAGAAGACCTGCAGGGATTTCGCTGAAGGAGAACTGATCCCACATGCTGCTAAATTTGATAAGGATCATCAATATCCAAAAGAGCAGGTACCGTAGGTATTGTGTTCGTGTTGCTATAAATCCCCTGTTCAAGTAAAACTAGTGAACATAACATGTGTTTCAAGACAAGAATTCTGCATATACACCAATGCCACCAATAACGAATACTCATCAACATGGAGACAACCCAACTCCACAACATTCCATCCTTAGAATGACCTGCATCGATGATGTCTTGAGTCACCTTCAGATGAGTCAATGCAAAAGTTGTACATAGATCGTCTTGAAAATGTCACCCCTCCTTAATGATGACATATGTTAACGGAATTTTGGATTTTTGACTTCAAGTTTGGATTCAGCATCCTTGAAAAAACCTGATTCTCAACTCTCAGATCAAACTGTTCATTAGGTTGGCTGTAAAATGGGTAAGAAGATTATGTGTGACGATAGATTGTGAGGAGGGTGCAGGGTGAGGAACGTCTTCGGTTTCGATTTTCACTCACTCGGGTACCCCTCGTGTAGCACCTTGTTCTCCCATTGAAATCTCTTAAACAAATGAAATGGATTAGCCGGGATTGTCACTCTTATCTCATTGTAAACATACTGCAATCTTTTGCGAAAATTGTGTAATTTTATGGAATCCAAGCATTTGTTCAGCTCTTCATAATAATAATCGATTTTTTGCAGATTAAAAAGATGGGTGAGCTTGGTTTGATGGGAATTTCAGTACCTGAAAAATATGGTGGTACTGGCTTGGATTATCTTGCTTATGCTATTGCCATGGAGGAAATTTCAAGGTATTACGAGTTCCTTCATAATTGTGTGATGAATAGCATTGTGAATATTTTCATGTAAATGGTTGTCTATGAAATTATACTTACTCTTGATCGTTTTATTCTGCAGGGGCTGTGCCTCTGCTGGCGTAATTATGAGTGTTAATAATTCTCTATACCTCGGCCCAGTTTTAGCCTTTGGGAGTGAAAAACAGAAGGAAGAATTCATTTCTCCATTCTGTGATGGGTCAAGAGTGGGCTGCTTTGCACTAAGCGAACCAGGTGAACTATTTTTTCAGTACACCGGTAACATTTTGTCTTTCTTCGTAAAAGATTTTGAATGCCTGCAGTTGAACGATTCATGATTGAGCTTGGGTTTGACAACGTAATTTTCTCCCATAGGGAATGGGAGCGATGCCGGAGCTGCTAGTACAATGGCTGCATCAAAAGGAGACAAATGGATTCTGAATGGAACCAAATCTTGGATCACCAATGGTTACGAATCCGAAGCTACGATTGTTTTTGCCACCACGGATAAGGCGAAGAAACATAAAGGAATCAGCGCTTTCCTTACCAAGAAGCCAGTGACAGGTTAGAAATCCTCGTATTTGATTTGATCAGCGTATTTTCATAGATAGTTGCTAAGTAAGTAGTTAACCTACCTAATGGACAGACGCACAGGGATTAGCAGATATAAGTAAATGAGAGAGAGAGAGAGAGAGAGAGAGAGAGAGAGAGAGAGAGAGAGAGAGAGAGAGAGAGAGAGAGAGAGAGAGAGAGAGAGAGAGAGGCAGAGATTGATTGATTGATTGATATCGCTTTATTTAAAAATCTGGCAAGATTTGGTCGTACACGACCATTCTCCCACCTAACCAGACTTACACCTAAGTACAGAATTTTTACAAGTCTACGTATTAATTTCATTTTGTTAAGTGAGTATAAACAAATGAAAATGACTAAACAGTAGATGTCATCGCATGAAAGGCTATAAGATAAATTATATGATCATATAATTATAAATGTTACAAGTGGGGTGCTAAAGAAGTTGAAATTCTAATATTTTGAAATTGAATCCTTCTTCGCCAAAATGACGCCAAGGCATTTTATGTCATCCTTATATTCCAAAACTTCATCATTGATGACAAGTTTGGGCACATCCAACACTAGCAAATTGGCCAGTAGCCGGGAGTGTCCGAAGATTATGCAAGAGCTGTTTCGTGAATTAACAACTGAGAATGTCTCGTGACCAATTACTCAAGTTGTCAAGGTCTTGAGGAGATTTGTCAATTTTGGATGAAAATATAAATTTAATTCGTCTGCATAGAGACTCCTTTTGCAAGTTAAAATAGCATCAAAAATGTGATTCTAGTACATGGCAAAAATAATACTTGACAGTGTGGTGCCTTGTGGAGTACCTCTGTTGAGAATAGACCATGTTGACATGTTGAAATTTTTGGTTCGTAATCATTGTTTCCTATTTGATAAGTAGGATTCGAACAATGAAATTACCAAATCGCTGCAGCCAATAGATTTTAAAATAGACGGAAAAAGAGAGTGTTCTACGCTGTTGAGGGCGTGACTAAGATCTAGGCTTACAAACAGGGTTAATTCGCTGTTATTCATATTCTTTCTAATGTCATAAGTTATTTTGGTTAAGGCATTTTGCGTACTATAATGCTTTCTATAACCTGACTGATTTTCATCCAATATGGAGTTATCTTCGATGAAAGTTGAACATTTCGAGTACACTACCTTATCAAATATTTTGGCCAGTTCGCTAATTAAGGTTATCGGTCTGAAGTAATAGAAATTTGAAGCGGGAGTTTTTTTTGTTGAGTGGCAGAACATAAGCACCTTTCCACTTATTTGGGTACATACCTTTTACAATAGAGAAATTGAAAATGTTGACCAGAATAATGAAAATTTGTTCAGCTATTAATTTGATTTGATTAGGATGTATTGTCTGGACCCATTGCTTTGGAGGAAATACTTTATTGCTGTTTTAACTTCGCCTGACGTTACTGGGGTGAAATTGAATTGGACAGCACTATCATTTTGATACTGTTGATTGTACTATTCGATGAGCTGCGAGTCAATATTATGATGGGAGCCCAATTGACAGAAATAGTCGTTGAGCCCATTCAGACCAACTTCCGGTTCATAGCTGTTTGATTTTTAAAAACTCCATATACCTTGTTCTTTAAACATTTTGAATAGCTCTTTTGAATTTTTGGCATTTTTTATCACATTGATAGACAGCATTTCGGACTTAATTTTTCACTTTATTTCTCATCGTTTTATATGATGAACTAGCTCTTAAATCATTGGCATGGTTTCTGGAAATGCAGTGAAGTTTATTCCGTTTTTTCTTCATTTCTTTAATTTCGGGTGTTAGCCATGGAGCTGGTTTCTTTGTTACTTGGACTTCAACCAGCGGAAAATGCTTTTCCATGAGGTCTTGTAAAGCTAAGTGTACACCTGAGACAAAACAGTCTCGAGAGTAGTCGTGAGACTCGAATCGCAAATGAACATGGCCCGGAGAGCAGTATCGGAGACAAATCCGAACATGTCTCCGAGAGTGCACAGGTCACAAGTGGACAT
>JAEMON010000001.1:13180926-13202525 GCA_030264115.1 Lygus lineolaris | reverse complement strand
GGACGTGGAAACCGGGACGCAAGTGTGATATGGGCTTTAGGTTTGCACCAGTTGAGGGTCTTTGGTTGGTAAACAGGAGGCGAATCCATGCACAAACTAATTTCCTTCACACAGTAGGTAATAGAATTTCGAATTCTTCCTATTAAATTTCATGTGGTGCCTATGCTATTTGCCAGCATTTATGTTTCAGGACTGTCGTTGGGAAAGAAAGAAGACAAATTAGGCATTAGAGCATCATCCACATGCAACCTAATCTTTGAAGATTGTGAAGTAGCCAAAGATGCAATCGTCGGTGAACCTGGCCTGGGCTTCAAAATTGCCATGATGACACTTGGTTGGTTGAACTTTTCTCTGTAGATTTATTTTGCTATATTTTAAACAGTTGGAATGTGAAATTGTTCAATATTATATTTATAATAATACCTATTGGTTTTCCAACAATATCGGGTATCGTGTCTTGGCGCCAATGCATTCCATTGTATCAATAAATTATTAAAATCATGATTATTGTACCATGTTCTCATTTGTAGATGCTGGCAGGATTGGAATAGCAAGTCAGGCCCTTGGAATTGCACAGGCTTCCCTTGATTGTGCTTCAGAATATGCTATCAAGCGCAATGCGTTTGGAGCTCCTATTGCCAAACTTCAAGCTATCCAGGTAGTTATTATTTCATGATATCATGATAAAAAAACTGCGTCAAAATATGTTAAACTGATACTTAACTGTAACTCATTACCTCACACAACTCCAATTATACGAGAATGTGATCGTAACTATCAACCAATGCACTTAACATTCACAATCATCTTAGAAACAAATAATGTTTCTGTTTGGAAATTATTATAGTTATCGATCTAGCCCGATTAATGAAACCTGAACTGCTCAACTCCTACTTGCTGGCAGGTAGAGTTCTGGTAGAGGTAGTAGAGGCTGGTACAGTTTTACACAATCCCAAGTTTTCTCGACCACTCAGTATCACCATGTGTTATCTTGAGGTTCGGTCAATAAAAACTACATTCCTCCAGGCTGACGTTTCGTGTAATTTATTACACATCTTCAAGGCTTAGATTGTGAGACTGTCAAGTGACACACAACATAAACACACTGTCAACATATAAACACTGTCAACATATAAACACTGTCAACATAAACACACAGTTGTTGCATAAAGTTATCAGTAAAAATGACAGATACTGTGCAAGTCACAGAAAATTAATCAATTACACGAAACGAAGGCCTAGAGGAGCGTAGTTTTTATTGACCAATCCTCAAGATAGTGCCCTGCATTTCTTTTGAACAAGTGATTAACCCTTTCCCTCTGGCCCAAGTGAAAGTGAAACTACCCCCCAGGACGGTCCATAACTCTCACTCTCGCCACTGCACGCCCCCTTTTATTTCATTTCACCATTGAAATAGACATTGCATTTGAAAAGAACATTTGGGATTACATTATGTATGTTCCCTATTACTCCTATGTGTTATGTAAAATGATGAATTTGTCGGGGATTGAAATGGAAACATATTGATTAAGTAGGTATGCAAAAACTAAACGTACCGGAACGTTGGAGGTGATACCACTACAGCTTGTGCCAGTGATTCATTGTGGAGCATCAAAAGCACGTTATGGCCGACCCACTATCTGCAACGGGTGGACGCGCTCGGTGGCATGTGCATGCCTCTGGGACGAGAACCCAGATCCTCTAGAGTGATTCATTGGGGAATATTTACTTCCACTCACATTATTGCTATCATCTCCATCGATATTTTCAATAAACACTTTTCTATTCGACATAATCAACACAGTAGGTAAACTTGACTGGGACTAAACTGACAAAAAAATACGAATTTGGACGATAAACCAAATTCTAAAACGGACGACTGATAACACGAAACTGAACTAGAACACAATCTGTTGATGTTACTCACAATCCAAAGGAGCCCTGGACAGAGTGCTCTGCATCCGAAAATATGAGAAAAAAGAGCTGGACGAAACTGTCGTCTGGAGTCCCTGGGGGTAGTTTTGCTTGGATGAATATTCCTCCAGGAGTCCTCAGAGGGTTAAAACAGTGTTTTAAACACAAATTGAAAAATATGCGTGTTTTAAAAAATGATGAACTGAAGAGTGTTATCCTGTTTTTCTTCCTAGCCGCATCCCGACTACTTTGAAGAGAGAACAGTATTTTAAACGCTTGTTTTGAACAGTGTTTAAAACAGCATATAGAACATCATTTCAAAACGTTGTTGTTTAAGTTAATTTAGTTAGTTAGGTAGTTATTTAAGTTGATTTTCACATTTCTTATTTTTTGGAAAAAGCTGGCCTACCCCTTCATTTCTAGTTAGAGCCGTTGGCCAAAATCATTGCCCTGTTTCTTTGTAGTACGAATCAGGAAATCTCGTTGGGGCGCCTGTCCTTCAGGGACATCATTAACTCACCCAAATAGGATTATTTGAAGGATAGAATAGGTACAGCCTTTTAAATTGGATGTAAATGCTTAATCTGTAATCTTCTCATCAAGATGTTTTCTACAGCACAAAATTGCAGAGATGGCTCTCCGGCTTGACTCCGCTAGACTTCTAACATGGAGGGCTGCTCACTTGAAGGATTCTGGAAAAAAATACACCAAAGTACGCATGAATATCTATACTTACTATGAAAAATAATGTATTGCCGAATGTAAATGAGACCTTTATTAGGAATTCAGAACACTTGTCTGTTCTACGCTACACATCTCAATATATTGAATATTATATACCTGAGGTAAGGTGGATAAGTGCGCTTCGTGTTTTGTCATGTTCAACTTTAACAGCTACAAAAAAGTAGATTGTTATGCTAGAATGATGATTGTTCTGCCAAATGAAACCTCCAATCCTTCTGTATTCTTCTGTCTAGTAGGATGCCTCAACAAATCAAAATTTACATGTTCCAAAAAAAAATAGTTCTTTAGTCTGCACTTTCCTTGCAAAATGGGGCAAGTGCATAACCAGGCTTTAAAATCTTACAAACACTAACAGTAAAATGACGCGGGGCATGTGCCAAATAGCCCGACTCCGGACAATTAAAAGGCTCCTTGAATTATTCAAATCGGAGCAAAACTATCTGAATTATGGAGTTAGGCAGCTTGTCATGAAGAAATGACCTGGGTGGTGGGAAGAAAAGATGTGGTAATCATTATTTATTTATTTTCATTGATCAACTGTTACAAAATACTAAACCTTTTCCCAAATCGCGAGATTTTTTTCAGAAAAAACCTCCTATGGGGTCCTTGAGGGACCTCCAATATTAAAAAAGGCTGAGGGAGGGGGTGGGGGGGGGCTGCACTTTCCTTACTGTTGACCAGCGCACTTGCCCCTAGCTCTCCGTATTTTGGCCCTAATTCAGGTAAAATGAAAAAATTAAATAAACCCACATTTCATTCTGAAACTACAACATTCAAAGTAATTACTTTCCATGAGAAATGTTTCAAAATTAATTAAAAGAGGTGAATGAATTTTGATTCACTCACTTCCCTCCAGCTTGACATGTGAGACTAAACCATATGGTTGTTGTGGACGGGAAATATTAAAAAATTAAGATACTTCGGAGGGGGGGAGGGGGGTTTAAAAATGAAAATTGATTTGGATTCTGTAAGCAAAAATCCGTGTTAAAATGTCTAAAAATGTTCACATTTGAGCAAAAAAAAATTGCACACCATGGAAGACGATTCAAACCAAGTGAAAACTGAATGTATAAACCTAAGTTTGAAGATAACATGCTCGGAAAACTTTACAGAATTAAAATTGGTCAAGCCGTTCCAGGGAAAATCTGAAATTAATTTTTGTTCATTTTGAAGCGTCAGGTGGTGGCGAATTTCTAAACTAAACCCAGTACATTTCGCCCTAACCACCACAGCCATCGAAGACTGATTGTTTATCTCTCCTTACTACCAATGGTTGGGCCTTCATTTACAACATGGTCACTTTGATTGAAACCTCCCCTCTACCGAAGTGCTCTGGTCTAGGGTGCGCCTAGTTTGAAGGTGTGAAGGTAATTTAGTTGGTTACAGAACCCAGCAGATGGCAGCTCCCTAACTCAAACTTGGGGAAGGAGAGGCTACTTTGCAGCCACCCCTAAAGTGCACTTGCCTCACCATACCGTACAATACATAATATTTTTGTTTACTTGACATTTTCAAGATAGACTCCTAAAATAAATAATTCTCTCTGGGCAGCTTTGAGGCGACTGTCATGAAACACTCAACTTTAATGTGAGGTACCTGGTCTGCAGACCCACTTCTTCAATAATACTCACATCTAATCTTAGGAATAGACTTGCAGAATGTAATCCTGCTTTTATTGGCACAGAGTCTGGAAGTACCTATAGAAGGACGCTGAAGCACATAGCTTTATAATCTAGATTTTTAATGAACTATTTATTGCCAAACGTCAAACTTGAATTTATATTTGCTCCTCTGTATTACTGATATCCCACTATATTTTTCTGGTTTTCTCACTTTATTCTGAATAATTTTTATTCTTATCATGACCTAATATAATGACTAGGTACATGTATGGGTTGAAGCCTTGCAGAATCAAATTCCTTTTTATGGTTTTAGGAAGCAGCCATGGCCAAACTTGCAGCTTCAGAAGCTGCTACCTTTAATGCTCATCAATGCATTCAGGTATTTATGTAAATAGATCATGTACTCGTAGTTTTTACTTGTATTTATGCAAATAGCTCCATTAAAACAATAGCCGTGGATTAGTCCATTATGTATTAAACTGATTTATTTTAGACTACTTGTTCTTAGCTAGAGACAGGGAACTGTAATTCTTCGAATAGGACTGTCATGGACTGGCCTCTACTTTAAATTGTTCGTGTTTTGGGTATTTCCAACAGCTTTAACTTCTGTCAGTTTGTGTACAATATTCTATATTTTCTTTTTTTTTTTCATTTTCGCTCACATTATAGGCACAACTTCCCTATCTTGTTTTCAAATGTCATAATTATTTCACATTTATGATTCAAAACTTCATTTTTTTCAGGTTCTTGGGGGTATGGGTTATGTTAGTGATATGCCTGCAGAACGACACTACAGAGATGCCAGAATCACTGAAATATACGAAGGAACTTCTGAAATACAAAGATTAGTAATTGCCATGAATGTTCTCAAAGAATATGGTTTGTGAATAATAATAATAATGTCTGGTAATTTAACTCATGTCCTACAGTTAATATCTGAGCTAATGTTGTGACCCGTGAGATGAAACTTACAACCTCTAATGCTGACATGGGAAAACTCAATTGCTTATTACAATTATTTATTATTTTCGTTGATATTTAGGGCCTGAAGCGTTGTATCCGTATCCCCGTGTTCAGTCATAGCAACAACAGCTTGAATTTGAAACTCGTATTCTGGAGATTCGAGAGGTTCCGTTGGTATGGATTGAGCGCCACACCAGGATTGAGAGCTTCTGTTCCTTATTGTCAACAAAAATTAATAGGTGCAGCTTTTTTCCATCTCTGCTCTACTGATGTCGGCTAGGACAAATGCAATAGAACCGAACGTGTCAACAATGGAAGAATACCTGTTTCCTAAAATCTACCATCGGTATCTGGTGATGCGTAGGGTATAACACATCCATCTGTAACGCACTCGTATCACCTCCTCCACCAATACAAGTCATCTGACAAATAGTGAATTCCGAGTTGATTAGCTCCCCAAATCCGCCAAAACGTACATCAACCAGCAATACAGAAATACTCAATAGCACCTCCTTCCTATAGTAAATTCGCGACTTGAGATAGATGCCACACTATACTAGCGCACTAGCCACACTAGTGGCTAGCGCTCAGCTAGCCACTTTGAAGTATGCTGTGACTTTCTTAAATACACGTGTAGAGAAATAGCTGACCATGGTTGACAGCAGATCTCCACTCGAAACCAGGGACTAGCCATTGACAACCAGTAAGGTAGAAGGGGTCTGTACCTATCTCCCAAGACCTATCTTGACATCAGTCAACATTGAGCCCACCACCCCTATGTACAACTCCAACGCTAGTGTGATCTGTCGCCAACACATGGCAATAACTCACTAATTACTGGCATTGCGATAAATTGAGTAGTCATCCAGATTGGATTAAAGCTTGTGGAGCAAAGGGCAGCAAGACGTCCGGGAGAAAGAGGGGAAATCCTAGATTGAGGCAAAACGAACTCTGAGGTAAGCCAAGTAGGGTATTACTGCTAATTAGGGTGGGGGTCTAATGATCAATTTCTCAATTTGCCACATGAGAGACAAATCCACATACCCAGTTCAAATAACCGCTACAGAAGCCCAAAGTAATGTTCTTAGCTCATGAATGTGTTCATTGGTGTAGATAAATTACCATGGTTGACGAAACCGGGACTAGCCATCAACAACATGACAGGCAGGAGGGGTTAGACAAGGAGTATTACACACAATGGGGCTGCATTGCCCTATTCGTAATAAAGGAAACCCCCTGATGATCCTGGCTCCCCTGCTGAAATCTCCATAATGTCAGGAAGCCCCTTGAAATTAGTAGAGCTCCAAAGGACACATCGCTTTTTTGCTTTTTTTTTTTTTTTAAGAATAGTATGATGGTACTTTAAGCTTGGATCTTGTGATGTACCTGTCTCGTACTATCCTGCAATGCCTCTCAGTGCTTAGGTTCGAGTTCCCTAATTAGCGTATGATAATGCACTGGTAAACAACTACCGGGTGTCAGTGTCCAAAGCTCAAAACCCAAGAGCCCTGCACTGCTGGGACTTGAACCCCGAACTTCCCCTCTAAAACAAACGCTCTACGATTTGAGCAATCCTTGTTGCCTCCTGATGTCTTACTTGGTTCTGCTTTTCCCCAAAGGTTCCAGGGTTTTTCTTCATCCCTCCGTTGTTTGCTGGTGGGGGAATTGGTGGATTTTAGGAGCGAATCACTCATTCGTCAGATGACTTGTGCTTGGTATAATAGCGTAGGGGGTGATAAGTACGTCACACTCAGGAGAGACTTCTTGCCACGTTTCGGGCAACGAAGACGACGGTACTGCACACGCATGACGACTCTCACGTCAAGGGCCGTTGTCTAGAACGCAATATAGATGCGGCCTTTCACGGTGTCTCACGTTCTGATCGTCATGCATGGGCACTCACTATTTTGTTTCATATGGTTCCGTCGTGAGATGACTCTGGACTCCTGCAAAAAGCCTCTGATGGATCACGCCAACAGGTTTGCCTGCCAATCCACTCGAACTATTTTATAATAGATTTAAAACCAGGAAATTTGGTAGGTCATCATGTGAAGAACTGTGATTTCACTCCTGCAAAACTTTTTCTGAACTTGGTGGATAATATTTAATAGGTGTTGGTATGTACCTACTGCCTTGTAAATATCAAGTATATAACTGTGAAGAGCCAGTTTCTTGGTAAACGCCAATATCAGACCCGTTCAAATGCTTAACACTTAATTATCATAAAATCATTAGTTAATCATAGGTACTTGAGCTCTATTTGTACTAGCACTATTTTTGCAATAAATATGAGGTGTGTGAATTATCCCGATTCGGATATTATACACCTCCGGATATGTGTTTCCTTGGGTGGTTTTCAGTTATACTCCTCACTGGAATATTTTTAGTACAGTCTGGTAGTTACCCTGATAAGCAAATTGCGATTTTTGTATAGAATTAAGACTGAACAGTATCTTTCGTAAAAAATAAATTAGTGCTATTGTACCTCTCAACTTTGTTTCACTTGAAATTTCGTAAAAGTTAAGTAACTATATTTTTGTATCATATCATGAATGTAAAAGGATATATTATTTTATCAACTTTTGTTGAATTATTTTTTTAAATTACCTTTCTACCTAACTCTGAGTGTTCAAATAATGTAGCCAAATAAAATGGTACTATAAATATATAGTTGGTGGTTGGGAACTGCCAAGATGGGAAACGGATGAATAGAAAAATACCAAGTAGGAACCAACCAATCTATTTATTTATTTGTGGTTTTATTCGCATTCAATGAATAACCATTTCCATGATTCTGAATACACCGTTCAAGCCCCACGGTTGTACCTTGTATCAGGATTGTATTTATCTGGAACCCACGCTCAATTGTCCATGTTTCTTCGGCTTAGCATAGAATCAATTCCTACCATCGACCCAAGTTGTTCTGCCGATGCTGTGGGCGTAATAACCTGAAAACAGCAATAATTGTACAAGGAAGTAATTGCAAGCAGTAATTTTAATCACGTTGATGACCATTGACCCAAAAAAAAAAATTGTGCTGACTAATGCGCAGTAAATACTTATTGCAATAACTAACTTGATTTTCCTTGAAAATCACAACGATATTATATGTGGTTCTTCAATCAATAACAGTTCCCAGGATTCTGAAGACACCATTCAGGTTCTACAGTATCAGGATTTATTCCATATTCCACCATTCGTTGCCTATGAAGGAGAAACCTGTGTTCAGCCTCATCCCATTTCCCTCCATTCGACCATAGTTGTTCTGCCATTGCTGCCGCCCGAGGCCATAATCTAGAAACAGTCATAAACAAACAAAAAATATATGGGATGTATGAGGGAGGGGGTTTTTGTTCTTGTTAAGAATCATGTTGATTGCCAACCCTCAAAGTTCAACCTGAATTATTGGATTTATTTTGAATGAACGTTTTACCCTAAGTTTAATCATTGTTGACCTTGACCATTCCTGTTTGGTGAGACAAACAAATCCAAGTCCAAATAAATGGGTGGTCCAACCCGGCCGAGACGCCTTTTAGGTTTCAGGGTGGTATCACGGCACCAGGCATCTAGTTGACTTAGAACTGGTATATTGCCTATCTCATTTTTGTTGTTTTGACTTCTATTATTGCTTCCGAGTCCACCAAGGTAGCAGAAGCATTGTTTTCACTTTTGGGATATGAACATTTTTTTATCTCCAAAATCATAATTTCAACTCGCGTTTTACGTTTTAGACCTTCCTGAAAAATTTTGGTTTCGTGTCTGTCTGTCCGGAAATCCTTGCAACACGCATAACTTCCACAATTTACATCCGATTTTGATGATATTTTCAGGGATTACGCGGGTTCGGCCTTGGATGGTCCCGTATGAAATTCATCACCGGCCGACCAACGGTAGCCTCTGCGCATACGTGAAATCCTCGAAACATCAATTCTCGCGACCTAATGGTCCGATTTCGCTCAAATTCGAAGGAAAGTTGAGGATCGGAGACTCGATAATGCCCAATAAGTTTCATCAACATAGGATCAGTAGTACTCAGTGCGCATGCGCAAACGTGAAGCTCTCATAACTTCGACAATTTTCATCCGATTTTGTTGGAATTTTCAGGGATTGTGAATACCTTTGATGATTTTTTTAATATATATATGTTATATATATAGAATCATGTTATGGATGCGAGGAAGTTATGTGCCACACCCCTTGGCAGACGTTTTTCTGTTTCAAGTACAGACCTATTTGACAATTGTCCTGCACAATGTGTTTTGACAAATAAATGAATAGTAACGCCTAGGAAGGTACCTATTGTACTACGTTGAAAGTCACCTGTTTCCCACAGACTGGTCATCTGCCTGTTCAGTCCATAAAGTTGCTTCAGACCCGAGAACCAAATGATTCAAAGTCTCATTGACGCCCAATCTGTTCAATAATTTGACTGGATCGTTTTCGTAAACCTTCTGCCATGGAATGTATGGCGAACACCAATTGTTCCCAGTTCCCACCCATGCTCCAAACCTGTAAAAAGAAGAATTATCCAAGTATAAGGGTAGTTATACAATTATAGTCTGCTTAGGTACCTACTTACTTAGTTGATCGAACGATCTCGGCTAACCGATCACCTATCTGAGCTATCCTGGTAACCTTGTTGATTCGTGCTTACCCACAGTCAAAGTACAAGGCATCGTAGTTGGAGAAAATAACTGGAAATCCTTTATTTACGAGTTCGGCTATCACTGGATCGTTCCCCAATGTCCATATTTGTATGATATATTTCTTATTATCCAGATATTTGTCGACTTTCCCTTTTTCGGTTAATGTGCTCGTCCAAAGTACGATCTTTTTGGATTTTCCCGCAACTTTTTCGTGAATGCGTGCGGCTCGATCTTGGAAGTCAGCCCAGAGTTTGTGGAAGTCTTCATCACTTTGCCCCAACCCCCTGCAAAAATCGTGAATCTATGGTTACTTCCTTAGAGCGGTGATTAGGTACTTACTTAGTGAATTTGGATGTATTATATAATAGGTAGGCACCTAGGTCAGTCTGCAATTTTAGGGGTCCACAGTTGACAATTGAGCAATGCAAACACTAAATTATGAAACACTTTTTCTGAGGCCAAAAATGATGTGGCGTATTTATTGCAAATAACCACAATCAAGAGAGTCCTTCTTAAAATCCTACTCAGAAGAAACACTAGGAAAAATACGACGAGAAATAATAGAGAAGAAAAACCACAAGAAAGAAGAGGAATTGAGCTCCATTCCCAACTACCTACCAGCCACAAACTCTGCAAAAGTAGGCTGCCAGAAGGTGGATGACCAGTCCTGCCCCCCCCCCCCCCATCCACGTGCAGTCGTCAGTACCTCCTTCGGTCAGGAGAAGGATGGGGAATGCCCGGTGGCTCGCTGGTCTATCTCGGGACAGATAACCAGGGGTGAATGCCGGATGCATCAGCCGAGAGCCCCCTTCATACAAGAGAAGGCTGGGAAAGCTCTTGTCAGTACCCTCATTGGACAAGATATGTAGTCCTGCCGCAGTGCTTTGAGGACTACGAGATAGGCCAAACTACGCCTTAAGGCCCATCCCGAGAATCTTCACACTCACTCTCTACAATGGACGTCGCAGATGCAATGACCTGCACCCTGCACGTCAACGAGCTTGTTGAGACCTACCTATCCCAGCTACTTAATTCCTCACCTGTCAGTGGTCAATCCTGGGGGACTGGTCCTTTTCCGGAACTCAGCCCGGAATCCATTATTTTGACGTCGCCACCGCCAGGTTTTCCATCCCACGTAGGGACCCCCTCAATCACTGGTTCCTTTATGAATCCATGTTGGGGTATTTAGGGGTATAATTTGTATCTCTTTTCAGCGCCCTCAACGAGTCTCCCATGGAAGAACAGAAGGTCAGTATAAGGAAGTATGCTACCATCGCTGCACCCCTGCAGACTCCAGGCTACAACACAAGTTAACCCAGAGATCCACTAGATGTCGGTCTGCAACCTTCATATGACCCTCACCCTCCCTATTCAGAACCTTCGAATCTGGTATCAACTGCAATCCCGCAGGTTTCTAATCACACTTCTAGTTCCACCAGAAATCCGCCAGAGGTCACTAACCTTCAAAAAATAAATCTTCTATTAATGTGCACACCAGGTTATCTACCGGTACTATTAGGATCCAGACAAATGATGCTCCACCTTCACAAAAGACCGCCACTCATCAACCCGAATAAATGATATATGATGTTTACCTATCATTATTTAACTCCCGAAGTTATCTTTCTGATGGAAATTTCAAGAAGAGTGGGTTCACCCCCCCCCCCCCCCCCCCCCCCCCCCATAGCTCTTGATGCATTTTATTGTTTCATGTTTGTTGAATTGTTGGTGCTGGATCTTGCATCGAAGAGGGGTTGAGGGTGAGGAAATGTGGCTGTCCTCGTATAATGGTTTCTTCCAGCACCATCGCAGCTCTATCGCTCCACCCGCACCGAGGGAAGCGGGAACGACAGTGAGACCAGCCTCACCGACACGCAGGACGAGTATATAAATAAGAGTAAACACATAATCGCTAAGCTATCCTTCCTGATGATGCTCGTGGAGCGAAAGCGCTAGAAGGAATAAACCACTATACGAGGACAGCCACATTTCCTCACCCTCACCCCACCCTATAATTTTATTGTTGCTGTCGGATCAGTGGTAGATACACTATGCGAATGCCTAGACCTACATACCTAATGAACCGTTTCTAGTCAAATTTGATGGGTAGGTAATTAGGGACCGCCGTCTAAATTAACCTCACAATTGAATCAAATTCATGTTTATGCACTGCGCAAAGGCTAAGGGAAATCCTACAAACATTAACTTCTCGTGATTTAATGGTATGATCACTTGTAGAAAGGGAATAGCCCACTGTATGTGTTTACTCATACCTACATATTCACGTCCTCGCAATAAAGGGATACAAGGAACCTACTTATATGCCAAAATCACTTGGCAGAGGTTTTTGTGTTTGTCTCGGCATCAGAAAAACTAGAGAAACAGTGATTCATACAGGAATTTGACATTATTTTTGTCTTCCATAATCAATAGGTTTGGTGGTTAATGGGGTCTGCGCATGATTTATTTGTACAATTTTTATTGAAAGGGAATCGATTCAAAATGGCCAAAGTGGGGTTATTTCATAATTATGTGGTCTCCCTATTTTTTTTATCGACGAAGAGAAATGTGAACGTTTGAAGAAATGGAGCGCGCTGATTGGTCGAAGCGCATCCATACTGACTACTTATAATATCCACGAACGGTTTTTAAAGGGACAGCAGGGGGCGGTGATGTACCTCTGGAGGTACGTACGTCACCCCCCGCCCCTCCGCAAAATTCAAAACATTCCATTTTAACATTACGATTTCTGCTCCCACATGGAGTTTTTTGTCCTGATAAATAGTGTTATTACTAGTCATGGCAATTCAAATAACATAATTAAATGGGTTTTTTCCAATTTTTATTTCTCATGCGCAGACCCCATTTTGGGTTTTTCGCCGAGAATCTTTCGAGAATTTTTTTTTAACGGTAAAATGGTAACAAGAGGGGGGAAGGGGCGGTTACTTTTTTAAAAACATATTGATATGAAGTAGTAATACGATTTGTAGTGAGAGTTAATATGAACTCTATAATTCCCGAGATTTGCGAATTTTCGATGACAGTTCACACTCTGGCCGGAACACCCTTAAGGCGCTGCTAAAAAGGGGGCTCATTCGCTCATTGAGCAAGAACTTCGGTAATATTTTAATTTAATGTTTTTTTGCATAAATGTTCCTAATTATAAGATTTAACGTTGGTATTGCCTGTTAAGGCCATTTGCAAATAAAACCATAATTTGATTTGATCGATTTCGAGATGATAATATGTTCTTGTTCACATTACACAACTTCTGAGGCTCTCCCGCCGCCAAAAATTTAATCTTTTCTCAAAACTATCATTACTTATGAACTTAAGCACTCATATAGAGGCCTCCTATGCATAAAAACATCACTTTTTTCCACCTGGATTTTGCGCCTGCTTTTTTGCGCCATGGCGTCAGAAACCGTGTCCTATCATGTTGATGGTAGGGTACCTACTTATTTTGGGGTCTTTCGCCTTAAAATTCAGAGACAACATTATTAGCGCCACCATCAGCGTCATAGTGCCAGTATTTAAAAACAAGACTTCAGTTGTGTGGAAGGAAAATGTTCGCGATTGGTCAAAAATAAGGTTCATCAACACTTCATCTTAAAGGACGTTACTGCATTCCCGGTAATGCATCAATATTACTGAACAGCAGGTACGGTAACTTCTAATCATACTAAGGCAATACATCAACTTTGGACACTCAAAAATCATAGAGCTATAAAATAAAATCGTGGCTTACTTTTTCTTCATGTTCTCTACAACAATATCAGTTGTATTCCAGCAATTAATGTTGACCTCGTCGCCACCCATGTGGAATATATCGGAATCGAATAGTTTCTCCATGTCCTTGTAAATTCCCTCCAAAATGGAGTACATCTTCTCAGATGTGGGGTTCAGCTGGCCGCAAGGTGGCTCAACGCAGTAGTCCCTCCATGGCTGTTTGTTGACGCAAACTGTTGCATCATCAGCCCACTGCCACCCTTCTCCGACGTGGGCCGGAGCATCAAATTCTGGTAGAACTCGTACGCCTCTCACGCTAGAGAATTCAACCAAACTTGCAATGTCGTCCTCTGTGTAGACCTGTTGACGTACATACAGATCATTCATACAGTTGATATTGGTTCAATTTAACCGATAGGTGGAGGGGGGGGGGGGGGGGGGGGGGGGGGGGGGGGGGGGGGTGAGGTGGTATGTGTGGCCTCAGTCCTAATCAGGCTCTCGTAGGGCACTGGTTAATACACCCAGCTTGATGAACATTACTTGCATTTGTGGGCTGGAGGGTGATCTCTGATCTAGTAGCGTACCTAATTTTTGAAACCATGAAAACATATTATCAATTCACTCTGTGGAAGTTTTAAATAATAACATACTTAGTCCATTTGTCTCCATATTTCCAAAGTGATTGAGTTTTCATGAATTCAACAAATTGACTCTTTCATCGGATAACGCACCTTGCTTGGTGAGTAAGCTCCAAGTTTCGTCAGCTGTGGATAAGACTTGGATTCAAATGGAAAGCTGTGAGAATCCGTGATATGCCAGTGGAAAGTATTTAATTTGTTCATTGCCATTCCTTCAATCGTCTTCTTGATCACATCTAACGACACGAAGTTCCTTGCTGTGTCTAAAAGTATTCCTCTATGTGTGTACTTGGGTTTGTCCACAATTCTGATTTCTGATGGCATCACGAGGCCACCGGAAACTGAATCAAACACGATGAGCTGGCTTAGGGTCTCCAGACCATGCCTGCCTCCAAGGAAGGTTTCTGCTGCAATGTTTATAGTTACCTGTAAAAAAAAATATATATATATAATTTAGGTAAAAATGTATAAGTAACTATACTCTGACCTATCAAAGATCTTCTCTGTCGGAATCTCAAAGAAAATCAAAATAAATGTATCCTTATGTTTGACCGAGCTTGGCATTAGGTAGATGCCTATGCTTTCTCAAAGTTGAGACAAATCCAAATTTAGGTTGGTTAAAATGAATCGTCCACATATAGGGTGGCCCCAAACCGTACCAAAGGAATTCCACTATGATCACGAATATACCTTGTAAAAGAGGTACCCACCTACCTGAATGGACCAGTTTTCTGCCAAAAACCTATTTTCCGACTTTTCAAAAGTGTTTTTGCGTTAAAAAAAAAAAAAAAATGCAGCTAAAACAGTCCAATAAAAAAATTTGAAAACACTTCGAGATAAAGGAAAGTTGTGGGAAATTAAATTCTGTGTCTAATGAGACCAACCCCAGCTCTGTAGGTATGTTCTTTCGATTTTTAAAAGAATTAGGGTTTGTGAACTAAGTGATTTCACTACCTATCGATTATTTCTCCAAGTCAAAAAATCAACGTAGGTATGCCTAAGGTTCACAGTAGGTATTCTGAAGGGTTGCGTTACAGTAGATGGCCTTTTCACTTTCCAACTTGCGGGTAAAAAATGTCTCCATAAAATGGGCTCAACAACCCTATGATTTTTTAATCTCAGGAAATTATGGATAGGTTGGTAGTGAAATTAATAAATTCACTAAACTTTAAAATTCATTTAAAAATCAAAAGTACCCACCTTTTTATTAGGTACTCGTATTTCCGTAGGTGCCAATTGTTTTTCCCCATTCAAACGTGAATTTCTCCATGAAATCGATAAGGAATCGTAAAGTTGACCGTACCATTAGAAAGCTGATTAAATTTGCAAGTTTTTCTGAGATTTGACAGCTTCCAGCACATTTTTTGGCTATGCAGTTACCGTACAAGTAATTTTCATAAAACTAATTTTTTTTAAATTTCAACGCTTGAACTGCATTTGCGGTCCACAGGAGTTTGTTTTCGAATATGAATGTGAAGTAGGCGTATGAGAAATTTAACGCTGAATCCTGAATATCAGCAAGATAATGATTTGAAATATCGTAATTTGGAAGGAACTCAATTTGGTGAAAACGAAAAAATATGGAAAACTACTTTCGGGTTTGTGGACCAATGAAATTCCTCTAATAAGAAGACATTGTCAAAACGAAAACGTGAGGATTCAGTCTTTGCAAAAGGACCAAACCCATAACCTGTGGTAAACGTACTTCTCCACTATTTGGTGAAACATCGAGTTGGTAACTTTCATCGGCATGCTGTTGGAAGACTGTCACCGACTCATCTCGTATGTTCAACGTAATTGTTGGATTTTTGCCCAAAACTCGGTTGGTTCCTTTCACTTTGGCAGAGATGTTGTCGACAAACCTTTTGCCTGCTTTCTTGACTAGCCCTCGTACCGCACTGTTGGTACCTGTGAATGAGTAAGTTATGATGTTGGTGAATCGAGACATCGTGTTTTGTTCATATAATTGTGTGACTCTTTTAGCGAATTTTTGAAGAAATGAAGTTATTGCAATGGCTTCAAAATTTTTGTAATGCAAATTTTTGAAATTTTCTTCATGGGAATTCGTTTCAGACCATTCTAAAATGATTCCTGAAATTTAACACTTTTTCACACACACACACACATATGTATATCCTACCACTGATTTGAAGCAAAGCTAGAGGGAGAAGAAGCCAAAATATGATGGACATGATCCACAGCAGGCGATAGGTATCCGAGCGTACAGGAGGGGTAGCAGATAACATCTGACTACGTGCTGGCACGTGATGCATAGACAGAGTGCCCAGGCAGTTATCCGACCTAGGTATTTTAGCAGGAGTACACTGTGGCATCACCATCCGCGTCTTGCACGGCACATAGAATTGGTGGTATTTTCAACGGTGCACTTCCCCTTATTCTCATCACACCCTACCTCCACTTCTGCAATGGCACCTCACGACTCAATGGGGAACTCGCATGGGTTGGAATTTTGCATTTTAAACCTCAAAAGCTGATTCAGCGCCCTTCAAAACCCACTGGTGCCGATTTCAACCTTGAAAAAGGACTGGTTTGAAAAAGAAAATGGGTTGAAAGGGAGCGTGTGACGTCATTTAGCTTCAGCAAAAGGCGTGTTTTCCACTTGACTACCACGGTAACTCGCCAGCACTACCTTCGGTAGTGAGGAAGCAAAAATATTTATTCTGAAATTTTAACTGGTGAAGAGTAAAAGCTCTAAAATAGGCATAAAAATTAGTCGCTAAAAGCGCTAAAAAAATCAGTGCATAAAAATTATTTTTTTGTAGTTTGCAGCAGCATGAAAAAGCCACAAAAACGTGAGTTGGCCAAAGTGAACAGAACATGGCCCAGAAACCCCCGTCGCCCCTTAATTATCAACTATAACACTTGGTATATTTTTTTGCGTTTTAGCACGAAGAGAGGGAGAAGTTGATGTTGATTGCGCACTTGCTCAAAAGTGCACCAGCATGATTTACCTATAGGTACCTATTTAAGAATAAAAAATCTAGATGAAATAAAAATGCTACCTAACGCTTGACTTACTGCTCTCCCCTCCTGGGAAGCTGCTCTTGACGAATATCGTGTTTATGTTGATCGGCACAAGCGTGTTGGAAATGACGACCGTCCCAGTCGGTTTGGGCCACAGAACTCCGGGCCCGCACGTCAACCTGCAGACTTCGAAGGACGTTGGGTGTTTCATACCATCTTGGTTAAGGTGTTTGGTGCACTTATTGTTCGAGCACTCCCACGACCATGGCCTGCAAGTGATGGAACGGAGTGAGAAACCATGAGATCTCAGGGAACTTGGGTAAGTTGATCGTATGAATTCAATTATTCCTAATACCTACAATAAATTATTATACTTTCTTATGTAGGTACTCGTGTTAGTAACTAACTGTAATGAGGAATTCCGGTGTATCGTAATTTTGAATTTTCAACTTCAAATTTGGATTCAGAACGCTTGAAAACACCTTAGTTCTAATTTTCAGCTCAAAATGTTCATTAGATAGGCTGTAAAAGGGGTGAGAAGATCAAGCAGGACGTCATCTGTTCTGACGAGCGGAGGGTCCCCCCAGGCGGGCTCGGGGTGGGTGACGTCATCGGTATCGATTTCACCCCACGTACAGCACCTTTTTGGAAAGCTCTCACTGAAATCTTTCAGTAACGAATGAAATGGCCGAATTGCCCATTGAGGTAAGTCTGGACAATATTAGTGTAAAGTAAGTAAAATCATTTATTGTACATTGGGCTTTCGCCCCTCATAGTGTACCAGTGGCGTAACTAGAAATTCTGCGCTCCCCTGCGAACTTTTGAAATGCGCCCCCTCTCCCCTCTCCCCTCACCCCAAAACACAGACACACACACATTGTATTTCTTTCCTATTGGAACGTCCGTAGAATGAAAATGGACATAATATACTACACTATTTTATTTACAATATAATCATGCATCGAAAATGCTTGTAGTTACATTTACTATATAATAGATAGGTATGTATGGTATTTATTGGTAGATATACATATACAGGTGCCCACCGGCGCCCCCCCCCCCCCCCCCCCCCCCCCCTTCCCCAGGGCGCGCGCCCCCCCGCGCCGCAGGCCCTGCGGGCCCGTTGTTACGCCACTGTAGTGTACATTATATAAAAAAGCGGTAGGTATTTTATAAGTGTAGGTAAGTACATCGTCACTTTATCTAGGTATGAAGGTTTCACAAGACAAAATTAACATAGTACTTATCTAGACAAAACAAGGAAATTTAAACAAAACTTAGGTAAGTAATTAAGACTTATGTATCGTAAGTATACGATAAATATTAAACGGTAGAGAGAGATGAATTGAAGGGAGGATAAATATGGGAGGAATAGGCGTATATAAAAAGATGGGTAGAAGGGACCAGCTAGCTGTTTTGGGCAATGGAACACTTTGCAGCGATCCTAAACTGAGCTACTGAGGGAAGGGAATGAACTCGGAGGGGTAGGTAAAGAGTTCCACAATCTCGGACCGACCACACCAAATGACTGGCTTATGGCTCTGGACCTATGCTGCAGAATTCTGAGTGCAATTGACCTGAATGAGATGGCACGAGAGACAAGAGAGGAAAGATAGGTTGGCACAAGGCCTTTAATGATTTTGTATATGAGAATTAAGTGCCTGAGCTGGTAATAAGCAAATAACTCCAAGCCTAAAATACTATTTTTAATGTGGGACACGTGGTCACGGGGCTTGATGTCATGGACATATCATGTGACAATGTATCAGCGTGAAGCGTTGATACTCGTTCAAAACTATGATAGGTACCTACGAATTTTTGAATTTATGCTCCCTCGTGGCTTCTGAGATTCATGAAACGCTCATTTTTTCGATTTTTTTATTGAGATGGCTGGAGACCCCCTGGGACAGAGGGCCCCGGGGACATTGCCCGGTGCTCCCTGCGGCCAACCCTACCCTGATAGTAGGTAGTACATTCGCATGATTTCATGTTTATAAGGTCGTAGGACTTACTGATCAGAATAGCTGTCTTTGGGAGAGCCCGAATCCTGTATTTGGACGGAGGATACCAAGCCGACCAGACACAGCAATGATATTAGTAGTTTCATGGCATGAGTCCTGAAACATAGGGTTTAATACAGAATTAGAGAAAAGTAAAAAGCTGAGATGGTGGCAACGTGGTTCTAGTAAACATGAGAAATAAGTGTCTGAAATGCCTACCTTTGGGACGGACCCCCTCTTCAAACTATTCTTTTGCTTCCTCAACACCGAAGGTAGGAAGCTATGTATTCGTGCAAGACATAAAAAAAGTTCCATTCATGCAGCATGAGTTGGTGAGCGAATTTTCAAAGAATAATTTTAACCGATGTTGTGGGTGATTCTTATAGGAAATTTCACGCTGATTCCGAATATACCATAATATGTTCCTATGTTTAGGATGGTATCTCACACCAAAACGTTTTTTAGCGATTTTTTATATTAAATTTTCAAAATTTGACCCCTTGGAGAACTTCAAAAATTCTGGCCAACGAACTTATCCTTACTTTTGATATTATTGACAGTTTAAAATTTTTTTGGATTTTTACCCCGATCCCACGGGCAGATATCGTCTGGAGTGACACATATAGATATATATATATACATATGAAAAAGTGTTAAATTTCAGGAATCGTTTTAGAATGGTCTGAAACGGATTTCCATGAACAAAATTGTCAAAAATTTGCATCAAAACAATTTTGAAGCCATTGCAATAGCTTCATTTTCTTCGAAAATTCGCTGTAAGATTTTGTCCTCCAAAATCAAAATTTCCACATGCTTTCTACGTTTCAGAGCTTTCTGAACAATTTTGGTTCCGTGTCTGTCTCTCTGTGGTCAATTACTTGTCCCAGGCAAAACTATATGAAGACGTGGTCCGAATTTGATGAAATTTTCAGGGATTATGCAGGTTAGACGATCCCCAATCAATTTCATCGACATCGGACCACTAGTAGCGTGAGAGCATGCGCAAACGTGAATTTCCTGAAACCCCTGTATCTCAGTTCCTAATTGACCTATTTCGCTCAAATTTGCAGGGTAGTTGTGGACTGACTCCAAGACAATAAGAAATGAATTTTGTCATGATTATTTATTTATTTATTTATTCATTTATAAACATAAATATCGATACATATTAGGTAATAACCGCATGAGTATAACAGTAGACCCGTAATAGCTACTGCGCAGGGTCATAACCTTGTCATGGCGCGGTGTATGGTGTGGGAAGAGTGCCACGGGGCTGCTCGAGTTGGGCATCTCAGCAGGTGTGCTCCGTGGAATTACCACCCGCGTCCTGCTCGACTCATATTTGAACTGGAGGTCGTTCTATAGGGGCACTTCCTTTCATCCCTCTCTCCCTCCCCTACCCTCTTCAGCATCCCTTCCCCCTCGTGCTGGCGTCAGGTAATCCTGTGCGTCCTCCCCATTATCAGTTTATTTTAGTTCTTTTTTAATGACGTGCCCCTCCGCCTTTGAGGGGAGTTATATTTTTTTAAAAGAGTGTATGATCACGATTGCGGCCCCTACGAAAATTATAAAAAAATTTCGATTTCGAAGATTGGTTCCTACATGTCTGAGGATGAGACCCTAAGAATTTCAGTCCTCCATCAGGTCAACTATTAGGGGGTTGGGATATTACAATTAGGTGAAAAAACGTCGTTTATAGCCCATTTTTTTACCAAGTAAAACTTCCAATACCTAATGATGGTTGCAATGAACACATCAGCCTGCGCAGAACCCAACACGCAGATCCTGTTTATGGCTATTTAGCCCAGGCAGCTTAGGTTAAAAAAAGGCCGTGCTTCCTAAAAATTCCGAACCAGCTGGAAATCGTTTCAATCGATCTTGTTCCACTCCAATATGAGGGATTAGAACTTCGCAAAAGTTATCTAGTTGGGCTTAACTTTTGGGGGCTTAAAAGCTCGACATTTTCGACCTTTTTGAGTTTTTTCGCTTATAAGGAAGCATTCTTCAGAAAAAAATCATTTACTACATGAAAGAGCATTAAATTTAGCGTCGAATGACCTACTAAAACATCAAAATTGGTTCAGCGTATAGCCGCACTCACTCGTTGAAAAAGGGCTATTTTTTCCAACTTTTTAAAATAAAAAAAGCATTTCGAGCACTTCCAACAGCTATAACTTTTAAACGGTCACTCCAATCAACAATAGTCATAAAGTGAAAGTTGTTCAGAACCTAATTTCACATTAGGAAACTACATTGAGATCCACCGGACAGTGCCTGCCGTACCGCTAGCTGGTAGTAATGTGTCAGAAACTAGAGGAAAAACGCTGCAAATTATTACAGAACGGTTTATTATTTTCT
>JAEMON010000001.1:13122195-13135822 GCA_030264115.1 Lygus lineolaris | reverse complement strand
GTTCTTCTGGGAAATTATTAAAATATAGAAAATAATGATACCTAAGGAAAACCAACCTGGTGAGGAATGAGAAGGGATGGGACGTACCGTTAGAGGAGTGATGTTGCTGGCTCGAAGGCAGGAGCAGGAAAGACGAGGATTCAAGGTTATCAATCTTGATATCAAAGAGGCATATTAATACTGGGGGGTGTTATTATTGACCGAGAGGACACCGATCAAGGTGTCACACAGATAACAGGTAGGTAGGTAACTACTTTAGTGAGGTATTTTTACCACAATCAATTAGTTTTGTTTAACCCTTTAGCTTCGAGGGCCCGCGATATGGCGTGAAAATGAGATGAAATCTATGGCCAAAGCCCTCCTTTTTGCGCAAATGGTCCTCAAGGGCCGAGGGCCGCTTTTTTGCGTATCACTCTGCCTGCATTCTTACGCCACCTATCTTTAGCCGAAATAACTATTTTCAATGGCCTCCTGTCGCAGTAGGGAAGTATATCCACCCTGGAATTCTTCATCATTATACTATCCAGTAACTTATTAGTTCTGATGCTTCCCGATAGATAACGGAAAGGCAGCTTTCAAAATGCTTGGCGTTTTTTCCTCTTGTAGCAAAATATAAGTTTTCTGTTTTCTACTCGAAAGTGTTGCGTAATATTTCCTGATTCATCCTTGAAATAGTGTAATCCGTCAAATAGAACTTTACATGAAAATTCCATCGGTACCAAATATTTTTCTGTGAGTTCAGCCGTTTTATGGTTTTGTATGTTTTATACAATGTTCTATAAATTTGACTGTTCAGTATGTGGGTACCTCTGCAGTAACAGTAATGTTTCAGCAAATTCTCCCTTAGCCTAACTTCTACCTTCTTCTAAGCACTGTGTTAATAAAATAAATTAATACCTTGCTACTATTCTGTGATGCATGGTACCAACTCGCTAGACTCTTTGTTTAATGTTGTAGGTGCTTGCCATTTTTTAATAAAGAGTAATATAAATTTTTAAATTTTATTCTATGATTCTTGGTGTGTCATTTTTATACCTACTGTGGAAAATCTCAAAAAATAAGGGGGGGGGGGGGGTCCTGCTTTTTGATTTGGTATGAAGAGTTGGCCATCTCCAAGGTCAAGTGGGGGTTGGTCCTTCTTGGCCAAATTTGGTTCTCCTGCATCGCTCGATGCTAGAATATTTTGTACTCAACTCTCTATGGTTCAACATAGATACCTATTTAAATCGAAAAATTAGGACAATTCTCCTGTATAGTTCAAGAATACCCCTGTAAGAAATTCTTGTTTACATCTGTCATCATTTATTCTAGGAGTGTACGAGTACGTTCCACTTGAGGATGGCTCTGGCGAACGTTTACAAATCAATGCACAAAACTGTATCCATTGCAAGACTTGCGATATTAAAGATCCTAGCCAAAACATCAACTGGGTCGTACCTGAAGGTGGTGGCGGTCCGGCTTACAACGGCATGTGAAAGACTCTTCCCAGTACCTATGTCAATCATGCACCTGGGGTGGTCAGTGGTGCTCTCTTTTTTTCAGCCAAAGTATGCGAGCTGTTTAGGTTGTGCGTGCCTTAGTTTTAATTTTTAAATATCTATATACTTGAAAACTGTATAAATCATTGTAAATATTAGTGTGAATCATGGATATTACTATTTTATGACCTAGATAATGACTGATATCAGATTGTTCATTCATATATTTTTCTACATGCTGAATTAATAGTTCTATTTGTGTAAATAAACTGATTCTCTGTTTTATTTCATTTCTTTGTTTTAATTATGACCATAATGGTTATTAATAAAAACATTTTGCGCCACATCTTATCAATCATGCGAGAGGAAACGAAGGATCTTACCACGTGATGTGTGATCGGTATCACATGTTTGTGCATCCTGTGTCACATTCAGAGGACGAGTTGCACAGGAAAATAATATCCCGAGATCCCAAAACATTTGGTGAGCTTAGGAAAATGAGTTTGTCCTAAAACCATAATATACAAAATTGAATAAGTACATACCTAGTATCTACTAATAATTTATTGAAAGTAACACAAATATTAGAAAGTATTTCACGTTGATCTGTGAACGGCTGCCAAGTTAAGTGGGCTGTATAGCTTCCTCACCTTTGTAACATGGACGTATAGATTCAGTTGGTGAACATTTCAACCAAATTGGTAGAATACTTCCGGAGTTATGCCTATGATAGTAAATTTCAAGTTTTTGCGTGCGGAGTAGCCATCACTCATCCAATTGGGTCGAAATGCATAGGTGACTTGGGGTCAGCCCTCAACAACATTCCAAATTTGAGCAGAATCGGTCCATTAGGAACTGAAAAATCGTAGTTTCAAGAAATTCACTGTTGAAATTTGAAGATAATTGTCAGCCTCCAACTATCCCATGTATTTGAGCAAAATATGACAATTAGGAACTGAGAAATCGTGGTTGCACATGAGCAAACGCTGCTAATGGTTGCATGGCGATGAAAATCTTTGGGGTCCCTATTGAGTCTAACCTGAGTAATCCCTGACAATTTCACCCTGATTGGTCGAGTAGTTCCGGAGCTACGCCTTCGACAGCAAATTTTAAGCTTACGCAGTAGCTATCACTGATCCAATCGTGACGAAATTCTAGGTGAAGATGGGCTAGTCAATCTTATAACTGAAATAACAAATGGGCTCAACAAAGTAATAGAATTTTTCGTTGATCTTACAAAAGAAGTTGATTCTATAGAAACATGAAGATTAGTCTTAAAACTTGAACGTATTGGCCTTGATAAAAGTGCTGTTAAATGGTTCAAATCGAACCTCATGGACAGAAAGCAATATGTGCAAATTCAATACGTTGATAGTAATATGGAAAATATCTGCTACAAGTACCACAGGGCTCTGACCTTGGAGCAAATTTATTTCTAATACATATCAATGATCTGTTTTCCATGAATTGATAGGTAATCAATATAGTAATGATTTTTTACTAGCAACCGACCCACCAAATTCGTCGACCTGATGAATTCCCCCAATAGTGACCAATCATCATCATCATCATTTAATAATCAGCCTGCTGAATTCATCGATCTGATGAATTTCCCTAACAACAAGCAATCATTACCATTTATTTTGTTTCCAAAATGTAAACTAAACATTTTAGTAGCCCTCAAAGTTTTGTAAATCCTGAAGTGGCTAACCAGTACTTTTCATCCAAACTACAACCTGACTCTGGTTTAGTCCGTACAGCCCATAGTATGTCTCAAATTTCAAAACGAACCATAATACCCTGTGGTGAACTATTCAGGATACCAAAACTAAATCTCCCCTTCAGCATTTTTGACCCTTTGACAATTTTGGCTTAATATTAGGTCTAGATAACTTGAAACTAACAAAGGCTAATATAGACTTTAATAAAAATGTGCTAAAAACTCCTGGAACCATAATTCAGCTTCAATTCAAAAATTCAGAAACCTCAGAATCATTTCAAATTGATGCAAGATCAATTCATCCTGCTACAGTTGTTATAAATTCCCCTATAATTGGCGAACCAATATTAGATTGCCTCGCCTTTTCTGATGATGAAACCCCGACCATAAATACCAATAAGCAAAAAGGGAACATAGTAAAACCCAGGGTAGACCTGAGCAAAATCAGACTGCTCGAACAGAACGATTGAAAGAAATTGAAATAAAGATTGAAGAAATTTCCGCTCCCAAAAACTAGGCCAAGAGAACACTGTTATTGGCCATTAGGTTGTCACAGAAAGCAACTCAAATAGGCAGTAAGTCTTTCATTTAATTCAAGAACTTTTGTGAATTTTCCTCTTAAATTTTCCGTTTGAAGTGAGTTTCTCAGTGTGAAATATCCCAAGAGAATAAGCAAAGGTTATCGTCCACATAGCTGTACTATTCAAGGAAAGTACTCCTGCAGTAGGTATATGCCGTAAGGAGCATCAGGGGTGACTAAATTTCTCTGTCACGAAGATTAAGGTACCTACAGAAACTCACCTTATATCATATTTATATTATTGTTGTCTGTTAGTATTTAGAGCGGAAGAATTCAAGATCTTCCCAAGGAGGCTCTAAATCGTTAATTCTGATTTCTAGAAAAGTTGTGTAAAATTCTAGATTCTTTGTCTTTTTTATATAGGTATTTATGTTGGAAGGAATCTTTTGTAACCACTCTACCAAGGGAGTTCTATAATGTTCAGATTTCCAGTAAAGTTAGAGAAACTTTCTCAAGAACATTGTATTAATTCTTCTTGATTTTTAAATGCGTTAAGTTATGTAAGAATCTTGTGTAATTTGAAGAACTCTATATTCTTCTTGTTTCTTATGTATCATTATTTGATAGAAATCTTTTGTATCATTTTATTCTAAATCTTGCCTTATAGGACTTAACCGCACTATAATATTCTTCAATTTTGAACATATCTTGTTTCAAATCATTTTAATTATTAGAAATCAGAATAACGATTCCATTCTCTTTTTTTATCCTCTTTTGTTAGGTTAGGTAGGACGTTTCCACTGAACTTCGCAAGGCCCCCTAGAGCCACATAATCTAGTCACCACACACACAGTTCGAAACCCGTATAACCGTACCACCCACAGTACCCATGTACTACAGCGGATTTGCGAGATTCTTCTCGAAGATGAGGGAAAGACTTATTTCTCGTGCAGCTCGTCCGCTGATGATTTTGAGACGCTTTCTCCTATTTTCGCTTCTTCCTTTATATATCCCAATTTTATATTCTTCCTTTATATATCCCTATGATTCCCAAAAATACCTTATGACTCATCTGGGGCTTTCAACATTTGGCGCAAACCCCATCTCTTCTCTATGTTTTCCCGCCTCAGTGCACAGGTGACTTTAGTACCTTACTGCTTTTGGTGGCTAAACGCCGAACAGACCCTTTTGCTACTAGCGCTCCTTGTAATTTTGAATTTTCTATTCTGGAGAAAAACTTTTAATTGCTGAATGACTTTTATTATTTAACTGGCCTTTATTCTATTTTGATTTACTACAGCTATAACATCGTTTTCCCTATACCAGTCTGTGTTAACTGGGCCGCCTGTGGCGAGATTGCCTACCGTGAGGAGCACACGGCGCCGCGCCGCTCGAGTTTTGGACACAGCTGGACGGGCGGCCGGTTACATTTAAATCCAACTCCCTTGGTATCGGAATTAGGAATCAATCTCCTTCCATAGTCCATGGACAAAATTTGAGAAGGCATGGGTTTCAAGGAATAACTGCATCATAGACCTAGTATCCATTTTTGGAAGTAGTCTCTCGATTTCTTCGAATATACGTACAGATTCATAAATATCCAGCCAGGCTGGACAGAAAGAGTCGCTGCCCCTGGAATAGAACGGTAAACTATCCCGCGGAGAGAGAGGCTTTCGGAAGTTTTGGACACAAAACCGCTGGTGTGAGGGAGCTTTCATTTAGTTCCAACTTCCTTGACTGCATGGACTTGTGGAATGAACTCCTTCTAGGTCCTCCATGAGAGGGGGGGGGGGGATGTTCTTATACTTCCATGCCTTGAAGGAACTGTCCATCTTTGAGTTCATGGAACTTACTTCCTTCGAGTATCAAAGCCTACATCCATGTTCCATGCCTAGCGTCTCTCGGCGGGGAACGCCTTATCAGTTATCATTTGGATTTAGACAGACTCGGAAACTGTTCCTTTTCTTTTTGTTCATGCTTTGTTTACTCAATTATGGTCAAATAATTAAATGAGTCGCTGCTATAGCTTCTAGCAGTGAGTGGTCGATACTCAATTAGGTACATCAAGTCAAAATGTCAAGGTTTGAAGTGGTGCTTTCTGTTCAAATCATCGGCTTTAAAATTATACAAGTACCATAGTATTTCCCGGTTTAGAACATCAGATTATTCCATTTTCAGGCCAACATGGTGACTGAAACTGACTTACGCTTGGTTCATGCGGATATAATTTCCGATGAACCTGGAAGCAGCGAATGCAAGGAAGCGATAAAGCGCCTTACTGTGGAAATCGAAGATCCCAACGAGATTTGTAAGTGAATTGTAAAGGTCGAAAATCCTATTGTCTTTATTTTTTATTATTTTATTGCTACTGGGGTTTTGAGTAAAAGGTACCTACATAAGTCGAGTTACATTCCTTCCAAAGTGTAGAATGGGTCACCTCTAAAACCGACCAACCAACAAATCGAAGACATGTTCAGTATCAAAAATAGGGGTGGAGATCGAAATGAAGAGAATCGATCTTTGGGAATCGATGTATCGAAGGTTTTTGATAGGAAAGATCCATAAATTTGCTCAAAAGAATCGATATTCCGATTCCCCTAATTTGCTCAAGCTGCTGTAACTCCTCTCGTTACTCATTCTGGTTAAGAATGTGGTTGGATGAGTTGTTTTTCTGAGTAGTAAATAACAAACAAATATTTGTCAACAAATGGGAAGTAGGAAGGTAATTAAAATTACATTAAATGAACAAATTTTGTTCTCGCTCGTAATATTTCTACATAAATTGTTAAAGTTACATATTGGCAGACACAAATTATATGTGCTTCTCAATCACAGCTTGAAATAAAATATCAATACATTGCCTCTTGAAACAAAATTAAAGATATTATGGCAACAAGAATTACTTAGAGAATAAAATTTGTTATTTGAATATGGTGTTCCAAAAATTGAAGTATAATATATGGCAAGCAATGAATCGGATCGAAAATTGTCCATAAAAAGATCGATTCTTGCGATTCTCTAGCTAGTTGGGATGGATCTAAAAATTCGGTTAATCGGACCGAAAAGATCAATCCGCTTCAAAATTCGATTCGATCTCCCATCCCTAGTATCAACAAAAAACTACCACAGAAACAACCTGGTGGGAAAAATAATTGTATCTTCACTTCAGTCCTTTAAATCAGATTTCGATAGAACCAGCATTCTAATTACCTACTTTGGTTTCCATGTAAATTAGATAACATTTAACCTTTTCGTTCCTGAGCCGTGCGACTGCCTGGTGGCCACCCTCGCCCAACCTTCTGAGCTTACTGCTGCAACCCCTCTGGCCTGACTTATTTTGCTCATTCACAGCACATTCGACGCGCGCTTACATAACATATTGAGCTGAATATTCACCAAATGCAACCAAATTTGGGCAAATTACTTCTTAAATATTAGAGTAGGTATGTAGATTTATAAATCTGAATAAATTTACAAAATTATTTCAACCTAATAAATTTGTCATCATAAAAACAGATAGGTATTATAATACATAATCATCTTTTCTAAACACTCCACTGACGATTTCGCGAATTTTTTCTTCAATAAACGACCGTTTACTATCCTTGTGACGTTTATCTGACATTATAAAAGGAAAGAACCACAAAATCGGCTATAACACAAGACTGAAGGCAACAAGGGGCGCTAACACAAGACTGAAGGCAACAAGGGGCGCTAAAACAAGACTGAAAGCAAAAAGGGGCGCTCAGTTTGGACTTAGGAAGGTCCCATGAAACGAAGAAGTAAACAAACGTGAGGCTTATGGGAGTGCAGGGGTGGGGTTATCACTGTTGGCAGAAGTGTTGAGTATAGCAAGACCCCCAAGGGCGTCAAAAAGATGAATGAGAAGTGCGTAGAAAACGAAACTGTATATATGCGGTGCTGGGCAAGGAGCTGCACTGGGAATGGTCTGTACATATGGGGAGTCAGCCAAAGGCGAGCACTAGGAAGGTCCGCATATATGCGGAGCTAGGCCTCAAAAGAAATTTGGCAAAAACCATCTTATCAACTGTTGTTCAGTCGGTTTTTGGCGATTTCATGCCTCAACCCATCTTCTTAGTGTAGGGCAAGCGTTGATCCATTATACATGTCGTCGCCGTCGCTCCAATGAGTGGTTTAATGGCGAAAACTGTAGGCCAAGCATGAGCGCCAAATTTGAATCACCTGGATGATAGGCGTGCTATGAATTCTTTGTGCCATTTCGCTTCACGTACCTATTAGGGTCAAGCGGGGTAATTGGGAATCAGGGGTATTTGATAACAAGTGCATATAGCGCCGTTACGGGATCTAGCCAAACTAAACTGCCTTGGAACTTGAAACTCCATGTCAGCAGGATTCCTGAAAACGCGTTCCCGCGCTTTTTGGTATTCATCTCGCATTTCTGAAAAACAAACAACAACTTTATTTTCAAAAACAAAGCGAGCTGCCCTCTTTGAGGGATGCCTCAGCGGGCACAGCCTACAGTTTTCAAAGTGTCTTGTAAAGAGTTAATTAATCATAGTTGGCTTTAGGAGTTTGTTGGCTGATTCTGCATACATAAATCAGCGTTAAGTGTTGTTGATGGTCAATAATTTATTGTGGCTTAGTAGGTACGTGAATTAAAAGTATTTATGGTAGTTTTTTCCAACTCTATTCTTTTGTACCCTCTTGGCTGATGTTCTCAATTACCCCTGAGCTTTTTGCCAAAAGGGTAATTGGAAATGGAAGTTTACACTTCGGTATTTCCATTTCTACAACAAACTAAATAACCAAAGTTGTGTTTTTTGTGATAATAACATGGTATGTTGGTAAAATAATATTGTTGAGCCAGACAAGATGCCTAAAACCTACGTAGCACCCTTTGACTATGTGCTTGTGGATCTTCAAGGCGGAGTCAGAAACTAAACCCATTTTTTGTATGTGTGTCGAGTGGATGCAGTCTCAGATATGGAGTTAGAGGTCACTGGTCTCAAAAGTATAGATGGATCTAAATTGAAGTTTGCTCTGATTCGAAAAGACAAATTTTCAGTCAATTTTGGCCAAGTTCTATTTTGCGTTCCCCATCCTGCGTCAGATAAGGTGGGAAAGAATGGGCACGGTGCATGGTTATTTTTTATTTTCTCAATTAAATGGCCTCAGTGAGGGCTTTCCAAAAAGGTGCAACGTGATGGGTATCTGATGAGCGAAAACGGGTCCTGTATTTTTTACAACTTGATACGTCATCTCAGCCCATGCCTACGGTGGAGAGGGGGGGGGGGGGGTCCATCTATAAGTTACTAGGTACGTCACAAGCGTTCTTTCCACCAGTTTTACGGCCAAACTTGGCGGAATTTTGAGCTTAAAAAAATCATAATAAAGTCTAGGAAACATAAAACATCATTCTCAATTACCCCCTACCCTATGGGGTAATTGAGAACAGGGGGTTTTCTGCATAATAATTCCCTTTCACCTTTCAGGTGGGCTGAAGAAAGTAGAAATGGGGGTTTTTGTATAGGGAAAAGTTAGTTAGTGTGCATTGTGCACGTTTTGCACGTGTGCAAAAATGTCATATTCTGATTCTACTCAAAAAGTTAAGGAGAATTACCTACAATTTCGAATTTTTTTCTAAAACACTAAGAGAGTTTGTGAGGGGAGGGGGTACTTAGCAGGACACTCTGTGCATGTATTACAGTAGGTAGTTTTGTTAATCCTTATGTTTTAAGTAAATTTAATTATTATTATTGATTTTGAATTCTTATTAGGAATATCTTGTTCAAGGTCGATCGTTGCCCATAATATTCAATGAATATTACGGAATTGTCGAGTGTATTTTTGAGGGTGTGTCAAGAACAAAAAGGAGATCTTTGATCAAACCCCTTGTGAAATGGCTGTTGACAATTGCTGAGAAATTTGCCGATCTGTTAGCAGAGTATGGAGATGTTATCATGGTTAGCAAATCAGTCTTTTAAGTAAATAAAAACGCATGATACAGTACAGAAAAGGCTCCAAAAAGACTCCAACTGGCTTCTCGTAGTGAGATGAACAAATCCTCTCCCTTCAGAGTGAACCCAGTTGGTTGATCACACTTTGAAAGCAGTTTTACTAAAACCTTAAGACTGCCTTAATAAGGCATTATAACATTAACGACTCTCCCCTCCGCTGAGAGCCGTTGGCGTCTGAAGAGGAATGAGAAGAAGTGAAAACTGACATTGTGCCGCTGCACAGCGGGCAAAAAACGCGTAAAACTGTTCAAAACTCGATTCAAAAAAATATTTTCCAACTACAGAAACACAATGAAACATAAAAAACGCTATATTTACTTTTTCTATTTTTTAAATTGTCTTTGATTTTTGTAATAGAAATTTTAAGTAATAATTTGTATTTGTCAAAGTGTGATGCCAGAAGCGAGAAAATAGTTGTTGTAGTATTTTTAGACATCGTAGAAGGAAAGAGTGAATATTTGCTGAAATTGTCAGTTTCAGAATTTCATCATGCTCTACAACTTTTTTGCCTCACGGATTCCAAGGTAGCATATTTCCTTGAAATGTATAGAACAGAGTTGAGCTCATTCAGCTGCAGGAACTTGCAGGTTTGGAGCCTTGAGGTTCTGTAAGCTAAACAACTGTTGTTAAAAAACTTTTGGTAACAACAGTTGAGTTCTTAACTTGGTGATGAACATCGCCACGTTTTGCCCGCGAGGTTTTCTGTAAGGAAACAACATCGACAAAAGCTCTCCACAGTTGACAAGCTAGTGACCACCTCTGTAAGTGGTGAGAGGATTTGTCGAGATGAGGTTAGATGACTGAATTCAAGCCTTCTTGGATTATTTATCTGGCAATAATTTTAGCGTTCGTGTTGAGTTACTAGTGTGATACATCTAGTTGTGGTAATTTTTAGTGATTTGAACCATCATCATGTTTTCTTCCTTTCTCCTTGACATTTTTACAGATACGTTGTTTCCAATCGATACATTGTTTCCAATTGATACATCAATAGTACCATAGTCATCAATAGTCATCATAGTACCAACTCTATAATTTCTCACAACTATTGTTACAAGAGTCGTTCTGCCCGTCAAAAGATTTTGTTGCTTAATTTTCCATATTTTTCCCGCATTGATTTTAGAACAAATACACAAAAACCTTTGGAATAGATAACAGAAAACACTAGCCAACAGAACCATCCATTTTAGCGTAAAAAATAAAGTTAAACAAATGTTTCATAAAATGTATGTTTTTTGTGAATTTTGGGTAACTAAAACGTAGGTAGTTGAAATTGTAAATTAGACAAATGGCTTCCTGGGACGTTCATTTTGCGGGCTGACGAAATGGTTCTAATATTCTTATATAGTAGATGGCTTTTCCCCATAGATTTTTGGGGTCAAATGTTGAAATTAAGGGTCATAAATCACAAAAAAACATCTGGTGCGAGGCTTCACACTACTTTCCTCAGCTGTATTTGGCCCTCAATCTATTTTTGTGGAGATGAGGGGTATTGGAACTTGTTTCTACTTGTTGAAGAGTTAGTCCTGTGAATTTCATCAAAATCGTTAGGGCAGTTTGGGAGAAAAGCTAAAAAAATGGGCTAAAAACGACGTTTTTTTGCCTATTCGGAATATTTTCTCTCCCTACTAATTGACCTGGAGGGCTGAAATTCTCATGGTCTCATCCTCAGACATGTAGAAACCAATCCTCGAAGTCTGAATTTTTTGATCATTTTCGTAGGGGCCGCAATCGTGATCATAATCACGTGATCATAATCAATCGTGGTACGTAAACACACACACATACATACATACATACATACGGACTTACATACACTTTCGTAAGTTACAGAGTTTTGAACAGTTTTCCACGTTTTTCGCCCACTGTGCACTGGTGCACAATTTTCGGATTTGACATCAGTGTTAAAAGTGGCCATTAATGGAATGAACTGATGGTTTTGATGGGGTTCGTTGCATTCTTCTTGTTGTAAAATTCTCTAGGGGCATCAAGTATGTATAATTTCAATTCCGTAATTTTGCATTTTCCACACCGAAGAAGAAAGTTTGGCGGGAATAATTCTCATTAGCTCCTAGCTCATTCCTCTTCATCCTTCAGCGACGTTGCAGCTGCCAGTGGTTTCAAAGTCGCCAGTGTGGTAAGGCTTTCATTAAGGAACCCCCTTCCCCCCTACAAGTGTTTGCTTTCTTACTCCCAAGGGGTGGGGGGGGGGGACCCTTGTTCCCTCGACGCAATGTGTGACTTGGCAAGTGTGGACTGAAGTTCTTCGCCCCAAGCACCGTGGCAACATAAGACTTGAGGTGGCTCTGGAGTACGCTTGTAAACACGGTAAATTGACGAACATCAAAGGCTCGATAGGATGAGTCGGTAATGTTACGATCGGTGGCAGTATGACAATTCATGTTCCATGGGAACACGCGATTGATCAGAATTAACCCAATCACCCGAGAGCAACCCAAAGTTTGCCAGGTTACACGTTGTGGGAACAAGGCTTTACATTCGTTTGCTAAAATTCGAAAAAAGTTGGTCTTCCAGAATCAACTTTTCACTTTGCCTTTTGTTGTTGTTTATTGAAGTGCAACTTCTCCTCAAGTATTCTATGATATTTGTGTTCTTTAATTTCAAACATTATAGCCCCTGCAGGGGAGAATGGGGTGCTGTTACCTGTTAGCTAGCTATTCCTGTTACCAACCTAATTCTGTTGATCACAAATCATAATACATTCTTTAATACTAACTTTGAGAAATGTACTGCCTGGTGTAAGTACTCATGTATACCAGTACTATCTACCGTACTGAATTTTCACATTTTGTAATCCCGATTTCCATTTCCAGAAGTTGTGCTGTAAACTTGATCGTGATACTAAAATTGATGCACTTGTGACACAAGGGTGTGAAATATTTATTGCTGTTGTTAAAAAAGCTCCTTGGATCTTCCATGATGTGCAGAAGATTTTTAATGCATACAAGCAACGACTTGAAAACTTGAGTATAAGTTTTGGTGGCTTGAAAAGTAAGTTCTATTCACTATACATGTTATGTTTAAATACTAACACCAGTTCTTTGTCTATTATTTCTAATGAATCTGGTGGTATAATCGCCAGTAACAAGTCAAGTAGGTACATTATGCATGCTTTCTGATATCAGCCTCATATTTTACTCTTATGTACTCCAGAAGATCAAGAAGAGGGCCATAGGAGGGGGTGAGGTAGGTCATTTCCTTTTTATTGTAGCAGGGGTTTGCGATAAGATATTGATTGATGTGATAGTATTTTGCTCAAATCTCTTTGGAATATCAGATTGAATACCAAACTCATCTCAGGGATCTTAGGGGCAGCAACAAAATGACAAAATTAAGAAAAGAAGAATAACAATTATTAGTTAAACTTGAATTAAAATAAAAATAAAAATACAAGTGTTAATTCAAACGTGATTGCATTAAATCAAAATTATAAATACCTGCAAGCAAGTAGTTAACATAAACTCTCGTCAACGCCACTTAGGAACAGCAATTTACTTAAATTGTTGGGGGTAAGTCGGTTCCTGTTTTGAGTTATGATGTCCAACAAGGAGGTTATCGACTATATTCGTTTATGGCTTCACCATGAAAATGGCGAAAACCATAAAATTTAGGCACTTTCTTTAGTTTGTTGCTTATAACCTGGAAACCAAGCATCTTACAGACAACACACCCTCAAAAAAGTTAAAGCTGATTAAATTGCCTAAAAAATGAGACTAAGCCACCACCTGGCCGGCTCTCTAGCTTCCTCCGTTTGGCCGCTAGAGCGCGCTGTAGTTTGGCCATTTTCCCAACTAAGCCAAAATTCTAAGCCTTCGTATTCCTGACTTCCAAATCCTAGTATACACCGCAATCGGTCCTCCGACCCCCTATATAAGGTAACTTGACACCC
>JAEMON010000001.1:13093918-13120762 GCA_030264115.1 Lygus lineolaris | reverse complement strand
CTCTGTACAACCAGGGGAAAAATAAATTCCTCAAAACCCTCAACTACCCTGATCTTGGAGCCAAACTGACAGCCTGCAAGAATCCTTCAGTCGCTCCTCAGACTATAGAAAAAGCAGGAGTGCACTTCCTCATCGCTTTGTATGCCTCAGCCGCTTCTCAGACCAAATTCTTTGGCAATGAAGTTGGCTTCGTCATCCAGGTCGCCCTGTTCTTCAGAGCTATACCGCTCGGTATTGCTGCAACCTCCCTAGCACCTTTCACACATCTTGCTGCAGAACAATCCGGCTTTCTATCAGCCTCAGTTCAGCATTGTTGCGTGCATTTACATGTGACGAGCTGCAGCAGCTTTTCTGGTGCTCAGGGCAGCAAGGTCGTTTTTGGCATGAGGCCGTGGGTGGAATTGTTCCATCCCCAGACTAACGGATTCGTGTGGTTTCCAACCCATGTCTATACTCACTGGAACACTCCATGCTGCTGTGCTGCGGACTGAGTGGGAGACAGTGTAGATGTATTGAACCTTGTTTTGAAGGCAGACTTCCTGTAGTGGTGGAACCGTTGATTATTTAGTGACTCCTCTTTTCTCTTCCCTCTGTACAAAACTATGAGGAAGTGCTTTCCAGCTTTTCCTATGGTCTGATGAGCGGCTGAAGGATCCTTGATCAGGGTAGTTGATGAGGATTTTGAGGAATTTATTTTTCCCCTGGTTTTACAGAGCAGACGTAGTATCGCATCCACTCATAGCATTTCCTCCTGGTATATTTATGTTGATACAATTCACTAACATGCTATTAGTTTGAAGAATAGGAACACTGAATAGAATATAACTTGCTTATCTCTTATATTTCAGATGAGCAGCCTGTCACAGCAAAGAGGGCCAAACACCGCTAAACAATATTTAATTCCGCCATTTTCACATTCAACGTAGGTATGTCTCTACTAATTATTCATATATTTATATTTCTGAGTTCACCCTTCAATTTTTAAATAAGAAACGTTTCGTAAGTACATCTCTACTTGTTTTCATTCGTACACCATACTTCTTCACGTACTTATATTCCTACGATGCTTAAGGCTTAGTGTTGTGGTGGTGGGGGGATAATCCCCATATTAGAGTAACGGATAGTTAATTAGGAATTAGGAGAGGGGCGGGGTGGAAATATTCATGACCATAAATGTGATTTCAAAAAGCACTTACACTACATGTCTGAGAGCGAATTTGCGAAAGGTAGTTTTGGCGCGGAGGGGGGTACAAGGGTGTCAAGGTACCTTATGTGGGGTGTCGGGGGACCTATTGTGGTGTATACTAGGATAAGTCAGGAATATGAAGATTTTGGCTTAGTTGGAAAAATGGCCACACTTCAGCGGGTTCTAGCGGCCAAACGGAGGAAGCTAGAGAGGCTTTCTTGGTCTCATTTTTTAGGAAATTCAATCAGCTGTAACTTTTGTGGGGGTGTGTTTTCTGTAGGATACTTAGTTTCGGAGTTATAAGCAACAAACTGAAAAAAAAATGACATGAAATGAAATGAAATGAAATTTTATGGTTTTTCGCCATTTTCATGTTGAAGCCATATCCGAATCTAGTAGGTAACCAAATTTTCGGATTCAGCACCCCAAAAAACTTACAAAAAATTCTTCAGGTATTTTGTCCATTCCAAACTACCTAATGACTGGTTGTCATTTTGTGATTCATCTGTGGAGTCACCATGGAAAGTCCTAGCTGTTAGGTGCTGATTGGTTATGGATGGGCTAACGGATGATTCACGGGAAGCGACTGATTCACTACGGAAACTTGTGTTACAACCTAGCTGTTGTAATGGTCCCATCCGTGAACGTTCCAGTCATTTCTGGTGATCCCAAGACCCCAAGTGACCCTCTTTACAGAGTGCTTCCATGACGCCTTCACGGAAACACCCACCTATCATTTTTTCAGTGCAGCTGGGAGTTGCTCACCAGAGTGCATAGGTACCCCCCCTTGAACAGATGTAAAATCGAGCATGTTCACCAGAGTGTACCCCTCTTCAACATGTATGTCTTCTTCAATGTCTCGTGAGCATGTATGTGTAATGTGTCCATCATATGAAATTTGATCAAGAGTACAAATTGAAATAAAATTTGAAAATAGAAATTTCTGGAAGAAATTTTGAAATTTCTTTCCTCAAACAATAAAAGTGCTCTCTATAATTTATTCTACAGGTACTACCTATCTTACTACCCAATCGGTAGGTACTGATTGGGAAGTAAATAGTTTATTTTAAAATATCACGATTTCATGGTAACATATTCTTTGAAAAACTTGTTCATATGTTTTTGCAGCCATACATTTTCTTGAAGCAGTAGAATTGATGGTTGAAAAGTATCCAGACCAGCTAAATGTCCACTTCTCGGATTTATGGCAAATTATAGTAGCCAAACTTTATCAGGTGAGGTTTTAATGTCTTGCTTTTAGCGACCGTTTTCAGGTTCAGTTGTCACTTTGCATACTGGTAGGCACTTGAAGTAGGTAGTTAATTTAATACGAACAATAAAAAAGATGGGATTGAATTAACCGCCATGTAGAAGATGACACATACATTTTCACTGTAGGTAGTTGATGTAAGTAGTCAGAATATCAAATTCCAATTAGTACCTTGCTTTCTTGATAGCAGAAACTTGATCATCTCAGTATTCAGAAAATCGTTATAAAATCCAGTTGGGGTGTCCTGTTGGATTGTTTTTATAGAAATTCGTTCAGTTGCATAAGTTGCATACTCACGTGTATTTAATGCGAATAGTAGGTACTCTGATATTGCAACTTCCCTTCATTATTGACCAGCTTACTGAACTCCATCCTTGAACAAATTCATCCTGGTGACGCAGTAGGTTTAATTGAAAATCAAACCATCGGTATCGGCATTGTAAATCTTGAAGCGGCTGAAAAGTTCTTCTCTTTCCTACTCCGTCACTATACTGTATCGTTCATCTCTTCCATTCGTGTTTCAGTTTGAAGAACAAAAGAGCAGTCCCTTGATTGTGCCATGTTCAAATCTGTTGTTGAAACTCAAGATTCATTTCACTCCTAATGATGAACAATGCACAACACTATATACTTTCTTCAAAAATCATATTAGGAGTACAACTCTACCCTGCTGCAGCACGTATGACGGTGAGTAGGTATGGCCTGGCATTACCTATTGTACCTAGTTATTTCAGTCATTGCCTGACCATGTAATTGAAGGCATACAATTATAATTAGCAGTGCTGACTGACGATGGAGTATGGCCACATATGAGAGCAATCAAGTATAAACTGTGTTTTTGCTTTGTAACATGAGTTTCAATGAACTGATCAATTGAATGTAGATGAACAAGATGGCTCAAGAACCAGCCCCTATTTGAACTCAAGAGACGGTTGTCAGTTCCGCACTACATTCGAATTTCTCTATTTTTACTCCAAATTTTGAGGGTGACCCTCCCCCAATTTGCTGCCGTCATAACTATCTGCTCATACAGCAAATTAATTCAGGAGTCTAACGAGTCTGCTCAGCACAATGTTACGTGACACCGTCATGACAATTGGCACCCAAACCTACACTGCAAATTGTGGGGGTTCCACGGACCTACCTAACACACTGTCATGACTGTCACACCGTCAAGACACAGTCTTACTTCAATGTGAGGGTCTAGTCTGTTGCTCCTTTTGTGAATTTTAGGTACCTTGTACCTGGTTAATATAATCCGTACTGATCAAGTGTGTTTCAGATAATGCGTAGATGATCAGTACAATTTTCTGAGGACGTTAGATAGTTTAGATTAGGAGTTCAGATGTTCATGACTATATATTTTTGTCAAATTGTTTATATTGTTTATGCTTTGCAGTTATTCTACCATTTTTTACAAAAATGATGCAATTTTTCGGACAACATTTACTTGAAGATTGTGAGCTATGGCATGGATACTTTTGTAAGCATATGGAGAAGAAACTTGAAATGTCACCTGTTACAACTGATTTTGATTATACAAAGAAGTACCCCATTGATGAATTCTATCAGAATATCTTTTCACTGGAAGCTTTGGAGTCAGAGGTTACTCACATACAGGTACAATGATTCCTCTCACTTGTTGAATTCAAAACTAGGTACCTACTTATTCCCTCTTGAAAACGTCATAGTCCTAAAAACTGCCTGGTTCCTCATTACCAAAAGTTGGAAAGCCCAAGGTGAGTAGAGAGAGGCTAATCTGAGTAGGCATTTCTGGCTGGATGGTGAGTACCATTAGTTTGTTACCCAAACCATTTACAGTTGAATTCCGTGTTTTAGAGCCAAAACTTTTGGGTCGATCTTGATGAAATTCCTACGATTTATCCAGGCTTGGTTATTAAAAGATGGTCCTCTTCGAGTTTCATCGTATTTGGACTAATTTTGCCTGGTTAAATTGACCTGTTGGTTGGTTATTTGTTTTTACGTGCGTTTGCGCATCCACTAATGTAAAATACCGTTGGAAAAATGAATCGATTGCGTACAAGTTGCTTTCCGTCGTTTGCTATACTAACAAAATTTTGCATTTCACAGTATTTCAGACATTATTTGAATTCGTGCTTGGGGAACCGATGTTTGAAGTTTTATGATGCTAACTGTATAATATTGTGGAGTGGAAGGGCGAATGAGAAGTTTCTCACGCATGAGGATACTGAACTGTTTCTTGAGTCCATAGTTCACTTCATTTTCTATTCTCTCCGTCGGTAAGCACCTATCTGAATGCGTAGATGTCTGATTTAAATAGACTAGGTACGAATAGACTTTTATATTTCATATACTAGACTATTTTTTTAAAACCCTATCAGAAAATTTTTATTAACAAAGGCTTAACATTGGTGTTATTTATATTATAGATAGGTATTATACTACCTTTCAACCTCTCAAATAGGATAACAGTGGGATACATGCGTTTATGTCGGAAATTTTGTCTTGCTTTCGAATCCAATAAGCGTGTTTTCAGATATTTCTTTTTTCTGGCTGACGTTTTGTTAACTTCATTAAACGTCATCAGACCTTTTAATATAATTTCTATGGCACAATTTTTAAAATACCTACCCATCAGATGAAAATCAAAGGAGTACTGTAAAATTAATGTAAAATCAATCAAAACCTTTTCTTTTTTGTCTTATCTTTCTTCCAGGTCTGGTACTCTCGAAAAATATCTGATTTCCATCTCCATTCAAAGTGTCTGTCTTCTTACTAGAGGAAATGCATCTCTATTTGCGAAATATCAGGAGCTCATTATCAATCTTATGGACTCGTTATCATCTGCCCAAGATCTTGGAGAAAATGATCATGTAATTCATACCTTGCAAGTCTGCTTACTCAACATTCCATCTACATCAGATCACATTCTGAGAGCATACAGTTAGTAGTGTTTATTATTGTTTTATCTTTCCAAAAATTAAGAAACTCCGTTGGTTCTATGTATGTTTATATATCCATTGCTATTTATTTTAATTAGTACTGAGTGGAACACGCTATGGGGATAACGTTGAGAATTGCGTCTTTATATATCCATATGATGGGACAAGGTACTCTCTCCCAGCTCTAGGTTGGTAGTGTTCTAGGAACTTATTCGCCAATCAGTCCAGATAGACTTATCAAAATTTGCATTTTTTTTTCTCTTTTTTTTCAGTATATCGTAATATGTGGAGACATTGCTCACTGAAATGGCCTTCTTGTCCTCAAAAACAAATGTTCAATAACTGTGATGTGACGACTTGTACAGGTTGTTCTTACGCTAAGTTTTGGAAAAAATTGTTGGACAAAAAGTTTTTCTTCGAATGTCTGACCAGTAGTAAGTTTTCTGTCTTGAACATCTACTGTTGATGAACGTTGTTTAGTAGTCATACTACTGAAATGCAGGGGTCTATTATTTTCTTTTGCCAGGCCTCTGTTTCCTCCTAGGCGTACAGTCAGTTCCTTGTTTCATGTGAGATGTTCATAAAATAAATCGGCGAATAGTGACCAAGAAAACCTTGCATTTATTGAATTCGCGTACATGGTATATTGAAACGGTATAGTTATTCGAGTAAAAAGAGGACATATAATTGAAAAAGTGTAAAATCAATACCTACGTAATGCAACTACTACATACTAGGTACATCATGGTTTCAAGAAAAAGGAAGTATGGCTTCTGCGTTTAACTAAGATAGAAGGATGCTTTGTTTCTTGAGGTGACATTTTTCTTCCCAAATCGAAATTCCCTATCGCATTTTACGTTTTAGACCTTCCTGTAAAATTAGGGTTCAGTGTCACTCTGTCCGCAAATCCTTGTACAGCATAACTTCTAGAGTTTTCATCCAGTTTCGAAGATATTTTCAGCGATTACAATCTACAAGCTGAAATTGGTGTTATTAGGGCTTCCATAGTTCCAAATAGCAGTGGCAGTTGCACAATGAAACTACGTTGTCTGTATTCTGAGGAGAGTGCAGCCCAAGGTTACAAAGGTTAATCAAGAAGGCACCAGTCAGAAGTCTGGTGGTTGTTCTGCCTATCGAATCAGCTCAGTAAATAAATAACCCTCAAAATCCCATGGTGTACACCACTGCTATTTTCTCAAATGACACCAGTTCCACCTTCCTGATAATTACTGCCATCTAACCTGTATGGTTGCGGGTGGGGCAGGGACAATGTGGTTTTGTGCTACTAAAGGGTTGGTGCCAAATGGGGAACGGACATATTGGCTCATTTTGAGAAGATTGCAACTGTAACCCCAGGTCTTCTTGACTATAGCTTACAATGGTAAATCAAGAAAGAACTGGTCACAAGTCCAGAAAGGTGGATATTGCGTGGTTGTTCCACTTATCAGATCAGTACATAAATAACCCACAAAACCTCATGGTTTTCAGGGATTTCGCGGTTCGGGCCACCTATAAATTTCACCCCTGTCGGATCAATAGCAGCCCTTTGCGCATCAGAGTTTTTTCCTGCTTAGCCTCTGTTTTCCCAAGTTTTGAAGTCACAATAACATCATCTAGAGCATCTAGGTACTGACCTTTTTCTGCTATCTGACCAAATAGCTACTGACATCAACCGGGTGTCAATCAATTTGCCTTTGCATCTATCAAGATCGCATATATTTGGGGATGGTATATATTGACTCGTTCGCATGATTGAGTTCGCAAATGACGAGGGATGACTGTATTTAGTATTTAGGGATATTAAGTTTCTTCAATCAAGTTGATAAACACTGATAGTTTTACCAATGGTCCTACTAGTTATAGGGAACTTTTTTAATTATTAAAAAATTATCCGTTAGGTATAAATTCATTTCTGACCCCACACATTTCACTGTTACATAAATAATGAATTAATAGGTATGCCTAAGTTGTATCTGCGGGAGAAACCCAACCGCCGTATGTTTCAGGACTAATAGGACACTCGGAAACAAACGTTGAAACTATTTTTATCGCTATGTGGAATCACACAATTGAATTTGGATTCTACCTGAGTACTAGTCTGAACTTCGCATTATGCAGAAACAATGATAAGGTAAATATTATGAATCTTGTATTAAATCTAAAGGGTTAGTTCCGTAAGGACATCATCATCAGGCCGTCGAGAGAGTACTGAAGTCAGTCTGTCAGTGTACCTATTTATATGGTCTATGTTAAGGGGAAGTGAAGGGAAAGGCGAAGGTGTGTAGAAGGGATTAGAAAGGGACTGGATGCGTGGTTGGATATGTTGTCAAAGTGAAGGGGATTTATGTTGTTTGTCTGTCTTGTCAAGTGAAAGGGGGATTTAGAAGAACTTATATCTAATTGTGTAGGTACCAACTAAGTGGTAATTATCTAGGTGCTATGGTATCTAAAGTGAGAGGGATCTAGGTTGATTGGTCTGGTCTGTCAAATGAGAGGGGATTCAGAGAAGCTTATATCTATTTGTATCAACTAGATGGTAACCTACTAACTATGGTACTTATTGTATAAAGTTACTGTACAAGTAATAGCTTAAATAAAGTCTTATCCTTTTTTTTAATTTACAGTTCTTATGTCAAGGTAAAAAAAGGATAGGTCTTTATTTAAGCTATTATTGCTATTACTTATACAGTAACTTTATACAATAAGTACCATAGTTTAGTTAGTAGGTTACCATCTAGTTGAAACAAATAGATATAAGTTTCTCTGAATCCCCTCTCATTTGACAGACCAGACCAATAAACCTAGATCCCTTTCATTTAGATACCATAGCATCTAGATAATTACCACTTAGTTGATACACAATTAGATATAAGTTCTTCTAAATCCCCCTTGTCACTTGACAAGACAGACAAACAACATAAATCCCCTTCACTTTGACAACATATCCAACCACGTATCCAGTCCCTTTCTAATCCCTTATCCACACCTTCGCCTTCCCCTTCACTTCCCCTTGACACAGACCATATAAGTAGGTACACTGACAAACCTCGTTTGGTCCAATTCTATCCCCAAGCTGATGGTAACTTCTGTGGGCCATCTTCACCACAAATCCATGATTGGGAGATAGGTCCTGTATGAGTGGAATTTTGCTGCATCCGTCGTAGGTGGTAATCTGGTAAGCTGAAATTTGGGTTTTGCCAAGGATTTTTAAAAAGTGCGGGAACGGAGATCCTCCAACTTATTGGCTTCAGTCCTTCCGTGAAGCTTGACGTGAGATATTTCCCCAGCGTCCGAAATTTGTGTGGGTGTTGCATCTGGATCTTTAAATATTGCAACCACATCGGCGAGCCAGGGGTTCCTGTCGTAAACCTGCACGACTTTCTTTTTTCCTATCCCAAACAGCGCTGACGTTGTGTCACATCCACTCACTGAATGAAGAAACAAAATGTGCTGTTATAATTGAACGAATGTGATGCGTAGAGAACAGTTTTGACGGCGCCTCTCTCACTTTTTTGGAAGTACACGTTATCTTTGGATGAACATAAGTAGGTCAAAAACCAGCAAGTCTATGTCTTCACCAATTAAAGTGACAGCGTCGTAGTCTCTGGATTTCGCTTATAGCTGTTTCTACGATCATCACATCGGCATCTTCTGTTGCCTCCTTTGTCTCAATTCCTTTGGCCTCCATTCCTGCCATCAGGAATGAAATCAAGTTCCTTTTATTTGTGTCATTTGACAGAAACTTAGGTTGAGGTATTTCATTAGTGGGAGTTGATTTGGTGAAAACAAACTTTGTAGATGGAGCAGAGACAGTCGATACCTTTCTGCAGCTTTTGTGCAAAAAGGGCCAAAACATAAAATGACTGTTTATTATTCCGTTATAACCAACAGTCATTACATTTTATTACTTTAATTGAGGCGCCAGGTGGAAAAAGGGCCTATATGCGAAATTCGCGTTTCGAGATAACGCCTTCCTAAGTTTTGATTTGATCGTATTTACCTATAATACTATATGTACTTCTGGATAGAAATGGTCGATACTTTTTCTTCGACACTAAGTTGCAATGAATGGTCACAATAATATAACAATAAAATTCTGTAACAACTCTAAAATTGAGTTTAAAACCCGTCTTAGTGGTGGCCCTTTTTACTCCTGATGACATCCCCATGGTTCAAACAGTGCCACATCGCAGGTTTGGGCGATTTCCGATTTTTGAAAGGGACAACTACCAGGAGACCGCCACTATTCTGGTTATCTTCACTCATTTTATTATAAACAATAATATTTATTGCACTTCGAAAGCAAAGAAACAAACATGTGAACCACAGGATTGTTATCACTGACAAGAAACTCCATCACGAAACTATCGATATCTCTGTCAATATTCGAGATATCGACTTGATATTTTGTGAGCATACTCTCGATATGTTGGAGAGTTCAAAAATGCGAAAACATCAAAAAGGGCCACCAAGCGATGAAGGCCCTTTTTCCACCTGGCGCCTCAATCATCTATATTACAGTCAACATTTCAAGAAATACTTAATTTACATATTGTTAGTATAAAACTGGGAGTGCTTTTTACTTCCACTTCGGTTGATTTTCCCCCACGTTGACATTTCGGGTGGGGTGGGGTGGAAGGGGGGTGTAAACATGTTGGTTTGCCTACCCTTCCCGCAGGGTGATAATATTTTCCGTACCCGGCATGTGCCCCCCCCCCCCCCCCCCCCCCCCGTGGGAAGGTGGGTTGTAGGTGGTAGGGGGGGATTACATAGTACATGTAGAATATATAGATACGTGATACATGTGCGTCATAAGGTCGAAAACATGCGTTTTTATGCTATTTTCCACTTTTTGTAAATTTTACCCTATTTTTGAACCTCCATATCATCATACCTATGGGATCAAGAAATATGTATGACTAGTGAAATTTGAAGGAAATTTAGTGCTCCACAATTTTGTCATACAACATTTTTCATGAAAACGCTTTGTTTTCGAGATGTAAGTTAAAAACTGAAAAAAGTGCGAAAGAATAGTGGTCCCCCCCCCCCCCCCCCCCCCCCCCCCCCCCCCAAGTTAGCACAGGGTCCCCTGGTCGAAAACTTAGATTCTACATCCATTTCCACTCCGAAACCGCTGGTAAAAATTTCAAGTTCGGAATACTTTCCAGGCAACCCCTATACAAATGTATTAGCCGTCAGGAATAGATTGAGCTGGAAGAATTATAATTTTTTTCTTTAATTCGAGTCAACCTTACACACCCTCCAACTGACCTTTCATAGGCACACCCAAGTTTATTTTTCCCTCATCCATATGCTAACAACCTTGTAGGTCTTTGTAGTATGTATGTGTGCTTACTTTCATTTTTTCTGGTGTTGTATGTAACAGCTAACAATCGTATTTTGTTTCAGGACGGTGATGTAAGAATATCCAGTTCTTCATGTTTTTTGGCTGAATCAAGTGGTGATGTAACACTACATTCAAATATGGTTCACCTGGTATGCTGTATCATGGATGGCATACCTTCATGTGTGTGGATGGAATGGAATCATATCTATCTAGAGAAAATGTCCCTCCTTTCTGCTTCAAATCCGTATATCAGTGGATTCTGCAAATTAGTGATGATTGGACTGAAACTCTATGATAAAATAGATAATTCATGGGTACGTCTATGTGTCTGTAGCATTAATTTTAGCGAATTTTCAAAGAAAATTTAAGTATTACAATGGCTTCAAAATTTAAGTTGTGCAAATGTTTGGAAAAAATCTCCATGAAAATCCACTTCCTAAAGTTCAACTATTGATATACATGTGTGTCACTCCAGACGATATCTGACCCTAGGATCAATCCTAAAGAATTCAGAAAACTTCAAAATGTCAATAATAACAAAAGAAAGGAAGAGTTCGTTGGCCAGAATTGTTGGAGTTTCATGAAGGGTAAAATCTTGGTAATTAAGGGTAAATGGGCTATGTATTCGTACAAGAAATTAAAAAAATTTGTGTCCTCCAAAATCAAAATTTTCACTTGCTTTTAACGTTTCAGACCTTTCTGAACAATTTTCTGTCAGTCTGTGGTCAATTCCTTGTCCCAGGCAAAACTATATTCAATTGATCTATATCTTGAACTATATTCAAAATTTGATGAAATTTTCAGGAATTGTGGGTTTACCCCCGTGACGGTCCCCTATGAATTTCATAGCCACTGGATCTCCATTAGCTTGTTGTTGATCTCCATTGTGTTGTTAGCATCTCAGTTCCCAATCGACCTATTTCGTTCAAATTTGGAGGGTAGTTGGGGGCTGACTTCAATCTAATCACCTAAGAATTTCGTCACGATTGGGTCAGTAATAGCTACTGCACAAGCACAAACATGAAATTTGTTGTCATAGGAGTACACGCTTTGGACCCTGGACGGTCCCCTATGGATTTCATCGTCATCAGACCACAAATAGCGTGTGTGCATGCGCAAACGTGAATTTCTTAGTTCCTAATTGACCTATTCCGTTCAAATTTGGAGGGTAGTTGGAGGTTAACAATTACCTTCGAATTTTGACATGAATGTATAACTAATACCTACTGCGCATGCGTAATTTTGAAATGTAATTCAAAGCCATAACTCCGGAACTACTCGACTAATTTCAGTGAAATTTTCAGGGGGAGCCCCTTCGAGGGTCCCATATTAATTTCATATCCACCGGATCTCCAGTAGCTTGTGTGCATGCGCAAACGTAAATTTCCTGAAACTACGATTTCTCACTTTCTAATGGACAGATTTCGCTCAGATTCTGAGGGTAGTAGTCAGATTCTGGGGGTTGACTCCAAGGCAATCACCTATGCATTTCATCACAATAGCTACTGCGCATGCGCAAACTTTAAATTTGTTGTCATAGGGACAATTACAGAACTACTCGGACCAATTTCGCTGAAATGTTCCCTAACTGATTTTATACGTCCATGTTACCAAATTCAGGAAGCTTTACTGCCTACCCAACTTGGCAGACTTTTTTTTTCAATCATTTCAATAGTTTCCCATAATTTAGTTGGTTCTGGATGTTTTCCAAAATGTTCCTGGGTACTGGTTGGGAAGTGGATCTTCTCAGTGGTTGTTTTTTGGTAAGTGTGTAATTAAGGGACTTAATTCATTGGCGGTGGGAGGGGGGGTCCATAATCCACTTACCAACACCCCAGTTGCTTATGAACTATACCCATTTCTTTTTTTATTTGAAAGTAGGGATGGAGACGAGATCGTAGCTATGTCGCTCATGCATTTATATTTTCCCAACAAATCGGAAATTTTTATGACATCACTGCTCATATGTACAGTGCCGTCACACCAACTCAGCTGGTCAGTGAAAAAACGCCACGCACGTGGTCAGGCACACCGACTGGCCAATTCTGAATCATACGTTGAGAGCTGGTGACAGTCGATTTCAATCGGAAGGGTATATTTTTGGTAGATATACGAAATGACGCTACTCAACCCCCAGAATCCTTAATTGGGCATCTGCCGGTGGGTAACCGGGCAGGTGAATTTCACAGGTAATAAAATTGGCTATATTGGGACATCAAAACAATTGGAAGGGTATGGTGATGAAATATGGCTCAAATTGTTAGGTTTTCAGTAGTGAATCCAAATATATGCGTCTGCCTGGGGCTTTCTAGTCATTTTTTCATAAAATTCCGAAAACAACGTACTTTCTGATCCAGCATCATTTTATTGTACTGCAAATTAGCTAGGCTGGTAATCGTGGGTACAGTTTTTATCCAATCTTCTTCTAATTATTGTGATATGTGGGTACATTATAATATAAATAAATTTTTATTATGTCAATTTGCGACGGAACCAATGGGATAAAAATCACCCAAATACGAATTGTCCAATGGGGTCTGAGCATGAGAAATCAAAAGGTTCCAGCCATTCACCATGAGTTAATGAGCGAATGCTCGATTTTTTTACTTAAGTTTTTTCAAGTTAATTTATGGGTCATCCTTCTAGGAAATTTTGTGCTGATTCCGATATACCATATGTTCCTATGTTTGAGGTGGCAATTTACACCAAAAACCTCAGAAAACACTTTTTTTAACCCTTATTTCTCAAAATTGACCCCAAAAATGCTGGCCAACGAACTCGTCCTTTCATTTGTGATCTTTGATAGGGAAAAGTGAGCAAATAGTTAGGAAACGAAGAAAGTTACAAAGTTGTATATAAATTAGACCTGTTCCAACTAAATATTCGTATATATTCGAATAGTTTAGCTGTGCAGAACGCACACTCTTGTGAATATTCAAATATTCTGTCTGTTCCAACTGGTGTGTGTGTAACTTGTGCTAGATGATCTGGAATTCTGTTGCAACTGTCAGAGCAAGTTGCACTCAAATTGAATACTCTCACTCCTGTGGAGGAGGAGGAGTGGTGAGTTGAATACAGAGAAGCTATCTGCTGTTCCTCAGGTATTCTAAAATCTTCAAGCCGAAGATCGTACTCAAGTTTGACCATGGGAACGACGCTGAGAACATTCGAATAAAATTATTGCCAAACTGAATATATTATTTGAATTACGGATTTTCGTTTGAACAAACCTAAACGTTATGCTACCTATTGATACACATATTGATAAACAATGATACACAGCACTCACTCAGCAGACTTTTTTTTTCGGTTCCTTCACTCCATTCAGGATAGCACTCTTACATCCTAAATATGATAACCTGCACGACAACGAATAATTTGTAGCTGACACTAAATTTTGCACTACCCTGGGAAATACGAACTTTTAAAAAGAACCTTACTGTACTTTGCATTACCTACTTTCAGCTATGTATTACCAATCATCAAGCAACATAACATCAGTTATGTTATGTTCAAATTAGTATCCAAGCCCTCTGTTGTCGCCATTTCAATAATCCTGAGTTTATTAAAAACTTTTTTGCTTTATGAGTTTCCGATCTTTCCCTAATGCGCTCGTGGTTTTGCAGTTTTCAACCGAACCTCTGTGGAAATCTTAACTATAACTTTTAGAATACGTAAGTGATTGAGCAGAGAATAATCACAGTGGCGAGTTTAGACCAAGCGGGTATATAATTATATTGATTCTACGAGGGTCATCCAGAAGATAAGGTTACAACTGCCATCAAAAATCGAAAAATGCATATATTTGAACCAAATTTACAGGGTATGTTCCAAAAATTTGTGTTTATTTCTCGACATAGTCGCCATCCAGATCAATGCATTTCTTCAGCCTGGGCTCCAGCTTTTGTAGCTCTCTTTGTATAAGCTTCGCCACACCTATGCAAGCCACTTCTTCACTGCCTCCTTCACCTCCTCGTCTATACGGTGGTTGAGTCACAATATCCCATCCAAAGGACGCAAACAGGACCTGGGTCGCATGAGCGGTTTGGGGTCTGGTGTTGTCGTGAAGGAGCCACACACCACGAGTCATCATTCCCCTCCTTTTGTCTTTCATCTTCTTTTTTAATTGTTTAAGGGTCTCACAATTTTCGTTAGCATTGATGGTAGTCCCCTTGGCCATGAAATCCATCAACAACATCCCTTTTCTGTCCCAAAACACAGATGCCATTATGCTCCACTCTGAGAACTGGACTTTAAACTTTTTGCTGATGGGGAATGAGTATGGTGCCATTGTTGAGACTGCCTTTTTGAGTCTGGGGTATCTAGTCACAATTTATTGAATCAAGTAATGCTTCACCCTCCATTTCATAACGCTGAAGAAATTCGTGTGCAGCCAAAACGTTTGGCAATGTTCTGGAGTCAACATTTTTGGTTTATTGTATGTTTTATACCTGAAGATGGAATGAAGGAGTCCCGAAAAGTACTTCGTAAATAAATTCTGTGATAATCTAAAGGTAATATTTTTTTGTAAATCAAAAACCTACTTGATCATCAACATTTTTGGTATCCATTTTTAGAAAACTTTTTGTACTCCAGTTTTTCTCTTCTTTTTCCTCATTTCCTTCCAGTTTTTCCGAGACACTCTCAACCATAAGGCTTTGCAAGATGTGTGGGAACATTTCATGAAGGTTGTCAATGGTCAGTTGACGATCACTGCGAATTTGTTCATCAGTTTGCCGCAGAATCTCTTCTGAAATGAGAGACGGCCTTCCTTCGTCGTGAGTGTCTGTGCTACCTTCTTTAAAAAGCCTAACCCACTTGAAAACATGTTGACGTGACATTACTTCAGGTCCATAAGTTTCCACAAGTTGACCATGGATTTCGGAGGCAGATTCGTGACACTAAGTGAGGAACTTGATGACTGACCTAATCTCACATCAACGGTAGGTGGAGCTAACAGCACCTTGAGAGGTTGACAGAAACGGCTGCTGCGACAATATTTTGTCCGTTAGGAACCCCTCTACACGCAGGTTTGCCAAACATGACCAAAAAAAAAAAATTCCCTGTGCCCTTCAGGAGACTTGTAACCTTATTTTCTGGATGACCCTCGTATTTGAGAACATTTAGAAACACACAAATTGGTAAAATATTAACTTCAAACTTCTGCAATTAGTATTACAACCAAAGTTTATCAACAGGTGATGAGTTACGTTCATAATCACTTGAAGTGACCGACCAACAATAACAGTGTTCCTAGTTCCAAGTACAGCAGACCTGACTATCCTGTATTTCTCTTAATTTTGGATAATTTCTGGCTCTGCTGTCAGGGGCTACATTTTGGCTCATTTTGAAGCCCAACGTGGTGGCAGTTCTGGTTACTAAATCAGGACAGTTTTGCCTCAACTTATTTTTTTCAATTGCTTAGGTGGATTCCGATTTTACCAGATCAGCATTGGTTCAGTTCTTTTCGAATTGCTTCTATTACTGCCAGGTGTTTGGAGGAGAGCTTCAACTTTCATATGCATATTTGATATTGCATATCCCAGTAAATTACGTTGTTAGCTTCATCGATCTACTTCCATCGTTCTTTCAGGCAAGTATGTCATATTGCATGGGGGTTTTACTTTTAAATTGTTTACAAAAATAACAAAAATAGCTATGTCCAAACAACTACCCTTGGAATTTTCTACCCTGAGAAATGTATCCTTTGTACTAACCCACATTCAATGCGTAAAGTATAGTGAATGATAATGAAAAATGAAAGAATTTTGAAAGCAAAATTCAAAATAAATTTTTGAAAAAAGTGAGCAATAGCACACTTGTTTTCATCTGTTCTAACTAATATCACTTATTAATACCTAACTACTTTTTTTCATTGGTCATACCGTTTCTCCATAAGTTTCTTAGGTATCACGAGTATACCTACCCGGTTTGTCACCTAATGATAATTTTTCTGTCATATTCTAGATTGTTTTTGATCTTTCCAAGAGTGAGTTCCAATTAGCTGTCTGTGCATTATCAACTATTAGGAGGTGGATGGTGTGTGTTGGAAAAGACGTATTAAATCCTCTTATGTCAACTGTGGTCCCTTTACTTGTTCCACTCACCAGAGTTCAGTTTGGTGAGTACCTGTCAAATTGTGTTTATCATCCTCCTTAACCTTTTGGGGCTTCGTGACGAGTATACTCGTCGCCAACAGAGGGTACAGTAGGAGCCCCGTCACGAGCATGCTTGTCACCCAACTTTTCACTTTTTCCAAATCACATTTCTTGCTTCTAGCGCATTCTATTGGCAATCTTTTAACCTTATTTGAAAGTTAGTCCGTTGTTTCTAACTCCTGTAAGTGCTGCCATCTTTGAGATTTCTTTTTCATCAATTTCTTCCCCTCTATTCAACGAAACCAATGGGATGATTTGAATCTTTTTGGAGCTAATAATGAAAAATCTAAATAGGTATGTCTGTTTCACTAGATTTTCTCCAGCTGCAGCATTTCTGTTCCAGCAACTAAAGTGAAATTGAAAGAGATACAAAACTCGGAGAGCTATGCAGTTTTAAGAGAAATTTGTCTACTCCTGGCTTATGTAGACAGCAGTCTGTTAGGGTCTTTCTATTCAGGGTTTCAATATCATTTAAGCATACCTGCAAAACTGCTCAACATCAAGTTGTCTACAAATGATCTTCCTTTGAATCTCAATATGGGTATGAATATAAGCAGCCTAAATTGAAACAGATTGTTTCGACTTTTTCTGGTAAACCTCTATGTCTAACTTTGATTGGTTTCGTTTGTTGACAGGAGTTCTCCTCCCTCAAGTGTTTTTTCTGTCTATTCATTCGTCTGATTTTCGAGAAAGACTGCATTCGTGTGAACTTCTTCATTTGATTAGCTGCTTCATGATCAGTAGAGGTCCGTTCTACTATTAATCACAATTCAAATAAATGGTGTATCAAGTTCTACTATAAAAAAAAATAATAATAACTATTTCAACTAACTATTTAAAAGAAAAATACTATTTCGGGTTTTACTTTCCTCAGCCACCTGATTTCCCTTTGTAACGTCATACATCGTACCTACTGTATGTATTACTCATCTTTATGATTTTAGGCCCATTAGTTGAGAATGTGGAGCAGAACAGTTTCACTGATTTGTTCAGAAGAATAATTTCCCTCTGCCTTGTCTTGGCTCTTGATGATCAGCCCATGATAAGACAAATATTCAACTCTTTCATGATCCAGTGCACTAATCTCTTCTCTTGCAAGCTGTCGATGAAAGAACTTAGCAAGACCTTCACTGAATCTATGCTGGTAAGAGTCAGAGGACTATTATAGTGACGTCTTAGTCACAAAAGGTTTACCTTTATTATGAAGTGATACGAATGATTAGAAAATACATCTGCCGTCCAAGAGAAGAAGAAAGTAACTTCTAGAGGAGCCATATTGAGAAAATTGTGGTTTCCACTCACAAAAGTTTTTGTATTCATGAAAAATTTCAAATTGTTTTCTGTCTATTCAAGTGAATCTTTTCCTTCAAGATAAATTTGCTTCCATGAGCAAAATTGAGCTACATATTCCCTTATTTTGGTACATTGTTTTTTGCTGTAGTATCACCCTTCAAAATCCCACTGCCACTGCTACAATGAAATACTGCTCAATTCCAATGTATCACCAATCACGTTGCGTTCTACTGTTGCATGAAACAACTCGTCCGTTTTGCAGTTCCTACTTACAGTTTTTTCTCCGTTGGAAGTTCTTCTTTCTGTTCTTTGATGTTGGATGACCGAGATTTGTTGTATTAGAAATTTTGAGTCAAAATGTAACAAAAAAATAGGTTCCAAATTTTTCTGCGAAAAACGAAAATTTTTTCAACTTGTTTTTGCTTGAAAAAAGAGTGTAACACCCGTAAATGTCATCAAAATTTAATAGCAGTTTGAGAGAAAGGCTAAAAAAATGTGTTAAAACCGAAGTTTTTTTTTTGCCTGTTTTAGTTAGTTTCTCTCCCTAATAATTGACATGGAGGGTTGAAATTCTTAGTAGGTACCTTATCCTCATACATGTAGGAACCAATCGTCGAAATTGGAATTTTTTATAGGTACTAAATCTGGGGATGGGACTTACTTTCACTTGTATAAAACGTGGAGAAAGTTGATCTGATGTCGATTGGAATCATCCTAAGGTGGTGTTCCAGAAATTGGGGTTTCTGCTAATTGCAATACTTTCCTTTCACCTATCTGGATGGCTGAGGAAAGTAAAATAATGAATACCGTCGAACCTCGATGGAGGTAACGTTGCATGAGTCATCCCAATGAGATTTTCTGTTTAACAACTGCGTTGAGTATTGTACTTGAGCGAAGCATTATCCAATCAAACTCAAACTCACGGAAAAATATTGAAAAAAAATAGAAATTTGAAGAGCAGAACGGAACCACTGTTTTCGTAAATCACTGGAGAATGGAACGAGGTGCAATGGAAAAACGTAGTTCCACCCCCAGATTCGTCAGGAAGCTACAGCAGAAAGCAGTATGTGCACACAATGCTGGTATGGCGGACACGTAAACCTAGCATGGTACCACGGTAACAGACAGTGAACTACCGTGACTGTTGTATCAATCTCTCCATCCTGCTACCATCTCTAATGGAAAAAGGCAATAATCTTTCTGTTACTGCGTTCTGGCATAGCATGTTTAGAAACTGTGTTTTACTGTTGTAGATACCTAGAAAACCAAAACGCAGCCTTCTTTATTTTTTAAATATTATTTTCATTAGTTGAAAAAAACTTTCTGGCTGTTACATGGCATGGAGCTTGAAAATACGAATCCAATAGTAAAACAGTCGATATGTGGAAACATTAGAGTTACTGTCTTCTTCTCTTGGACGGGATATTCTTTTTTTTTCGAGTCTAGCTTGTGCGCTCATTATAAAACCTTATTAGTCATTAATTACATAGTGCCGAAATCCCGTGGTCTCAAGTGTTTAGTTCGCGTAAAACACGCAAAACCTGCGTTCGAACTGGCTGTTTGAAATATTGGATGAAGAATGTGACAATCCGGGTGTGAGCCTGCAACCACCTAAACAACTAAAACTTGATCACTCTCAAAACAAAACATTTATGAGGTGTGGAAACAGTGGTTAAAGGATTTGCTACAAACGTAATGAAGAAAAAACTGGAGAAACAGGTGGCTACCTTTATGACGGCTTCAGGATTTGAATCGTTCATGATATGGGAATCTTTCAAGCTTTCCGAGACTGAGAAAATGGAGCTCGTAAAAGTTTAAAAGAAGTTCAAGGAATACTCTACCCCTAAGGTAAATACAACCTTTGAAATGTTAATATTTAATCGACTGGTACAAAAACAACATCAGCCTTTCCAATTCCTTACATTGTAAATAAATCAAGCAAACAAATGCGGTTTTGATACATTACATGATGAATTTCTCCATGATAAAATCGTCTTGGCATATATGATGATGAAATACGGAAAGAACTGCTAGCAGTGGACGACGTTAAGTTTGATAAACCTGTCTCAATATGTGAAGCCAAGGAATTAGCAAATAACATCTATCAGAAATGCAGACACATGAATCATTAGAAGTACAATTCGTCAAGAGGAAACAGGGAATTAAACAAAAAGGCAAAAACATTGATGAAACGTTGGTGTTGTAATTCGAAACATAGTGCTAAATATTGCTAAATAGTAGCTAAAATAGTAAATAGCCTTTGAGAAAACATTTTCCAAGTTAATGCAAAATCAAAAATCAGTTTAATGTCGTTCAAAAAATGTGAATGCGATCCAGTATTCAATAAATTTACAAGGCAATCAATCCATAAATGCCACTAACAATGACGCATACGATCTGTTTGTGGGTAGCCTACAAAAATATTCGACTGACGACCTTGATTGGGAAGAGGATTTAATATTTCCATGTAACAAAATCGTTACTTTCAAATTGGATTGCGGTGCGCAGTGTGTTACCATAACTGAAGAGGTCTTGGAAAAATTGATATTCACTACATATAGGTAACAAATCTAATATTAGGTCATTAATGTCCTATACCAAAAATACATTGCCAGTTGAAGGAGAAATTAAAATAGACATTCAAACGAAAAGAGGTATACAGGAACAACTTACCTTTATTATTTTTCCAAATGGATTTCTATGTTTGTTGGGAAAACGATCTTGTGAGATATTGGGTTTCATAAAACGGATAGTCTCTATCTCAACAACAGATCAGCTATTTTCAGGAATCGGATGTCTCAAACAATTTATGACATCGACCTGATCTATAACCCAAGACAACTCCACAATACTCCAAGAGCAAAAAATATAGGATCCCCTGTTCAAAGACTGAACAGGAAGGTCAACTAAAATGTAGTACTCCAACCCAAGATCGCCAACCATTCAGAAGTAAAGAGTGCTCTAAAGAAGTTTCAGGATCAACTGAAGAATGCAGCAGACAGAGGAAAAACTCCTGGACAGGTTTTCGCAGGAAGAGAGAAGATTCTGTGGAGACAAAACTCTAGGGACTGGGTTCCGGCAGAAGTTGTTCAACCATTACCAGGGGGAAACTGTTATATCATGAAAACCTCAGAGAGCAACAATTATAAAAGAAATACTTGCTATCTCTGCCCTAGACATGAACGGGAAGATGTTTCTTGAGTTCAGGGAAAACCACCGGGATACACTGCTCAACCTCGTCGTAGTTTCTAAAGAGAGTAGAACATCATTGGGATCATCCCCCAGCAAGCATCCTCTGCCTGTCAAAAATCAATTGAGTCCAACGACACCTGAGAAGTTCAGCTCACCAACGAAACTGCGTGAAGTTGCAAAATCGCCAGGATTAGCGGAACCAAATTTTTTGGCTGTTGGTACAACAGTCACTCGCAGTGGATGAATAACGAAACGACCTGATAGGCTGAACTTTTGAGAGTGCCCTTATGTTCCAAAGACTGGATGTTAGAGGACTATTATAGTGACGCCATAGTCACACAGAAGGTTTACCTTTATTTTCTATATATCCTGAAGTGATAAGAATGGTTGGAAAATACATATTCTTTTTTTTACGAGTCTAGCTTGTGCGCTCTTTATAAAACCTTATTAGTCATTAATTGCAGTAAGTATCACGCTTTCGTTTTCAAGTTGCTCTTCTTAATTATAAGATAATTACTTACTGTATCAACCGAACATCTGGATGATAGATTAAACTTTTAAGTACAGAAGGAAACTTTTTTATTTTTACTAGCATCAGCTTTTGGATAATAATGTAAACCTTCAATTTTGTATAACCTCATTACTCATATCATCATCTCGATATTGTAGGATTTTATGATGATGCAGCCAAGAAGTGAACAATATTTGGAACTTTGCTGTGGATATCTCAAAAATCTTCTCAGGTCGGGAAATACCGATTCAGACCAAATGTGCCAAATGAATCTTGATGTGATTGTGAATAGTGCGTCTCAAAATTTATTACACTCCTGCTTAGCTCGTCGGAAAGGTTAGTGATCTAACAATTTCTTGAGCTTGTGTAGTCTTAGTACCAATTCAAACTAAATCACATGCGATGAACTTGTGGGAACCCATTTCAATTTTATAAAACCCAGAGTCAATGAAAACACGTTGTCTATTCCCGCAAAAATAATGAGTTACAATATTATACAAAGCTAACTTTATAACTCGTGTATTATACAAAACTAACATTATTTTCGTGGCAATAGATAGAATAGTTTTTTCATTGACTTCGGTTTCTTTTTATTTAGTATTGATTATAATCTCTCTTTACAATAACCTACCTTATGGTGGACTTTGGCGTGGAGCCGCTGCGGCTGCGGCCAGCGGCTCGGCGCCGCGGTGTCCAGACGCTCACTTCTCCTTCAATTTATTTCAATGAAACCGATTTCGCACGAGCGTCTGGCGGCCGCGGCCGAATTTCCGGCCGCTGGGCGGCTGCGACTCGACTGCTAGGGGGACCAGTACAGAGGCGCGCCGGCCACGGCTGGGGTATGCAAATCCTGCAATACGTCTATAATTTGTAGGTTAAATAATTACTCATTCATTTTTACAACACAGAATAACTTTCTTTGAATCACCTCCATCCAACTCTGGATATCTGTGTCTGTCTATTCCGTACCACAGGTCGCAATTTTGAGCCAGAAAATTTGAAGATTCGATACGAATTACTTGGAAGGTACCTCAATGTCACGGCGACTTTCTCTCGTGCTGTAATGGGATGTGGCACCCAGCTTGTACTGGACTTAGTGAGGTCTTATTTTACGAGACTCGCAACATAATCAAATTGTTTGAATTAAGTTGAGTCTGAAAAACTTGAGAAACATTTCTTCGTCGTTTCCCAAATGCAAGTTAATTAAGAAAGAATAAAACCCCTCCACTTCTCTCTGCTTAAACTATGGAGCAATTGGTCTTCTTTCCGTCATTAATAAATTTCCTCACCTTCTTCCTCTTCCAACAATAACATAATCGCGAGTTCCCGTTTGGAGATGATGCTACTCGGAGACTGAATATCAAAAAGTGCCATTCATGCAGCATGAGTTGATGAGCGAATTTTCAGAGAATAATTTTATCGATTTGGTGGGTGATTCTTATAGGAAATTTCACGCTGATTCCGAATATACCATATGTTCCTATGTTTAAGATGGTAATTTACACCAAAAACTCGTTTTTGGCGATTTTTGACACTAAATTTTCAAAATTTGACCCGTAAGAGTTCTCCAAAATCCTGGCCAACGATCTCATCCTTTCTTTTGATACTTATTATTGACATTTTAACAACTTTTTGGATTTTTTATCTAGATTCCTCGGTCAGATATCGTCTGGAGTGACAGTACGTATATACATATATGAAAAAGTTTTAAATTTCACGAATCGTTTTAGAATGGTCTGAAACGGATTTCCTGAAGAAAATGTTCAAAAATATGCATTGCAAAAATTTTGAAGCCATTGCAATAGCTCCATTTTCTTCAAAAATTCGCTAAAACAAACTGCCTGGCGGCTGGCCGCGCCGCACACTGGAAAGTACCCTCTCCGGCGTCTGAACGCCGCGTCTAGCCGCCAACGCGAGCCGCAGCCGCGGCGGCTCCATGCGAAAGTCCACCTTTACTGTCTCGTTATTCTCTTCCCTTCCATTATTAGGCGGTTAACGTTCCCACTCCCCTTAGAGTGAATCAACTTGGTACTACTGAGCACTGAGGATGATAGCTACCTACTACATACCTAACGTCATACCCCAGTCCTGAGGGAAAGCGTAGCCCATCGTTGTGACCCTTCTCGCTCAAATTTCCAGGTGCCTAAACTTATATGCCTGAACTGTGGAGAGACCTTGGTCTCTTTTGCCCCAGTTGTAATATTTTTCTCAATAAGCAAGCATCCATGAACCTTGAATGAGGAAAACTGCGTTGTTGCAACTTATAGCGAATTTTTGAAGAAAATTCAGCTATTGCAATGGCTTCAAAATGTGAATAATGCAAAATTCATCAACTTTGTTTTTTCAATTGGGAACCCCCTTTTTTTCATATTCGGTTTCTACGTAAAATTTCATGACCATTTATTTGACCCCTCACTCGATTTTTTTTGGTAACGCGCAACCTGTTCAGCAAGCGCCCAAAGTTGACAAGTCACCAAATTGAGTAAAACACGGATTATGCTGAACCCCAAGTGTGGCACGGGGAGGAGGCAGCTAGAGCAATGATGGGGTAAACTTGGGGTAAGGGATGAAACTGGGGAATAAGGGAGATCGTGTTACACGATTTTTGGGACTACAGATAGGGTGTGGTTGGGAAAGGGGATTGGAGGGCGGTTGGCTGCTTGAAGGCGGCAGGCTGCGTGTGGAGGCGTTCGGCTGCGTAGATAGTGGATGGAGGGTATCCGTGATTGAAAGAGCCATGATCGCCGGATGGTGTTCTTCTGTTTTGGCCCTTATACGGTCTGAGCGACAGAGAGAGGGTAGAGCATTCGTAGGTGTGGTTGTAATCGCTTTTTAGCTCGCTGTCTCCTGTTGTGATGTTACGGGCGCAGGCTTACGTCGATCGATGTAACAAATGTTTTAAAACACCCCTTTTCCCAAAAATGTGTTTAAAACACTGTTTAAAACAATACCAACCCTTCTTTAGACTGTAATAGGGCCTGGGAGAATTTTATGGAACAAGGCGGGGAATGGGCAGTAGGACGGACCAACATGATAGAGATGAAAGTGGCGCATTCCCGTCTCAAATTCGGATTCTTTTTAAATCTGACCAGCCTGCTGCATAAGTCATACCTTTTCTCTCCACTACCTACCTGCTGTCATTTCAATCGACCATCCCATTGGTCGGTTGATTTCCAATTATAGTGCTTACTCTCCCAAATTACTCATGTACTTTATTGATGTAGTTTTCGGAAGGAGAATTACTTCAGTTCCACGCAAAACTTTTCTCCTTCCGAAAACTACATCAATATTCTCCTTCCGAAAACTACATCAATATGGAGTTCTACGAAATAAAAAGGAAAAACTAATCAAACTTCATGTACTTTAATTAAATTCTAGGTGCAGCTTTAGCATTACTCAGTATAAGACAGCCCCTATTTACTGAATCATCGAATTATGACAAGTACTGTCTGTACATGATTTACTTGGCAATTTCGAACTTGGTCAAATTCCATGAAGGGAGTGATCATATTCTTGAAATACTAATCATCATTAGAAAAGCTGTTGCCACCCATCATCACATCCTGCATAAGGTAGATAGTTCATCAGAATATATTGCCGTCCAATGTTTACATAAAATTTGTTTTATCTGGTATCTGTAATGGCGAACTAATAAAATTACTATCTTTAGCTTTGATCAGTGGGAGTTTCAGGGTGAAATCAGAAAGCGTTGCTTCAATACCACAATGTGTATTACAAAAATATATGATTAATAAACACGTTGAGAAATATACAAATAAAATAATCCAGGTAAGTATTACTAGTCAAGATTTGATTTGGCAACTCGAAATACGTTGTTATCAGTAAAACGAACGTAGGAACTTAAATGAACAAAAGTTAAAAAACGACTCTACGCCAATGGCGCTACTCGAAATGGGTTGCCCGTTCGATAAGATAAGTGTTTTAGCGAGTAAGTGAGATCACAACTAGCAATGGCGTCGTGAAACTAGCATGGTAAGTAATTTAGAAGTAAACACTTTCAAGGTGAATGAAATCCAAAAATGACACTAGACACTAGCAATGGTTGCTTCAACAAAAGGTGTTATCAAATAATAGAACATTCAATTTACCTGCATGAACTCGATCACAATTAGCAACAAACGTGTTGCTACTACAAGAAAGAGGTAAGTAAAGATTCCTGATTTTATATCTGATGTAGTATGATTGTTTTCTTACTAATACTACTACCTGTTAATTTTGACGTGATTATTTTCATTGAGGGATATATATAAAAGTACTAAAAGGGTCAGGTTTCCCCGGTCCCACGCCATGGCTTCATTGTCTGTGGACTCACAGTAGCTGATTGATGCTTCAAATCTTCATACCATCCACTCATAATAATGATCATTCCTGACCATTGTGATGTACAATTGTTCGGCCGCAAATATACACATTGAATTGAATTGAAAGAGATTAACAATAGGAGCTATAACGTTGCTTCACAAGGGGCAACAATAGTACACAGTACTGTAGAAAATAAAGAATTGAATTGTGACGTATGGCAATGGTAAGCAAAAATGAAAGGTATCTGAATTTTACCAATAACGTCGTTGTTGTCTGTCCACTGGCGGTTATGGGTGTTGGCCTCCCAAGGGAGCACACGCGTTGGGGAACTTGGCAACTCTTCGACACTACAATTCTTCGACAACCGAGTTTTAAAGCAGTTTCTGAAGCTCTACGACAGCACCTTTTCTGTGATTCTTCGACACTTTTTGTAGAAGAGTTTCAACGTAGTTTTCGAGAGGAGAGCCACCCCTGAGGGAGACCGAGACTGCCCCGGCCCACACACACGCAACACACGACATCCATACTATAAATCACATTCATACCAATCACACAATAAAAAAAATAGAATCTGAAGAACAATAAAAATAACATCAGAAGTAAAAACATCAGAGTGAGTATAAATAAATAACATCATACA
>JAEMON010000001.1:13073288-13083997 GCA_030264115.1 Lygus lineolaris | reverse complement strand
CTATGAAATAAGCTTGTGCTGCTTTTCTCCATAGTAGGGCAGATCAGCTGGATGGGTATCACAGATAAGGATAGCTGGTTGTGATACTGTGCAATATGCACAAGCAATACTTAGTGCTCCTCTTCTCTGGACAGCTACCAGTCTCTGCCGAAGATATGCCACGTTTAACGCGGGGGTATGCCCATTGGCACCCGCTGGTTCAAAACGCATCTACCCACACCTTGGCTCCATACAAAAGAATTGACTGCACAACCGTCAGCTTTCAGCCATTTATATTCCTCATAAGGTGGCTAAGGGCAGTAGTTTTCTGTGCTGCTCTATCTGCTATTTTTCAGATATGCTCACCGAACGTGATTTTGGTGTCTAGCATAACTCCAAGGTATCTTGCTGCTGGTTTGCTTGTTATCTCTGTATTTGCAATCTGCATTGAGAATATGCGAAAACGCCCTGAGACACACGCTGTACATCCTCAGAAGTAGCTCTGGGCAGACTTCTGTGACTATTTTTAGTACCTCCGAGGGTACGCCATCTGGTCCTGGGGTTTTTTTGTTTTTTAGGGCTCCAATTGCCTTCTTCAGTTCGCCCTCTGTGAATAGTGGCATTTCCATCTCACCCGGGCTCCTATAATTTCTGTCCCTGGCAGGGTGGGTTGGGAACAGTTCATTTATGATGGACTCCATCACTTCTTCATTTATAAGGTTCATTGTCTTGTGCCTGATGCCTGGATTTTTCCTGTCACTATTTTGTAGCCACGACCCCATTTGTCCACATTTATTTCATCAATAATTCTTTGCCAACAGTCAATAGTCGGCCTTGCTTTTGTTGATTTCATGACGGAGCTTCATTCTAGCCTATGATAACTCTGCCTGTTTATGTTGCTAATTGTCTATTCTTCCACTCCTCTGGGCTCTGCGCCTTAGTTGGTTATATACCCTCCTGAGCTTCACAATGTCTTCATTCCACCAGTAGACTGGGGGCGTGCCTGGTTTTAGTACTTCCTTGGGCATAGACGCATTGCAGTCCTTGGTGATGATCTTCATTGTCTCATCAACTATAATTTTAGCATCCGAAATATTAGCAACACTGTGAACACCCTGAGGTTGGGACCTGGGGCCTGGTTGCTGACAGTGTTCTCTCGCTGCCAGTAGCTGATTCCCATCTTGCAGGACCTGTATCATTTTGTCTCTTTCTAATTTACCCAAGTTCCATCCTTTAACCTGGTAATTCTCTCCTCCTGGTTCACGTCTCTCCTGATTTGACAACTGAAGATCAAAAGTTATGTACTGGTGATCACTCCCTGTGAACTCATACATGACTTACCAGTTCCTGACCCCTCTCTCAGTATTCTCTGACACCCATGATACATCTGGTATGGTGCCCCTTTGACCTGGTCGATAGAATGTAGGGGTATCACCTTCATTTAGGAGCACCAGCCCTTCCCTGGCTGCCATCTCCAATATAAGCCGCCCTCCACTGTCTGGGTCAGGCATGCCCCACTCCAGCGTCTTTGCATTAAAATCCCCTTCCACTATTGTGTCCCCGTTGTAAACTGTATTGTATCTTCTAGTTCTCCCAGCTTTCTCTCAAAGTCACGGATGGTCACGGGTTCATTTGGAGTGAAATAGCAGCTGAAGTAATACCCCCCCCCCCCCCCCTCTTGAGCCAAACAAAAGCCGGACCAGCCCCATGGTCCTCAATATATCCCTGTGTCACTGACCATAATGCTGCCGTTCCCAGGTCGTCTACATACCATTTTTGGTTTGTTTGATTGTGGTGCTGCTCGCTCATGATCACAACGCACAAGCTGGAGGAGTAGGTTCTGCGCTATGTTACTCCTGTGCAGGTTTCCCTGTAAGTGTAGTGACATACTATGCGGTGAAATCCGCAAGCAGCGTTGTCTTTCGGGGCCTGACATACTACACAAACAATCGCAATCCTTAAACCGCACGTGGTTATTTTCTGCTGCGTCCTGTCGGCAGATTGAAAAAACTGCGCCTGGCCTGCGGTGCGGTTGGAGAGGGGGAGCGAAACAAGCGTCTAGTGACATATTACCAGTCGAACACCACAATCCGACTAAGAAGAAGAACGCACCCCCACCCCCCAGCAGAAGGCAACCTCCTTGGAAATTTGCGGTTCCCTGCATGCGGTTTTTTCTAGTATGTCATCTAGCTTCAAATGCGTTTTTATCCCACGCGTTTCAGCTGCATATTCTCGCATGCGGAACCGCCTAGTATGTCACCACACTAAGACCCTTATCATGCTGTAGCCACTTTCCTTGCCTCCTCCAGGGCACTCTTGGATGGGTTTGGCCAATGACAGACCCCTTTTCGACGTCACTTTCCCGTCATAGGACAATAAAGGAAATTTCAATAAATTTTCTAAAATTAAAGATACACTATGTAGCTTTTCCCCTTGCAGTTGGTGGATCTCTGGAGGCGTAAGAATAGTTAGGCGCTCAACTGGATGACGAATAAGGCGACTCGTGACATAGGTATGGCCTGTATTTGGTTGCAGTTGATGAGGGTTCAAACTCTGGATAAAATTACCTTTCTGAGGAATAAGAAAACCCCTGAAATCCTCCGGTATCCCACACAGGTCCCTGAAAAGGGCCAGTGGCAAGAGGCTGTCTTACTGTGTTTAGAAAAAGCACTGTACGGTTCCAATATAGACTCGGAAATGAGCCACTAGGTACAGCGTCCCTAACTGATGTTTGCGTAAAAGGGTTCCTACTTGTTTCTTGGTTTGAATCTCCTGAAGTCGTTCTCGCAGTGGCTAGCGTGCTGGCTGCACTCTCACCGTCGTCCATCAGAAAGAGGGAATGTTGGTCCAATCGGACTGGGCTTGTAGGTGCGGGCTTGGCTCCCTAGATGTCAAGCTGCAGTACTGGGATGATCAAAGCTTCCACATCCTTCTCTTGTCAGAGTGGTGTACTGACGACAGGAGCTCTTCTTTCATCATGTTTACGCTGGAAGATCTGTTCTTGAGAAACTTCCACATCCCTTTATTGTCCAAGGGGCGTACTGACAAATGGAGCTCTTCTTACGTGGCCAGCGGCTGAAGCATCTGGCAGTCACCCCTAGTTATCTGTCCCGAGATAGACCAGCAGGGACAATCTGTGATAACCGGGCCTTCCACATACTTTTCGTATCCAAGTAGTGTACTGGCAACTCCAACTCTAGTAGTACACACCCCGGTGATCACCTTCTTGCAGCCGACTACCCTTGCTGAATAAACAACTGGTAGATGGTTGGGCGCAGAAAGGCTTGAGTCTTCTTTCTTGAGCTAAGAGGGAAAATTATTATTATAGGGTCTTTCAATCATACGTCCCCCACCAGGGTAGGTTAGCAGACTGGAGCTTCCCTGGAGAGCAGCCGATCGAGTAGGCATCTGAAAGTAGAGCTGGTGTCGAAGGTCTGAAAATGTGTGAGCCTCCAGGAAAAAATAGGCCTATATTTATACTCCTGGGCGAGAGATTCGAGCTCTAAGATTGGCTAATTAGGTGAGCCAATCAGCGAGCTTGGAATCAGCCGTCGTCTTGAGAGTCTTGACCTTGATGTGACCTCTCAGGATTCATTCAATATCTTGATTCCTAAATGTGAATCATTTGTAGTTTCCCGAGGCAAATCCATCTCTTGTATAATTAGTTGCAGAAAAATATCATGAAGAAATGGAGAAAATTTCAAGACGATTGGTTGATACATAGCGAGTAAATACCTATCGGTAGTTTACAAGCCTGCAGTGTGCGCCCAGCCCTGCGGTCGATGTTGCGGGTAAGTTCCAAAGCGTAGGCCGGCATATGCAGAAAAACTAAAACTCTTGTTTCTCGTTTTTCTGGATGCATTTTCTACCTTTGTATTTCGGCGCTGTCTTCTTCTAGTTCCATGCAGGGAGATGCGAAGGGATTGGGCGGCCATTTTGTTCCATTTTCCTGATATTGAAATTGCCCTTGCGGTGTTTGTGCAAGTGTCATTGGTCCGGCTCTCCTTGTGCCTTCACTGTGGGTTTCTAACCCTGCTTTCGCGGTGTGGAGTTCTCGTACGTATTATTTCTTTTATTTTGTACGGACATCACTGATAATTTTACCGTGTTGGTTTTATTCTTTCTTGTGTTCTTCTATAATTTCTGATGGCTTTATTTTGTCTCTAATCTGCTTCTTCTATAAAATCGTGTGTGGTCTGTCTAAGTACCGTTTGCACTTATTTAATAAAAATGATGAATTTTCTGAATCTTCATTTCTCCCTTTTTTTATTCGTCTCCTCTTGTACCTTGACGTTAGAGGGCTTGCGAGAATACGGGGCTTCGGTCGGTGTTTTTCAACGGGGTGTTATTAAATGGTTTTCGTGTCTCTCGCGGGGGTTCGTGTGGTTGTGTTTCTGCCTGTCGTTCCATTGCCTGCGCTCACGGTCAGGCGTCCACGAATTTGCCTTTAGTGCATATGCGCGAATTTGCTGAATTTCTTCTTCACCTTTTCTCTTGTTTATTGTGAGTAGGATTTCATGAAGGATTCTCTTGATTGTGGTTATTTGCAATAAATACGCCACACACTATTTTTGCCCTATGACTTCATTGCTGTTTCTTTTGAGCCTTTTTCTTCCAGAAATTTTTCTTTCAAAAATTATAATTCCCCATTAGACGAACTAGAAACAAGTTATAATAAAGGGAATTGAAAAAACGAATTTTGTAAAAATGAAGTTCAATGACCATAACAGGGAAAAGACTGGACTTCACTTTTTTAATGGTAGAGCAAACCTTTTTCTTTCAATATTCTGTTTTTCTAAATCGTATCATCAGTGTGTGTTGATCATAGGGCCTACTTCTTTCCTTCTGTCACTCTTTTTGTTCTTGCACCTGTGTACCTTGGCTACAGGTATTTATTAACATATTTTTCTCCTTTTTAGTTGATTTTCTATTTGTATACTCGAAATTAGTGTTTTTATGAGTTGCTCTTCAAGGTTTCACCTAAAGATTGGTCACGTTTTTGACATGAAACGTAGTGACAAGAAACATAAATAATGAAGGAAATGTGAGCTTTCTTGCTTCCTTCTTTTTGGCTGAACCCTGACTAAATACCTGCTACGTATCTCGAGGGCCCTTGGCCTCTAGATCTAAGGGACCCATTCACGAACTTCGTATTTTTTCTCATGTTTCTGTTCTATATTTCCAAGAATGACAAATATGTAAATATAGAATTAGAATATAGAAAAATAGAATATAGAATTGAATTGCATTGCAATTCAAATGTTACTTTTTGCTTCCTCACTGCCGGAGGTAAGAAGCTAAGATTTTATATTCTATATTGTTGATCTGGTTACATCTTCAGATTCGCTGTTTGCCTGATGAAGTCTTTCACTGTGAGCTGGCAAAACATTGTGTCTTCTGTGGAAGGGGACAGTGATTTGTACGTTTTACTGGACTGCCTTCATCTAATTGGAAATTCATTGACCACTGAGTGTTTTCGTGAAACTGATATTGAAGTGTGGATACGAGATCTTTTGCAGAAAGATTTGTCCTTCCACGTTGAGAGTTTATTAGTCCCTTACGTGGGTCCTTCAGTCTGTGACGATTTTATGTGAGTATTTTTGGTTTATTATTGCAATAATGAATCATTGGAATCGAGCTTGAAACAAATGTTAACCTCCCCCTTAAATTTGATGTAAGGATGTAGAATCCAAGAGTCGAATTAAAAAATCCATCTGTACGCTGTGCCGCCTTCCCCCACATTTCTCTGAAACTGCTGGACTAAAATTACCGAAATTCGTTGAGCTGAAACTCAGCGTCACTGTTTGGCACCTCTAAGGCTCTTTTCACACAGGGAGACGTGCGTATCTCACTCGTGAAGGGGAGTAATTTGGTCGCCTACACCCCTCTCTTTCCCACAGAGAGTCTTTTCATCTTGCACTCGCGAGTCACTGAGTCAGTAGCAATGTATCTGGCTGACGAGCGAGAGCCTTTTTGTCTCGTTGTGTGAAAGCCCAACTCATCACTTTGCATTTAGCGGGGGAGCGCAACGTTGCGCCTTTAGGTGCACGAGACATACGTCTCGTGACTTGGCCGGAGAAATGATGATGCTCCTCGTGTGCAAGCCCCATTGTACTCTTTGCATTTTAGTCTTTCAGGAGGCGCTCTGGCTCGGGAGTGGGAGGCCTAAGGGGTGAAAAATATGGGATGCCCAAGCTAAAATACTTTCATTAGAATGGTATGGGTTTTCTCACCGTTTTAAATACCGAATGAGTACACTCCTTTACCAACGTTTCGCTCCCCATGCGTTTTCGAATGAAAAGACTGAATGAAAAAAACAGCAGAAACGCTATTGTGAATCGCATTTCGATTTCTAGTTTTAAAAATTGGGCCAAATCGCCATTCAAACATCAGCTGATTTTACGCGATCTTATTTCCATTTTCACTATTATGAAGTTAAAAAGGTTAATTTTTGTTCCCCAAAAACAATTTGAAAAAAACATAAATCTTGTCTAGACTTTAGTATTATTTTGGTTGGATAATCAATACCATTGATATTTACCTACTTACACCACATTTTTCAGTCAATGAGGCCCATCACTTGCTGTATTTTATTTGACGAGTTTTGTTTTTTTGGTTTGCAGAGCTAATCAAGCGGAAAAGGAAGAGGCAATTCTCCTCATCTTGTCCCACAGTTTAGTTGTTGGCCATTTCAAAGTGGTTTCGTTTTGTCTGAGAAATCTCTCGGGTAGTGATCTTAAACTGTTTGATGCTTACAAACTGATCACATCTCAATTCGCCAAGTAGGTTTTTTGAAATAATGATTAACTTTTAAAGGTTTCCCACTATTTAGGTATGTGTTTACGCAGTCAGGGTAATTTCCAACTCCCAAATAAAAAGCAGACTTTTTGACTGGTATAAAAAAAGCAGGAAAGTTTGACCGGGAACGCCTTTTTCTTTTAAATATTTGCGTACAACCCTCATTTATTCATTTGGCTATTAATCTAGTTATTCTGTATGCATTGTTTTCTTCTGATACCCGTGCAGCATGCTGCTCGTGCTGTGTTACAATCCTATTTAATTTTATTGCATGCCACAATCCTAAAGTTCAATTATCCCTCCCAAATATCCCTCCTAAATTGTGAGCTAGCACACTACAATCAATTAATAGGGGATTAGTACATATGTTAAAAAAAAGTCGTTTATTCAATCATTGTCATATGATGGCTGTATTCTAACTATACAGAATTTTTTAACGTAATATTTTGCCAAAATATTCCATGTAAAAACTCTAAAAAGTTGTTCATTACCTCCATCCAGGGGCCCATTTCGTTGTTTACTTTGGCAGAATAAGAAGAAAATGATTTCAAGCCTGTTTAATTCATATTCTTCTTACAGAGCTCCTTATTCTGCCAAAAGAAAATACTAAACTTGATGTAAACTTAATTTACAGGTGAGAAAAATTTCATGGAAGGGATGGAGATAATGAACACCTTTTTAGAGTTAGGTACATGGGATATTTTGGCAAAATAATGACGTAAAAAATTATTTTGGTTAATTTTGAACTGAAAATCATAAATGTCAATAAAAAAAAAGTTCTTGCGTTTAAAGACTATTCAATCAATTCAGTGACCAAAAAAACATGGTAAAAAAGTTCCAACGTGCAGCATGAGTTGATGAGCAAATTTTCAAAGAATAATTTGAACCGATTTGGTTGGTGATTCTCATAGCAAATTAATAATAATAATAAATCGTTTATGACACATAGGGTTTTAAAACCCCACCTCAGATGTAATTTAAATTAAAACAGAGTAACTTAAAAAAAGAAAAACATAAATTAGGTGCCAATATAAAAAAGAAATCATTGAACGTAATCCACCTATTAAAGAAGAATAAAGAAGAAGAAAAAAAGTAGGGATGCCTTGTATAGGTAAAAGAAATAAGGGCGAGGGAGACCAAGTAACCCTCCTAGGGGGTGGGAAAAAAAGAGCATCATGAAGAGGAGGGAACAACAGAGAGAAAGAAAGGAAAGGAAGGAAAGATTAGATCGGCAATGAGGGATAAGAAAGGTATATATAAATAATGATCATTGCTCGTATAGGTAGTGGCGCTCGACCGCCTGCCTGAAAACACCCAAGGAAGAGTCCCCCCACACCACAACAGGAAGGGAGTTCCATATCCTTGCGCCCGTAACTGTGATTGATGAACTCATCACCCGGCCAATATGAACAGGAACACTCAGATTTTGCGCCCGACTAGAGCCGCCATTTTGCAACAGGTCACTGATGTACAGGGGGTAACTGCCATGGACAGCTCTGAAAACAAAACAAGCTGCCCGCACACGAAGGTATGTTAAAATATCCATTCCTAGTAGACTGTCAGAGTGGGCAGAAACGTGGCCGCGAGGTTTCAATCTGTTTACATACCGTACACATGAGGTGAAACAGATTCTAAGTCGCTGAAGGGATTTACTGTCAAGGGATAAAATGTAAAGGATGGAGCAGTAATTGCAATGGGGTAGAAGAAGGGACTTGAAGAGTTGAAGCCGAACATGAACTGGTGTACCTAAGCAAGGTTGCGAAGAGTATGCATAGACCCATAGACTGCACTACAAATCTTTGAGACATGATCACTCCACGAAAGGGTGGTGCTGATCATGACGCCAAGATTCTTGACTTTTTTGAAGAAGTGTATGGGAGAACCATTGATGAGGTGCGAAGGCAAGGTAGTTGTGGAAATGTCAGATTTATAGACAATGACAGCTTGACTTTTTTGGGGTTGATCAATAATCCGTTCTCAACACACCACAAATGAATTGCACATAGGCCAGCATTGATGCCATCTATAATGCTCGTTAAAGATTTGTGGTCAGTCAAGCCGCGCCTATACAGTTGAGTATCATCCGCATAAAGATGAAATTGACAATAGGTGAGAGTAGCAGGCATGTAATTGATAAAAGCTGAAAAGAGGAACGGTGGGAGGACCGATCCCTGAGGTTCTCCTGCATCTATGGTCTATGTTTCAGAGGAGTCACCCTGCAGACAGCTTGACTACTGCCACACAGATAAGATCCAATGAAAGAGCAAGCACTAGACGAAAAATTAAAGAAAACCGATAAGAAGTAGAGTATAATTAATAGATCCAAAAGCATTGGTAAGGTCAAGCAAGACAAGAACAGTGCATTGGCCACCCTCACTGCCACGTCTAATATCCTTGGTAATTTTAATCAGCGCAGACTCACAACTGTGCCTAAGTCTGAAACCTGATTGGAATTCAGAAAACAAGCCATGCAAGTTGACAAAAGGCACGATTTGGTCCAATAAACAATGATTAAATGCTTTGGACATAGCAGGTAGTATGCTCACTGGTCGCAAGTCACTAACCTTTTCAGGGAAGGAGCACTTTGGCACCGGGACAACCAACGCATTCCTCCAGCATGAGGGACATGAAGAGCTTGTGATTGCATAGTTGAAAAGGTGAAGAATGAAAGGGGCAGTTATGTTGAGACTTTTAACAATCGAATTCAAAGGTAGCTCGTCAGAACCAACAGCTTGTGATTTAATTTTGGACAGGGCCGCCCGAATATCCGAGTCAGTTAAACAGCTAAACGAAAACTGATCATCTGCCAGGGATGCAGATGAAGTTTATACGAAGTGAGTGTTCAACTCAGACGGGTCAAAGTGGGAGATGTTTTGAACATTTGAAGTTAAGCTAGGTTTTTTAATCCTCGACCATAACTGTTGTATAGAGAGGCTAGGCGGCAACAGCTCCTTGAAATAAGTGCATTTAGCACGCCTGACCACAGTTTTTGCTCGGTTGCGAAGTGTCTTGCATTTATCATAATCAGAGAAATTAAGTGTTTTACGCCAATGACTGTATGCCTTGTCCCTTGCCTATCTATCTACTCGTAAATGCATAGTATTTGTTTTCAATTTGCAGTTTCGATCCTGTTAGTAAAGGTCTGGTTTTGAACCAAATGTTTAAACATTGCCTTGAAGGAATAACAGCTAACATCAAGTTCAATCATGAGACGCTCTCAGATCTCATTCTGTTGTCACCTGTCTCTATTCAAAAGTCATTCTTCTGTGATAACATGCCGACCATCACAACAACTATATTCAAAGAATTGCATCCTGCATGTGATATAGATAAGGTAAAGTTGATTTTTGAGAATATATGTGCAGTACTTCGGAGTGAGTGGTTCCGTTTTACAAACTCACATACCTACTTGCAGCTACCACTGTTCAAAATTAATCTGAAGGAGCCAATTTTCGTTCAAATTCGGTGTGTAGTTGTAGTTGAGGGCTACCATTACCTTCTGATTTCGACTCGATGGTGTAAGTAATACCAACTGCGAATGCGCAATTTCGATGTATGTTTCATGGTCATATCTCCGGAACTACTCGACTAATTGCAGTGAAATTTTCAGAGATTGTACGGGGTAGCTCCTAGATAGTGCCCTATTATTTGCATAGCCACCGGACCACTAGCAGCGTGTGCTCATGCGCAAACGTGAATTTCCTGAAACTACAAGAGCTCAGTTCCTAGTGGACCGATATCGCTCAAACTCGGATTCTACGTCAAATTTCATGTAAAATTCATACCCGAACCGATTTTTTTCATTGGCCGCAACTGGTACGTTCTGCGAGCAAAGTGACCATGGTGCACAAAAGTGAACTTGTTTCAACCCCTTGTTGTAACTTGTGTTCTTATATTATTTTGGTTTATTATTTTCAATAATGAACCTTTGG
>JAEMON010000001.1:13032394-13054862 GCA_030264115.1 Lygus lineolaris | reverse complement strand
CAACACATTCCCGAAGACTAAATTGGACACATTGACTGGACTAAATTGGAGATATCATCCCGCCTCGTTTATCACTGTAAAAACGTTGCTTGATATATAACTAATATTTTATAGTTTATCACTGTAAAAACGTTGTTTGATATATACCTAATATTTTGACTATTAATGCGATGCTGTTGGCATTCGGACTATTTGCCTGTCATCAGGGGGCTGTAAGTTAACATAGATTATGTAGGTAGTGCATACCTCGTTCTTCAGGGAGTGAAGTTCAGAGCCGTCCGTGACAAGGCCAAGACCTGAGGTTTCTATTGACGGGCATGGATGTGTTGGAAGGTGTATCACATCTTCTTAATATATAAAAATGAATCCCCACTTCCCTGTGTCACACAATAACTTGAGAATGAGTGCACCAAATTAAATAATGTTTTTTGTGGTGTTCGTTAATGTCAGGAGAGGGTTTTTATAAAAGAACATTTTTCATCCGGCCTTAGGACTCTATCCCACTGTCACATGAGCATAGCGAGCGTTTGGGATCTAGGCAAACAACCATTGTGAGACTGTGCCACGCCCGGGTAGATGGCTAGTAATATAATATATTATAGCATTATTATGTTGTACACATGTATTTTTATGCCTCATACCACTTGTTTTTATTTCAGTGCGTCAGATACACTGCAACAAACATATTGTAATATCATTGAAGAGGACCTCAATAAGTTAGATTGCGCACGCAGTAGAGGCGATTTGTTCATGTTGCTTAAAAATATATACAGACATTTTCCACTTATGCCTGAAAAGTAAGTTACAACACCCTGAACCTACCTAGTTACTTGATAGTAACCTGAGCAGTTGAATAGGGGTTAATATTATACTCTTGATAGACCTGTCCAATTTAACTTTGGTTTCTACTTTTTTCCCCATAGATTTCTTCCAAAGGCACTTGAGTACCTGAACAACTCTAAATTGAAAACGCTACATAAAGATATCATGAATGTGATTGAGAGTTATGTTTCACCATGCGTCAACGCTGATCTATTTTTAAAATGGGGATTGATCAAACATTTTGATATATTAAAATATTCGTAAGTATTTTCTTTTTCAAGTTAAGGTACCTTTATTGTAAACAAATTGTTTTGAATCTAATTCTAATGAACCAATGTGAATATTCCTGATTTTCTAAGCAGCCACAAAATCTTACTTCCGACCAACAAATTAATAACAATCAACTTCCCGATAATTGTGTACCTATTTATTATACTGTACTTAGATAAATATATACCTACAGAAAAATGGGCCTCAGATGGGAAATGGCAATCATCGTGTATGAAAAAAAAGTCTGCCAAGTTGGGTGTGGCACATAGCTTCCTCGTATCCATAACATTGTATATATATATAAAACATATATATTTTTTTAAATCATCAAAGGGATTATTAGTACCTGCACAATCCCTGAAAATGCCATCAAAATCGGATGAAAATTGTCGAAGTTATGAGAGCTTCATGTTTGCGCATTCGCAGTGGGCACCACTGATCCGATCTTGATGAAACTCATAGGGTAATCGAATCTCCAATCCTCAACTTTCCTCCAAATTTGAGCGGAATCGGACCATTAGGTCGCGAGAAATTGATGTGTCAAGGACTTCATGTTCACGCATGCGCAGAGGCTACTGTTGGGCGGCTGTTAATGAATTTCATATGGGACCATCTGGGCCCAACCCACGTAATCCCTGAAAATTTCATCAAAATTGGATAGAAATTGTGGAAGTTATGCGTGTTGCCAGGATTCCTGAACAGACAGACAGACACGAAACCAAAATTGTTCAGGATTGTCTAAAACGTAAAAAGCGAGTTGAAATTTTGATTTTGGAGGTTAAAAAATTTCACATTCCAAAAGTGAAAACAATGCTTCTGCTACCTTGGTAGACTCTCGGAAGCAAAAATACCGGATTGGTACTGGATGTATAATTTTCTCTTTCACGAAAAAATGAGAAGTTGAGGAAAATGTTGTGGTCTTGAAAATGTGGTGGTATTGAGAGAAAAAGTTGCTTTTTGAACAGACTAGATTCATCTGAAGAATCTTTCGTTTGATGAGTTGAAATTACCCTTGAGTTTGGCTTATATTACTACACCCCACCCCCCAATACCGGTGAAATGGCGAATTTTTGGACAAAAATAGGTACCTCTATTATTATAGAAAATGTTGCTCTGATTCAGAATGTTGTGGTCATGAAAATCTATGCGTTCGCATTGGGGATCAATCTGTAACCTACCAAGGAATCATATTCTGCAAATGCTAGGTTTTTCAGTCGGGACTGTTAACCAATTCGCTTCAAACAGACGATTGTGAACTGACGCTCATACATCACCCCTCCTCACCCAAAGTCCAGTTGCCCCTTGCCTGGACTGGAACGTTGCCTCTCCCCCCCCCCCCCCCCCCCCCAGTTGTAGCTACCTTCTCCACAATCAACTTTTTCAGTGAGTAGGAAACACTTCGCTTGGATAACGAAACTAATCAGCTCCCAAAACATCAAAAAACCTAGAAAACTAACTTGGTTTGACCATTGGAATCGCCCTAAATTGTTTTTGTAGTATGAAAGAAAAGTTGAAGACCTGAGAATCTACTTCAAATGTCACCAACCCCACGTCACTAACATACGAGTAGGTATGTCTACCTAATACCAACATCGTGTTTGGTAGCCATAATTTTGTGTGATGTTTTAAAGTTTTTCCTGCTCAGTTGAGAAAACTTAAAACTTTGAAAAATCATGGCTACAGTTGGTGAGCTGGCGTTGGTCTCATTCAACACAGAATTCACTGGCCTTTGACTTGTCTTCCATACAAAAACAAGTTCGGGCTATTCCAATGGTCAAAATCGTGAATCTTGTAGTTTTTTATAGTTACGTATTTTAGATTATAAGAACATTGATCATTCAGAATCTGGGCTACATTCCCTAGAAGAACCCAGAGGTACCTACTTCATTTTATCCAAAAAATTTCCATTTGGTCGTCACATTTACGAACCAATGTTTTCACTCCTTTTCCTCAGTTGGTGATACTTACCTACGTTGTGGATGAGAAACCAGTTCGGGCGAAATCCCGTTGTTCCCATCCCCTAAAACCCCCGACAAAAGCAGCTAACGGCCTGACAAAAGCACCCAAATGGTCAGACAAAAAGCACCTAACTGTCTGAAGCAACCCTGTTGTCTGTCTCTGTCTCGGTTTGATCGGGAGGCATGGTTTGTAGGGATGGCATTGGCATTTGTAGGGGAGGTATGGTTTGTAGGGATGGCATCTACAAGGAGTTTGGTTGTTTAGAGAGGTAATGTCGGTTAGCGTGTAGGGCCTTTAAACAGAAGCAAAATGCAAAATTTCATGATTTTGATCAATGAACAGATACTTACGATTTTATTACTATGGGTTCCAAGCTATTGTCGAACAAATTTTGATACACTGCCGAAATAACATAAATTCAAAAACCATGAAATTGCAGAACTCTTAGTCTGTTTCACTGTACAATTATGTCTGTCTGGCTGTGTGTACCTATTTCAGTGTGCATCAGTGTAGAATTGGCTGTGCAGTATAGTAAACTACCTATTGATTTTTACAAAAGTTGAATTTTTTCTTCTGTGTAGGTCATATGGAGTCAGATTCAGTGGACTCAATGTCCTCAAGTCATTCATTGGTTGCGGCAATGTTGATGTTGTGAGTACTATAGTACGTTATGTGATGGATCATTCCAGGGAATTCTCTAGTACCAATTTGAGAACTCAAGTCTATGAAATTGTGGTGACTGCCTCTGGTTTTTTAAGGTTGGTTTGATTGTTCTGTGTACTATTAAATTGAAATTAGGGAGTTGAAATGAGGATGATTACATCCGACTCTACCATACTAGTGAAAGTCTTGTGGTCACTCTCGTGTGATGTAAAATTGCATTGTATTGCATTTTACTTCTTGTTTTCAATTACTGAATTAATTGAATGTATACGAACTAAATCACTCCCGATGAAGTTGTGGAAATCCATTTCGATTAAAAACATCTGGTCTTGGAAGATTGCAGGGCTTAGTGTATTTCACGTTTGCAAATACGCAGTTTCTAATACTGATTCATGCGATGAAATTCATATCACTCGTCGAACTACCATCAAAATTTCAGGGTTCTATTATTATTGGTAATGGTGGTTCGCAGAAATTCCTGTGCACATCCATGCATACTCGAGTCAGGTAGGTACCTACCTGTAGTAGTAGTAAAATTTTGATTTCTTTCTCTCGACAGATTCGTGTTCAGAATGGGCAAAATGTGGAAATCGATCGTTTTTTACATAAATAAAGTGAAGTTTATCCAATAACAATATGTGTGAAATCGGAAGCAATTACTACTTAGTTTTAACCTTTTTCGCCACCTATTTTCCTATTAATGTCATCAGTGGCAGATCAGGGGCCAATTCCTAAAGACCTCCTCACTCTGCACTCCTCAAATCCACAATCTGCACTTCGCACACGAGTTTCTGTGCCTGAAGAACGGTTTTGTTTTGGAGAGGAAGACTGAAATACAAAGTGTAGAATTGCAGAGTTCTACGCTTTTATTGATGTTTCTGTTCCTAAAAGTTACCCCTCACAAAGCGCTAAGTGAATTGTCTGCATTTCAAATGAAGAGTTACCAACATTTTTGCTGACACCCAAATGACTCTGCCGTTGAATGATAATTTTCAAATAGGTTTTTAGGTTTTTATTACTTCGTTAAATTCAACATTTGGTAGCACCAATAAAAGAGGAGAATTCAATCTTTCGATTGGTTGTAAGGGTGGTCCAATTAGTGCGAAGGCAAGCGTATGAAATAGCACAGAAGTTAGCTCCACTAAGGCCTTCAAAATACTCAAATTTGGGAGAAAGGAATGGGAGGTCAGGCCATTCGCGACACAACAATAACGTAGATTGAGGAGAGGAATTGCAAAGTTAAAAACGAAAAGTCTTCAGGAATAGGCCCTTGGTACTTATCTAACTGCATTTCGTGATAATGAATTCCTACTAAACTGATGCCTCACGACTGGCTCACACAATGTACAACCTGGCACAAAATCCAAAAATACCTATACCTGAACAAAATGTATGAAAATGTTAAATATTCACCTATTAGGTCATTCTTATAGGAAATGTTGTGCCAAAACGCGTTTTACAGCAATTTTTGACCCTTGTAATTATGGAATTTGACCCCTTAGAATCCTCCAAGTGGGGGTTCCAGTTTTTTTTTTAAGATGTTTAGTTTGGGGAAATTTATACATATTGGCCATTTTATGGGATTGCAGCTCTACAGACTCAGGTTCCACCCTATCCTTGAAAATAGAAGAGTGGTTATTCAAGCATTTGTTCGAGGAGGGTCGCGCAGATCTACAGAAACAACTCATAAGGTACGTTCAAGCACATCCACATTCGCTCTCTCAGATCATCTTCACTCACAGGGTTGAAGGTTAACAAATCATTACTACCATTATAAGCAAGATGGACCAAAGACTATTGCTTCTCAGTCTACCTAGTTAGCGAGAGCTTCTTATCCCTTTTAGTCCATTCACAAGAGGAAAACCACCGTACATCAGATTTGCTAGTTTTGGATTTTCTTGTCATGCTTTTATTACGAACTAAAACACTCACGACGAAGTTGTGGAAAGCCATTTCAATAAAAAGAAATGAGAGTTAATGACAATTGTCTATCTCCACCCAAAAATAATGAGTTACAAAGTTAAATCGATTTTGACGTTTAGACCATCATTGTAAGATTGTGAATTAATTTGTTTTTATGTTGGCTGCATCTCTGTTATCATTGTTGATTTCGCTCCCTTCTGACGGTCATTGTTCTATCGTGCAATATGTGCATTCCATTATTAAGCATGTTCGGTGACGGATTATTTGTTGAATAAACCAGTTGATCGTCTATGCTCTTAATTATTTGTGTGAACACTACAATCATCAGTAGTAACAAACAAGAATTCTTGAGTTGATGGTTCTTGTTTGTTACTGTTGATGGCCTAACCCTCGAAATCGATTTAACTTTGTTACTCATTATTTTCGTGGACGTTTTCTACCGTTTTTTCATTAACTCCGGTTTCTTTCTATTGCTTTTATCGTTGTTTGGGATGGTTACTAGGTGTAAACTCCAAGTTTGCGTCGTTTTGCGTTTTTCCATATATGCTCTATCGGCCATCTTGAGGACCCCCGAAAAAATAGATTGGGACTCTTTTCAGTTTTTGGCCTGTAACCGCATTCCAATGCAATTTAGCTCAAAATTTGTTCATACAAATTTACCATACAAATTTCCTCTCAAATCTCATGAGACGGAGGAGACGACCATCCCAGTTCAAGATTTATAGTGAAGTCCCCCCAAGGTGAGTGGCAGTTTGATTTAATTAATAACAAAATTCAGCCAATTGTTGTTAAACCATTCGCCAATTGATACACAATGAACCATAATTTCATACATCTCAGTCCACTTTATCTCCACTAACATTCGTGAAGTTGCACTCGTGGATTTAATCCAATTTTGGAAACATTAATTCAGTGTTCCACGTTCAATTCATGTCGGTCTGTGGTTAATTCCATGTCCCAGGCAAAACTGAATGAACTTATGGTCCGATTTTGATGAAATTTTCAGGGATTGTACGGATTAGCCCCTTGATGGTCCCCTATCAATTTCATCACCATCGGGGCACTAATAGCGAGTACCTACACATGCGCTAACGTGAATTTCCTCAAACTCCAGTTTCTCAGTCCCTAATGGACCGATTTCGCTCAAATCTGGAGGCTGTGGGCTGAATTCATGACGATAACCTATGAATTTCATGATAGGATCCGTAATAGCTACTGTGCTTGTACAAACATGAAATTCGTATTCACAGGCATAACTCGGGAACTACTCGACCAATTTCGGTGAAATTTTCAGGGATTACGCGGATTAGACCCTAGACAGTCCCCTATGAATTTCATCGCCGTCGAACTCATAGAAGCGTGTGCGCATGGGTAAACGTGAATTTCTCGAAACAACTGTTCATCAGTTCCTAACGGACCGATTCTGCTTAAATTGGGAGAGTAGTCGGGTGCTGACAATTACCTACGACTTTAGTCGCAATTGGATCAGTATTCCTATCGTGCATACGCAAACTTGAAATGTATTTTCATATCCATAAATACGGGCCTACTCGACTAATTTCGGTGAAATGTTCAAGGGTTGTACTGGTTAGCCCCTAGATGGTTCCCTGTCAATTTCACAGCCACCAGACCACCAGTAGCTTATGCATATGCGCAAAGGTGAATTTCCTAAAACTACGATTTGTCAGTTCCTAATGGAAAGATTTCACTCAAATTCTGAGGGTAGTTGGGGGCTGACTCCAAGACTATTGCATGCGCAAACTTGAAATTGACATCTCCCCATCAAATGACGAGGCATTTCGTCCAACTGCTGCACATCTTGTGAAAGCTGCTGAGTAGAGTCCTGCTCCTCCATTTCTTGAAGCACCTGCAGCTCACCCATCGGTGTACACATGCAAATCAAAATTATCAGTTCCGGAAATTTCCCTGGTGTCAGCCCACCAGCGTTCCAAAATAAAACACAGAACACTGGATGGGGTTTGCCTTGAAAAACGCAGTTTTCAGGTCCATAAGAGGGCTGCTGCATATTATGTATGTCACAGTTCTTGTGCCCAGCGAGATTTTGGTGACAGTTGTAGTCCTTCAGCTTTCCTCTTGCAGAGTGCAAAGAGGAAACCCAGAGGGCTGTCAGTAAACTCGGACGCGGACGACATTACCCCCCCCCCCCCCCCCCCCCCCAATCTAGATGAGGAACTGGGCACAAGTCCGGAAGGAAAATTCGTCTTCTCCAAGATCCAAATTGCTGTCAGATTGCCTGTGTTTCCTGATTCCTTGCAACCTGCATAATTTCGAAATGTTTTACCCGATTTTGGTGAAATTTGGGGGGGTTATGCCAATCGTGTCCTAGATGGTCCTCTATGAAATTCAGCGCATTCGGATCTATTGCAGCCTTTGAGCATGGTTCCGCAAATGTTAAATCCTCCAAACATCAATTATTTATTCCTCACTATCTAATCCGATTTTGCTCGAACTTGGAGGATACGTAACTAGTTGATAGTTGGGGACTGACGTCAAGATGATCCCCTATGAATTCCATCCTGATTGGATCAGTAGTAAATGCGCACGTTGGTTTTCGATTCGTTCAAAATCCTGACTTCTTACCAGCTCAAGGATCGACCTTGGACCCATAGGCACTCCCCTTGTATTCTAATACATACCTATGTTTATTAATATAGGTTTGTTTTCGTTGTTTGCAGGTGTATAACCAATGATTACATTTGGAAGAGTAACACACGAGAATCAATGATGAAGTTGTTGGAAGTCTTACCTAACGTATCGATAAACCACAGTATTGTATCATGCTTTGTGAACATATTGCTGCTCAGATCTTTCAAATCATATGACCAGGAGGATACAATGTGTGACGAACTTACGGTTGGCAATGACGTTGAGGTAAAGCTTCATTGATTTTCAGGCTCGGCGTCAGAGTTGGAGGAGGCCTTTTAAACAATCGTGTTTCTTTATGTTCCATGTATTATTAATTCTTTCCAGAGATGTCTTCAAAGCATAGAACCTGTAGTCGTTAGTTCTTCCTTGGCTCCGTTGTTTGTTGAAACCATTCTAGATGGGAATAGTATCATACCCACTGATGACGATGATGATCTTTATCCATCAGAAAACCAAGAGTTGCCCGCAGGTACACTATTTACTGTACTACATGAAATCCATTGCTTTGGTTACTCATAATGTGTGCCATTAAGTTTAATCATAATCACTTCGCTACAAAATAATACAGTCGTGTGTTAATATTGAAAGGTACCTTGCTCATGAGCTTTCTCAACCTATTTTTCTTCCTCACTACCGAAGGTAGGAAGCCATATATTCGTGCAAGAAATGAAAAAAATGTTTGTCCTCCAAAATCAAATGCTTTTTACGTTTCAGAGCATTCTGAACAATTTGGTTCCGTGTCTGTCGGTCTGTCACGGTCTGTGGTCAATTCCTTGTCCCAGGCAAAACTATATGAAGGTGTGGTCCGAACTTGATGAAATGTTCAGAGATGTGCGGGGTTATGTGCGGGGTCCCGTGACGGTCCCCTATCAATTTCATCGCCATCGGACCACCAGTAGCGTGAGCTCATGCGCAAACGTGAATTTCCCGAAACCCCTGTATCTCAGTTCCTAATTGACCTATTTCGCTCAAATTGGCAGGGTAGGTGTGGACTGACTCCAAGACACAATTTGACACAGGCGTTTCGTCACAATTGGATCAGTAATAGCTACTGCACGAGCGCAAACTTGAAATTAGTTGTCATAGGCGTATCTCCAGAACTACTCGATCAATTTCGGTGAAATGTTTAGGGACTATGCGAGTTAGCCCCTAGAGGGTCCCCTATGAATTTCATCGCTATCGGACCACTCGTAGCGTGTGCGCATGCGCAAACGTGAATTTCCTGAAACTACGATTCCTCTGTTATTAATGGACCGATTTTGCTCAAATTCGGAGAGTAGTTGGAGGTTGACGATTACCTTCGAATTTCAACACGATTTTATCAGTAATACCTACTGCGCATGTGCAATTTTGAAATGAGTTTCATATCCATAACTCGGGAACTACTCTACCAATTCTATTGAATTTTATTTCAGAGATTGTACGGGGTAGCCCCTACCCATTTCCCTATTAATTTGATAGCCATCGGACCATTACTATCTTGTGCGTGTGCACTAAAGTAAATTTCCTGAAACTACGATTTCTCAGTTCTTAATGGACGGATTTTGCTCAATTTTGGTGGGTAGTTTAGGGCTGACTCCAAGACAATTACCTATGAATTTCGCCACAATTGGATAAGTGATGGCTACTGCGCAAACTTGACCTGGGCATTCGCAAACTTGCAATTTATTTTCATTGGCATGCTCCTCACTCTGAAACTATTCTACAGATTTCGTTGAAATGTTCACTAACTGATTCTATTATACGTCCATGTTACAAAAGTGAGGAAGCTATACTGCCCACTCAATTTGGCAGACGTTTTTATGTTCTTCCAGTGCCTAAGCTCGCTGTTAAAACGATGGCAAGAGAAGTGAAGTATTTGCGCGTTTATGGAAACAAGAAATTACCTGATGTTCGAATCACTTTCAGTGAAGTAATTTCAACTCTTCAGACTTTGTGCAAGGTAAACCAAGCTATGTGCATTACTGTTTGCTGTTGGATCATGTCAGTCGTGTAGCATGATTATCATTTTTTTCACATCTCTATACCGATACCTGTTGAAAAACATCTGGTGTTAGGTTTTACACTACTTTCCCCAGTCTTAGAACCCCTAAAAATTGCTTGTGAGGTAGGTCGATGGATGCACAAAAATGTAGGGGCGTAGGAGTCAGTTTTTCCTATTTTTCTAAGCCAATTTTTTGATCGATTTTGATGGGGTTTGCGGCATCCTACTTGTTTTTCGATTCTTCAGGGGGATCAGTCTAATTTCAATTTCGGAATTTTGAATTTTTCACATTCCTTTAAAATAATTAAATAGACATGAATTTCTATTCCCATCTCTGTGACAGTTTCGTGAATCTTTCATTCAAATAATACAAATAATACATTATTGTGAAATTGATTCTGATTTATGTATTTACTAGAGATAGGGATTCGGATTTTTCTGAGGATAAAATGCAGGTAGGTACCTACGCGTTTCTTGGAACTTTCTTAGAACGCAACTTTTTTTTAGCTGGGCAGGGGATGTGCAAAATTGAAAATTTACATAGCTGATTCCCCTGGAGAATCGAAAAACAAGAAGAATGCTACAAACCGCATCAGAATCGATAAAAAATTGGCTGAGAAAAATGGGAAAAACTGAATTTCATGGGTCCTTGGCCCCTAAAAGCTCTCACCGATATCTTTCTGTCAAAACCATTCAAAAACAATTGGAATACCCCATTCCCCATACTTTTGCCTTTTTGTATTTACCTCTTTTCTTCCTCCTCTGGCATTTTCTTATTCCTTCTCAGCCTCTGGCGTTGCCTCTCACCAATACGAAAAATACGTTTCTGTTGTCTGACATCAGACAATTCTAACTTATAGGCATATGGTTTCTTACTGGTCGATCAGATCCGCTCTATAGTGTACAGACCTCAAGGTTTTGTCAGAGAATGGTACTCGACTGTTGTGACCTGTTTAGTTTTGTTCTTATGTACCTACTAAAATTATCATGTTTGTTGGGTTTGCCCATTTTTAGATTTTTATGGGGTTTTTTGAGGGGAGAGTAAATGGCTATTGAGAGTATGGCCATTTACTCTCCCCTCAAAAAACCCCATAAAAATCTAAAATTATCATTCGAACCAACTTTGACAAAATTGGAGAAAAAAATAAACTGGCTATTCTTTGAAACATTCCTTGTTGTGATTCGTTTTCAGTTCAATGGAAGGATTTCAGGTGCGATATTTACTAATTTATTCACCAGTGTCCTAAGTGAGATGTTAGATCAGAGCCTACTGAAACGATTGGAAGCCCTCATTCCTACTCTGCTCAACAATCTTGTAAACAGAAGCTCACCAGATCCAACTTTTCTTATGGCGTTACTCAATTTTTGTTGGGAAAATACTATCACGCTGGAACCCACACTTCTTTATGATGGTAAAGACTAATTTTTATTTACAGTGTGATGGGGATAGGTAAGGCCATCAATGTAGTAAACACCCTGGATTGTGGGCTGCTTGAAAGAAAAGCAGTCCAAACCCCAGCCAGCCTTCCCCCACCTTTTTGGGGCAGAGGAGCCAGCTCTCCTAATACTCCGTACAGGATTCCCTTCAAAATTACTGCAAAAACTAACTTGCAGGGATGTGGAAAGCCTTAATTTAAACATTTTTGATCTTTAAGAAGGGTTGATAATTGGTACTGTGAGGGATCACAAACATAGGAAATAACCTAGTATATTAGGAAAAATAACTGCCATAAAACGATTGAGAAATACGTGGGGAAGGTCGATGATAGACAATACTGTTTTCTGAGGAACACGGAGTGCTGTATTTACAGTAAGTACGAGTAGATAGGCAAATAGTAAAAGTGACGACTTGAATTAAATGAAACAAAAGAATAGATTTACAAACATGCATACCCCCAAATTAACAAGACTTTTTTTAAATCACGATTCTGACTAGAAGTAGGTACCTACTTACTTCTTGACCATGATAGAAAGAAAACATCTTATCCATTATTCAAGTCAAAATGGCGAAACACAATTAGATGATAAGCAATAATAAAAATATAGTTCCCAATAAGTTTTAAAAAATCTCGATTTTGAAAGAACGGTCTCATAGGTGGGTAGTTCATGGCTTCGTGAGAGTAAGAGAACATCTCACATATTTTATTAAACTAATAGTGGAGCCATAATTATTATTATCATAGATTTTAAATTCTAAACAATAATAAACAGTCTTAAAAGGAGGTAGGCAGGTAATATCAGACAATACAGATCCTACTGGTTATTAACTAATAAAAGCTCTGAAAGTGTCTGTTGCAAACCAAGTTTTCACAAATTTGCTTGCTCCGTTTTTTTCTTTGCAACATGGTGGTTGAAAATCTTTATCGCAAATTTCCCAATCATATTTACGAACCTAACAGTGTGTATTCTATCAGTATATGGATCATATATGTGTGCATCCTGAACAAGTAGTCCTTGAAATACAAACGAGCGTTGCTCATCATCAGGTCATCACTCAAGGAGTTACACTACTTACGTCCTTGATGAAATCGTATATAGATTCCTTGATTTTGAAAACGTCTTTTGACGGCCTGAGAAGGCCACCTCGTGAAACATAATCAGTGAAGTGAGTGCTTAAGTCTGTTTCATCGGCAAAGAAAAGTTTACAGCTCTCACTGCATTCTACATTTTCAAAAATTCGTTTCGAGATTCGATGAGCTCACAGATTCTTTCAAGATTCTATCATGCCTCGATAATTCTGATGAAGTTAATAGGAAACCCTATTGGTAGTATTGAACAGAGATCATTTAAAATGATCCGAGTTGTTTTCTGGATTATAAATGGTGGGAGAGATGTAACATTAATCTTTTGTTTAGTCACTGGAGAGGTACTATTTACTACCCAATCATTCGACACTTGGTCAATTCATTTAGCCAATAAAGCATTATCCTCCCTGATCCAGTTCAAAGACTGCATGATTCGGGCTATCCCGGATTCCAAGGAATTAGCTGGGATACCTTATCAGATGAAGCAGGATCACCAGATTGAGCCAGTACAGACTCACAATAAACTGGGCCTTGAGACAATGCTGGTACATGAGAATTGGAAGGGCCTGGAATGAATGGCAGGTTTACGTGAGCCATGAAAACACTCCTTAAACCCCCAACCATCCCCATGCCACGGTTTGTCTCTGTAGTCGCATCCTGCCCACTGTACGATTCGACAGGATTTCAGTGGAATAGTGGTCTGTGTGCCTATTTCCGCTAGATCAGGGATTTGAGATGATGGAATAATTTTACATTCAAGCTGTCGAATTTTAAGTTTATGCTTTATGGTAGAGTCTTTTAACGACTTTTTTTCTTCGTTCCACAGGTCCTCATTACGTAAATAATCCGTAACTGAGCTTTTTAATAAGTCCTTGGAGTTGTTATAGGGGTTCATGAGGGACGACACCTCCAATCTCACTCCACCCAATTCGTCAAGCCTGTCGTATAAAGCGTAGAACAGTCTATAAAGAGGTCTGGTCAAAACCGAGCAAAACAAACTGTGATACTAGTAGATTAGTTGACCCAAAAAATGAGAGGATGATCACGGAATCAGCATGAGACCTCAATACATGTTGGCAAGAAAATTTAGAGAAAACAATGAAGTACGAATAGAACAAAGATAAAAAGTAGAGACTGACCTAGACACTTGTTTGATGAATGAACGTGAGTTCAAGACTTCTGTCTTATAATCATAATTAGGAACAGCAAGTGGCATTAGGGAGAAGACAAGAAAATCAATTTAAGATTCAAAGCTCGAATTAGCACATTATTAAATGAGAAATTTAAAGTTTGCCCATGCTCAGTCTTTTTTATTGATCTGAATACTATGAAATTCATGTGGGACGAACTAGGGATTTATTTACTAGGAGCAAACAGTCCAGGTTTGGGTGGGTCTCAGTGCAAATCAGAGGGTCTAGATGGTTTCAGAGAAATTCAATGGACAGCGTATAGAGGACGGACAGATTTTTTGAAATTTTCTTAACCTTTGTAACAGCATTTTGCGCTTAACAAGTGGCTCGCTGTCTCTATTGTGAAGTAATAATATATTATAAACTGTTGTGTAATATTTTGGAGTATGGATATCCTTAACAATTCTTACAGTAATCATTTACTTTGTATTTGCTTGAATCTCATAGGTTTGTCTTGTGGAATGTCAAAAATGTAAAGAATGTTTTTTTTAAATGCCTCTTTGAAACACGGTGTAACCCATGAGTACAAGATTACGTCGTTTGAAAAGTTTTTGCTTTTTGCAGTTTGCAAATTGTGTAAGACCAGAGAGGTAGGAGTGTTACTGGCTGAGCAGAACGTAGTTCCTTTAGTGCCATCACCGTACTCCAGAGTCAGAGAGCCGAACAAGAAAATTACTACTGACTACTATTACATTTTATCTTTGTAAGTTCTTACTAGCATTATTCCAGTCACCCTTAAAAATGCTTACACAGATGATCCAGTCGTGAGCGGCACCCATAGTACTACTCTCATCAAGTGAAGAACTATTGGTTGTCTAAATTATAATATTCTCCATTGGACATCGAGTTCAATCAACATGTGTCTATATTAAACAATCTATATTAATCGTAATAAATATTAAAATGTTAAATGTTCACTAGGTTCCACAAAGACCTTGGGCATAGTGGCGTATCTACCAGTTTTGATGAAAAGACTTGTAAATCGGTGTTAGAATCATATGGCAGTAGTCGTGGTAATGAAGAATGTATGCAGACAATATTTTCCCGGGACACAGAGTTTAAGGTAATCTGGGTGAAATTTTCGGGATATTGAATTTAAAATACCTTCCGACTGTTTTGTTCCTGATATTTTCTAGTGTTGTTTGTGTTTAATTGGACTGGCATTAGCTGGAAAAAGAGATACGGTCTCCATGTTATTAATATTTGAATCATTCTGTTGAAAGGCTGGTTAATTTATATTTCCAGGTAGTGGTGGTACTTGTACTTGATAGAAACATGAAACTGGTTGAGCCACTGCGCTGGTAGATGACGTTCTCTTTATTCATTATTCTCAATACCTAATAATAATTAATTAACCGTTGGAATCGACCAAAAATATGTTTGGTATTCCTTTCTTGCTGCCGATGCCAGTCCAATTCTGGGTTGTACAATCTAGAAATCGAATTTTTTTAAAAATCCGTCCAAAAGCTATTTCTCTGATCAAAGCTTTGATTTTCGATTTCTATAGGAAATTTTGCGCTGATTCCGAATATAATCCATGTTCAAGTAGGTACCTAAAATAGCTAATTAGCTGCGAGATTATAATCAAATGTAGACCGATGGAACCCCCCAAAATTATTAGCGAATTTTCAAAGAAAATGAAGCTATTGCAATGGCTTCAAAATTTTAATAATGCAAATTTTTGAAAACTTCCTCCATGGGAATTCGTTTCAGACCATTCTAAAACGATTCCTGAAATTTAACACTTTTTCATATATACATATTTATATTTATATATTTATATAGGTGTCATTCCAGAGGATATCTGACCGAGGAATCAAGATAAAAATCCGAAAAAATTTTAAAATGTCAATAATATAAGAAGAAAGGATGAGTACGTTAGCCAGAATTTTCTGAGTACTCCAAGGGGTCAAGTTTTGAAAATTTAGTTTCAAAAATCGCTAAAAAACACGTTTTTTGTGTAAATTACCATTTTAAACATAGGAACCTATGGTATATTCGGAATCAGCGTGAAATTTCGTATAAGAATCACCCACCAAATCGGGTAAAATGATTCTTTGAAAAATCGCTCATCAACTCATGCTGCATGAATGGGACTTTTTTTGTTTTCCTGTCATTGTTTTCCGTTTCTCGTGTTCATGACTCAGAAAGTCGAGAAACGATGTAATTAAAAAAGTCTCAGACGCAGAATTCTCTGGTCTTCAACGTTTCTATTATACAAAAATAATTATAAATACAATACAATAAATTTGTTTTGAAAAATTCTATATTTGGTTTGGAAAATTCTATATTTGACTTGGAAAACCTATATCTTCCAATAAAAGGATATTTATCGTTTACCTGACGATTTTTTTAAACGTATAAATTAACGTTTTTAGGATCCATTAGTTCATAAGAGCCCATGGGTTGACAGAAGAGAAAAACGATTGTGAATCGCTAATCGGTTTTGCAGAAGGAAAATCGGAATTCAAACATCAGTTGATTCCATGAGATCGGATATTAATCTATATTTGTCAAATTTAAAATGAAAATTAGTTAAGAAAAGTTAATTATGTATTTTTGGACAGATACGTTGTTATTATTATTGCTATTGGTGCGCTGTTCAGGAATTGGCTATGTTGAATGACTGGGATCAGCTGAAACAAGTCCTTGGAAGACCCGAATTGATTGAATCTAGCCTTGATTGGGAGAATAGGTGAGTGAGAAATAGATTATCTCTTTTTTTCTTATGACCAGTGTAGTACGTATTCCTTAATTAGTTTATAGAAATATTAATATAAATTATATTGTTGTTTACACAGCAATTTTTCTCAACCAGCTTATAGTAGAAAATATTCCTGGAGAACCCTCTAGTTTCACAGATAGATACCTACTCTATTGTGAATCCATCACCCCCGAAAATCAACAAATGAACGTCCATTGTCCCATTTAAAATATTCCAGTGATATTTCTGGCGTTTCTGTACAAAATGACTCAAATAAGTTCCAGCCATGCAGCACCAGTTGTTGAGCGAATTTTCAAAGAATCATTTTAATCTATTTTTAGTAACTATAATTGTTTTACTTTTGGCGGGTGGTTCTCATAAGAAATTGGGCTGATTCCTGATGAACCGCGGAAAAACACCCACTAAGAATAGGTAGGTGCTCCAACAATTTTGACCAACTAACTCATCCTTTCCTTTTATACTATTGGTATTTTTAGCGAATTTTCGAAGAAAATGACGCTATTGCAATGGCTTCATAATTTCAATTATGCAAATTTTTGAAAATGTTCTTCATGGAATTCCCTTTCAGACATTCTGAAACGATTCCTGAATTTTAGCATTTCGTCGCTATAATGGCAACATCGCATAAGCGCCAAAATAGCGATGTTCAGGTTTTGCACCTACTTTTAAGGATTTGTGCAAGAAGGTGAAAAACCTCAATATCGCTATTTTGGCGCTTATGCGATGTTGCAGTTGTAGCGACGATTTGTTCATTTATATGCAAATTACGCTGGGCGTTATTGTGAAAGTATTTTTAAAAAGTTTTATTTGAATAACACAGCCTATACACTGGGTGAGCTGTGAAAAATGATGGTACAGAACGAGCATGGACGGACAGTGAGAGGATACTGACTCGAAGGGAGCTAGATGGTGGTATATATAAGGTCGGGATGCATTATCAGCATAAAATAGAGATGTCAGCAGAATGGCTGATATAACACCTCCCTCCCCAAGAGGAAAACCATACCTGAAAGGGAGGTTTTCCAGAAGGTAGATTAAGTAAATAGAAATAGTAGGAGACACCGTGTTCCGTGCTGTTAACACACACATAATTTCCAATAACTTTACTGGTACTGGCCTTCATTTTCCTGGCACTGCTGAACTCCGTAGGCAAAATTATCCATGTATATAACTTGTTTGGAACGATTTATCACGAATATCATTAACTATTCCCTTATTAAAGGGTCATTTCGGGAGAACTCCAGGCCTACCCCGTCTGATTTGTACCTTCCAAGAAACGTGTAGCGAGGTACCTACCTAAATTTCTTTAATCATTTAAGTGTCAATAATATCAAAAGAAAGGATGAGTTCATTGTCCAGAATTTTTGGAGTACTGCAAGGGGTGAAATTTTGAAAATTTAAAGTCAAAAATCTCTTTAAAAAACGTGTTCTTTGAGGTTTTTGGTGTAAATTACCGTCTTAAACATAGGAACATATGGTATATTCGGAATCAGCGTGAAATTTCCTCTAAGAATCACCTACCAAATCGGTTGAAATGATTCTTTGAAAATTCGCTCATCAATTCATGCTGCGTGATGGAACTTATTAATTTTTTGTACAGCATAGGTACCTAGCTAGGGTGAGATATCGTCTGGAGTTACACATTTACATATATATGCTTCATGATGAAGTGTTCAACTTCAGGAATCGTTTTAGAATAGTCTGAACACAATTTTCAAAAATGTGCCTACCAAAAATTATGAGCCATTGTAATAGCTTTTTTTTCTCCAAAAATTAGCTAAACGTTGAAAAACAATTTTGGAAATAATAAAAACCTCATAATCTAATACTAATCTTGGATCCTGAATGCATGGTACGTTCGTGATCAACGTGAAATAAAAGACGTTGTATAAACGACGTGAATAAAAGACCTTATAGTCTGAGCAGAGGATTTAGTAAGTACTCATCACCCTGCATAAGGAAATTTTGGTTGCTTACTTAGTTTGTAGTTCGGCACAAGAGAACGAAGGTTATGTAATCACGAGAATGGTTCCTGTCTCTTCCATCCATCGTATACTAATCGTGTAGCACCTTCCTGGAAAGCTCTCACTGTGTTCTGTTAGTTGAACAAATGAAAATAACCAAATGGTTCATGCGCCTCATTTTCAAATTCATTTGAAAAAGAAGAAACATTGAAAAACAAAATCACGTCAAATGCTGTGATAAGTACTTATCCTTGTACATATTTTTTGTGTAGGTGCTTCAAACGGTTTCTGAATTATCGAGTATTGTCGGAAGTCAATTGTAAAATGTTCGGGAACGATCCCAGTATTACTGTCCCCATGATGGAATGGCTGGAAAGCCGTAGCAGATACCCAGATGAGATCCAGGTACCTATTTTCCAAATAAATTGAACTGTATGATTCCACCGAAAATAAAAATTCTACTTATTTGGTTTTGTTTAAGCCTTTGTTAGCTTTTTTGTAGTTTCTGATACTTGTTGCCATGTGCAGGTATTATTATGTGTTTCAATAAGTAATATGCCAGTGAACAACAAATAGTGAAAGGGTCAGGAGTTTTTGCTAATATGTACCCAGGACGCAAGTTTGGGGGGATGCAACACTTTTGACGACGAAATGTTCCGCACTAACAATAAAGGTCAACCTCCTTGGTTGTGGAAGAGTTGATCGGAAGACTTGTGTTTCAAGTTGTACCATCCTATCTTTGTTGGCCTATCCTATCTTGGTTGAAAAGGAGGGTGCTAAATGACAAGCCCAGAATAAGAGATGATAATATTTACTTACTAAAATGGGGTACCAACGGGACGGCGCTAATCACCGTCAAAGATTAACAGAAGATTTTGGACACTGGATTGCTGGACTTACAAGATTGCCCAGACTTAACTAAGTATCATAAGTATCAAATTATTAAGTGTCCTTTATAATTGATCCGAATAATATAATTATAATGTTAATTCTAATAATATAATTAATCCCAAGTATCAAATTATCTAAGTTTCCTTTACCTAAATAGATGTTAGGTTGTCGCCCCTAGGGAAAGTACAGCCAGTTCTGTAGGTAGGTACTCACGTCCGCAGGTACTCCTCCCCAGTCTTAAGTCCGCACCTAACAACACCGCTGATTCCACCGAAAATTAAGCCCCAATTGCTGTAAACTGTACCGCACCAACAATGCTGCTATAACTCAGCCCATCATGCATAAGTCCAGAACCCAAGGGCTTTTTCCGCCTCCGACCCGACCTGTACTGCCGTCTGTTTTAGAATGCCACGAAGGACGACCTCGATTTTTGGGAGCTTCCTGGGGCTCATTTGTTTGCACACTTGCCCGGACCCAATTTTTTGTCGCCTCTTACACAGCAGCCCCCTCAATTCGCTCGATTTGGTTCTCGGTTTTTTTCTCAACTCTCCCACAAAAAGTTTTCGCCTCGAGCTTGCAGACAGCGTCTGTTTGGTGTTGCACTCTGGGTGTCATGATGGAACTCCATTCGGAATAAAGAGTTCCATCCATCAGGCTGTCACACTATCTGAAATCAAGTGTCCACTCCGAAACCAAACCTCAGGAAAAATTAAAACTGAATGAATTGAATGATAATTTATTAATAGCTCCTACAGCAAATTGGTGTTTTTATTCTAGAGGGAGCTTGGAGATGACCTTAACATGCTGTACCTCGTGCATAACCGTTTGGGAGACTTTAAAACTGTGACTGCCCTCAGTGTCATTCACCGGATTTACTTTTTGGGACTTGATCGACAAGTTTCTGCAATTCATCATGATGTTAAGCTTAAGAAGTCTTTTGACAACTATGTGAGTAGCGGCAGGATATTTGACGTTCCTCACATCACAATTTAACATTCCATTTGAACAGCACACCTTATTCTTGTTTAAGAATCACTCTTTTCCACTCCTATTTCAGGTTATGGCCAATTGTGTTGGGACGCAAGATAAATCCTTATTCTTCCATCAGTTGCGAATAGATGAACTTTATTATCCAGAAACCCCTATGGAGTGGCATCAGCTAATCATCAACAGGTCACCAAAACATCCTCGTTCAGAAATTACCCTGTTGCATCTGGTTTACTAGCCGTCCGAATTTAGAAATAATTTTCATTTGGATGAAAAAGACATTGGTTCTTAAAAAAAAAAAGTTCTTTGCAGTTCTTATGACCAAACGTTTGGTCTAGAGTAATCCATGGATTACATGGCTCAGCCTTAGTACTTGAGGGAATTAGTTGTCCTAATAGTCTCCTATAATATTACTTAATAATAATAATAATCCGTCCATATAGGACCTGAACTCGAACTACCATAAAAATTATGAGCTAATTTGGACCATTGGGTCGTAAGTTACAGCGGTTCATCTATTTTCACGTTTGTGCACGCGTAGTCACTACTACTGATCCCAAATTGACGAAATTCACATGGGACCAACAAGGGCCTCACCCCGAACTACCATCAAAATGACAGCGGTTTTGATTTATTGTGGTTCAACGATTCAACCTTAGTACTCGAGGCAATTAGTTGTCCGTGCTATAATAGGACCTAATAATAATAATCGGGCCATATAGGGCCTGCACTCTAACTACCATCAAAATATGAGCTAATTTGGACCATTGGGTCGTAAGTTAAGGCCGTTTAACGGCTCACATGTCGGCGCATGCGCAGTCGCTATGACTGATCCAAATGTTACGAAATTGATATGGGACCATACAGGGCCATTCCCACTTGGTAGAGTATTTTAGGTGTGGGTCAGAAGACGACAACGCTCAACTTAGAAAGAAAAGACCCACATACAGATCCGTTTCAGACCATCCTGAGTCCAAATACGCGAAAAAACATGGGTGACTGTGTTTGTGTGTGGGACTATGGGGGGAATAGGGTGGTATGAATAAGATGGGGTGAATAAGGTCAGTGGGGTGAATAGTGTCAATTTTCTGGAAAATCGTAAAAACTGAAAAATATCGCCAATGAACAGAGATAAACAGCTGATTCCAACGGGAATCGATTGGGTAGACATCGATGTCTCAAGTTATCGACCTACAGTTGTTCTGTTGGCAGCCATATTTTTTATAGCACCCAAATTAGCAAGGAGCCAAAACAGCTGTTGGGCAGGAACACGGAATGCCGTCGGAATCAGGACGCTATCTTGCCTAGATCCAAAGTTACGGCTTGAAGAAGTTGAAAAGTGACCTTATTCACCCCATCCTACGGTATCTTCCATTATTAGGTGAAACAATGTAGTGTGAACTTTCCTTCATATATTAGAGGATTCTAGACCCTTTTGGTCCACGCTCATGGTGAATCAGTGATAATACCGATTTTCTTATGGAAAACCATGCATGATTCTATTCACCCCACCTTGTGGACCAATTGGGTCAGGCCAGTTTTTGCGTAATTGTGCTCTCCATGGTAAAGAATTAATATTCCTTACGTAGGTAATCGAAAATATAGGTCAAGAAACATAGAATACCGTTGGAATAAGGACACTATCTTCCCTAGGTCAAAAGTTACAGCTCGAAGAAGTTGAAAAGTGACCCTATTCACCCCGTTCTACAGTGGGTGACTGTGTGACTATGGTAGTTAAAGAAGAAGACTTACGTTTTCCCCCCAATTCTCAACCGATTTGTTTCGCTGTTTTTGTTCGACTCCACCGTGGCTAGCGCTGGCTGTGGCGCCAGACTGATACCAGGGCGAACTAAATAACTCGCGACGAAATTGTGGAAACCCATTTCAATAAAAAGAAA
>JAEMON010000001.1:12995749-13014067 GCA_030264115.1 Lygus lineolaris | reverse complement strand
GCAAGTTAGTCCAAGGCTAAAACACATTCTGTGTTAAAAAATGTCAACTTGCATGATTTATGGAAAACATATCAACAATGAGATGGAGGGGGTCAAAATATCGTATGGCGCTGGACTTCACTAGCTTTGAAAATTAATTTGGATCATTTGTAAATCGAATTTGCATCGAAATACAATTCAATCGAAAGGGGGGTGGTTAACGAAAACTACTGGGTGCCCTTAAGAAGAGCGTTTGGAGAAGACTCCAAAGTGCTTTTTATCATTCTATGCCTTTTGGTTTGCTCTGAAACTTGTCTTCATCTACAATAAGTTGGTATCTATCTCAGTTACTTTTTGAGTTATGAAATTGAAAGTTGGCGGGGATTCAATCTGGTACCTAGTTTGATTCTCGTTTAATATATTTGTAAATAGCAGTTTCGTTTGAAAGAATGATTTTTGGCATGAATCTTTGAATGCCATTTGACAAATGTAGTGTATTACGTTGAAAACCCGTTTTCATTCTTGGTTTGACAGACAGGCATTTTCGTTGTGGTAAAAGTCTAACAGTTATGTTATTGTGGCTATAGGTGCGGCCGTAGATCATGCAAGGTGGATAATTGATGCGGTCCAAAAAAAATTATATATGGAAAACCCGCTTAATGTGATATGTGAACATTTGAGCCATGGAAGGCTAGAACAATACACTGTGGACATATACCGTTCTGTGCTTGAACGATTCTCCCATTTCTCAAAAGCGTCTTCCCCAAAAGAACTGGTATGTACCGTACAAAATGCCTAACTGTAGAGTGCGTACTACATGTCTTCGGTGAACAGCCAGAAGGGCGTATGTTACATTTCTTGGATTTTTGACTTATCCTCTCCATACTGTTCGTAAGCCAAATATCTAACAGAAGACAACCCTGCCATTTCATAATAGGCTCAATTTTCAGAAATTGAAAAAATGTTAAGGGCTTATGAAGCAGAGCAGGATGGGAGTATGTTACCTTTTATGACCAATAGGATAAAAGTTCCCTTTCTGCGATGACTGTAATATAAGCCATGTTCTCTCTGATGTATACCTCGTCTCATTCTTATTCTCTCTATAATGTTTGTGGTAATAGACAACGTTATTTCGTTACCTATCCTTGTATAGGTATCACTTTTACAAATGCCGCGTTACAATATCGACTCAATCAATATCAATTCAATAAAATGAATGAAATTGAGGAAAGTGGAGGTGTTTACTCCTTTTTTGTTGGAAGAAGTAAATGTCAATCATCAAACTGTGTCTAGCACAAGTAGCGTCCAACACATTTATACTTGAACAGGAATAAGCTGTAGAGCAGTTGAAATCCCTATCCCCGTCCATTTCTAAAATTGTTTGTGCCTCGTAAAACTTTTAATAAAACTATAATATAAAAAACATTAAAATTCAATGTCAATTAATACCAAACCTTAACAGGCACCTGGGCTCAAATTTGATGGAACGCGTATAAAATGTGAAAGATTTTTGTCTCGTAAAGAACATCCTTTCAAGCACTCTGATGCTTGGACAATAAGGGAAAAATTAAGTAAGTAGGTAACAAGTTATTGAGGTGGTGAGGTACCTTGAATGTTTTTTGTTTCCACATTTGTTTCCGATAAGATACCTTTCTACCTAATTTCTTGGAAAACGACGAATTTGACTTGAGCATTCTATGAATATTATTACAAGATTTTCTACATCAATTCAACATTATTTACCAAATCAGCCAACTTAATCTAATTACTATTGATGAAATGTATACAAAAAATGTTGATTTTGATTCGGAAAATGTTAAGCTTAACTTGGAAAAATACACAATGAAGTTGGTTAGAAAAATATTGATGGCAAATTATTTTAAAGACGTTATTAGAAATTTCCAGACTTTTATTCAGTAATGCTATAATCACTGAGTGCAGGGAGAAAGATTTCACGCGTAGATATTCCAACATTTCCATAAAATTTCTAGAATGGTCCATTTATCCAAGATGATAGTGAATAGGAAAACGTCTGCCAAGTTGGGATTTTGTAACATACGCCCTATTGATCATTTACCGACTATATCTTCCTGATTTAACATGGAATTTTTACACTAAATTCAAATGGTGAAAAAATTGGTCTAAAAACGTAAATGTGCTAAAACTTTCTAAATCCCGCTCCATGTCCTAATTTGACTCGGAGCTATGAAAATTCCGTTCTATCATCACTTCATGTACCTACCTACTGGTTTTTTTTAAGGTCAAAATGCTCATTGAAATGGCTTCAGATGGCGTTCTTCTTGGGTTATCACACCATAATTTTGAGCCGTGGATATGATTGCAACTGTCTGTGACAGATGATGGTCCTTCCTACTTACATTGTTGCCCCAAGGCTTGGCTTGTACCTACCAATTTTCCTCTAACATATTTTTGTATTCTCATACTTCAATTTGGATTAATTGGTATTGGTTTTGGATTTTTTGTTTTAATTTGGATTCAAATTAAACGTTATTTTAATACCTAACTTTGCTAATTTGTTCCAATCCTACATTATACTGATGTATCCTCAACCGAGCCTTAGTCCTTTTAGCGAATTTTCGAAGGAAATGAAGCTATTGCAATGGCTTCAAAATTTTAATATTCTTAGTATTTCTACATGGAAATCCGTTTCAGACCATTCTAAAACGATTCCTGAAATTTAACACTTTTTCATATATATATATATATATATTTATATGTGTAATTCCAGACGATATCTAATCGAGGAATCGAGTTAAAAATCTGAAAAAAATGTGAACATATCAATAATATCAAAAGAAAGGTTAAGATCGTTGGCCAGATTTTTTTAGTACTCCAAGGGTTCAAATTTTGAAAATTTAGAGTCAAAAATTGCTTTAAAAAAACGGCTTTTTGAGGGTTTTGGTGTAAATTACAATCTTAAACATAGGGATATATGGTACGATATTCTGGATCAGCGTGAAATTTCCCACCCAAGAATCACCCACCAAATCGGTTAAAATGTTTCTTTGAAAATTCGCTCATCAACTCATGCTGCATGAATGGAACTTTTTGGTGATACAGTGATTGAGGCATTCATGGAAGTTCGTATAAACTCTTTCCAACATCGCTCTGTCAACTTGGGCGACTTTCAAATAGCTTCCTTCAAATTGTCCAGTGTTCGGGGCATATGCTCGTATACATGTGCCTTGAGGTGAAACGTGCCCACAGGATAGGAAAATATTGCAGATGGCTAAATCTGAGGAGGCCAATGAACATCACCAAACCTGGAAATAAGGCGACCAGGAGAGAGAGAGAGAGAGGGCGAATAACGTTCATGTTGCTCTGGCTGTATGGGTGGTCGCCCCATCGTGTTGGAACCACACTCGTCAGATTGGACCACGTCTTTGTTGCAGTGCAGGTGAAAAAGTCCACACAGTCAGAGCACGATGAACCTTATCTGCCCTCTCTTCACAGGTAGCCTTATTTCGAGGAAGGCTACACTAACTGGCCATCCAACCACAGTACGACACATCTTTATTTATTCTGTGTCTTCCATCTTCTGCCTACCACCTACCTACCGAGCTCTTCCTTTTATATCGAATTTATGGTGTTTATTCAGTATTACATTATTGCGCATTGCTGACAATCAATCCGGAGGTATCTAGAATAAATCTCATATTGATATTATGGTGTTTGAATAACTAGAGAGCCCGATAGTACCTACCTTCAACATTCAAGTGTCTTCAGTGGTAGGTGTCAGAGAAGGCTCCACAGGTGGTGGTTGTGTGATTTCATGCATGTGGGAATAATTATTCCACACAAGTGGGGGGAAAAAGGAGCTACGCAAAAAATCCTGAAAATGTTCCAATTTTGTCCCATTGAGCTCTGAAAATCACCCCATTTAGAACTTGTAGGACTATATAGCCCGCATAACCGCATATTATAATACGGTAGTTCCAAGGAAAGTTATTTACTGGCAGCAGCTTCTGGTGATTCTAATTCGAACCCAAGTTTATAGATTAATTAAGAATTTTTGAATGAAAATAAAAAATTGGGAAAACAAAGGGTGCTATCCTGTTGGAAACTCTTTTCCCTGCCTTCTCCCCTCCGTTCGCCATCGCGTCTCTTCATTCGTCTTTTGGTTGATGTTTGATTCAGACCTAAACTTCTCATTAAGTTCTCCTAAGTTCTCATTTTCGGACCTAAAGTTTTCAATTTCATTATAATTCTTAGTTTCGATTGTGCCGTGGTAACAGATGAAATTTCGCGTAAAATAAGTACTAACGGTTTGATGGAAAATCCGTGGGTGATAGGCCTGCGTTCAAAAAACGCATCGCATCCCTCTGAGGCCAAGATTTCACGTAAATACAATTACTCCGCTCCTCTAGAAAACGAACATTCAGTTAAGCATCTAGAACGAGAATGTTCAAAATCACAGAGGAGAAAAAGAACAGCCGGATCGACAGATGCCAAAAGCAAAAGTATCGAAGGACACGGCCATCTTGTCAAGCCATTGTCCATCGTTGTTGTACCCCCCAATTGGAGGTTTTTACATATGAGGAGGCGGGTAATTCAAAAAATAATAGGCCTACTAATGTTGCCCCAAAATTTATTGAAGGGAAAAAATTGACGAGCTATCTTGACCTCGGCAGGTTTTCAAAAAATAATAATTACATTTTTGAACACGGATGCAATGGGTGAGTCACCTTCAAAATCGTTCACTTCCTTTACGTCTATACTACTTAAATAAAATTCGTAGACCCGATGTGTACTCGATTTGCGCTCAACGCAAACCCCCAATCATATTTCCATGGTACTGCCTAGCAATGATTACTTTGCACCTTTTTTCGGGTAGAAGCGAGTCCCCACCATGCCACCCTCGGTGAGATGCTCCGGGACCCTTAACCACAGCGCATTACCTTTGACAAAAACATTGGCGAGGTGAATGGGGAGGGTAGTCATAGGAGGGGGTGGTGTGGCAAGGGAGGCGCATGTTTTAGTACAGGGTTGTGCGTTTACAGGGTGTTCCTAAAACCATTATCGACTTATTTACTTACGAAAATAGGTTGGGGAAAAAAGTTATCAGTTCCATTGTGAATTGCCTCTGGTGGGCTCTGGCTCTCACTCTGTCTGTAGTCATATACTTCCGACAGTGTTATTCAAGTTAGTTATTTTCTCTTGATTTAGGGCCATTCAAACGATTAGTACTAACTACCTGAGACGTTTATGGGAACAACCAGACAGGCGAGAGTCATTACCCTTACGGGGCCAAGGGAGTCAGCCCAAATAGTCCTCAAAAACGCCTAAATCCCTGCTAAGTACCAAAGAGTTTATAATCTCACCCTCCCAGCTCCCTCTATCCATTTCAGCGTTGCAGTTTTTCCCCATTTTTCTCAGCTAATTTTCAACGGATTTTGTTGCAGTTGGCGGCATTCTTCCTATTCTATCATTCTATAGAGGGATGTATCCTATAGCCTTTGTCATTTGAAAGAGGACGTGAAAAATTCAAAATTACGGAATTGAAATGATACATAGCTAATTCCCTAGAGAATTGAGTAACAAGAAGAATGCCAAAAACAGTATCAAAATCCGTTGAAAATTGGCTGAGAAAATGGGAAAAACTGGCCCCTCAATGAATTTTACTCTTTCATATTAACGGGGCTGGTGAGAATAATTTCCAGTTTCAAATAATGTATTTAAAATTTTATTCAAGGCAATGAAAAATTACCTTCAACGAGAAGTAACAATAAAAAGCTCTACTTAAAAATAATTAGGTATGAAAATTTCATGTGATTCAATAATAACTTAAAAAGACACAGGTCAACATCTATAATTTTTACAATGGCAGTGTTCAATAAAAATGAATCACTTGGTATACTAGGCAATGGTTGGTGAACCATTTCTTTTTGTATGGTAGCACGTTTTAAACTAGGTAGGTACTCAAAATCTTGTGTGAGGTAGATGTACTTACATACCTTTCATCAAGGTACATAATGTGAATTTGATTGGTTCGAATTTACATACAGGTGTGTTAATCTTATCAAGATAAAAAAAAATTATTAAAATATTACCAAATGGTAGGCCCAAAATCACGGAAGGGACCAATGAAATATGAAGGCACCTAAAAGGAATACATTTTTACGTATCAATGTTAATGTGCCCTTATTACTCCGAATTACTTAAAAAACTGTTATGAATAGGTACTATCGGAATTTTGAGCAAATACCTAAGAGATTACTAAAAGGCGTTTGATTAAAAAAAAAAAAAAAATAGGTACAATGAGTATAAATGGAATGAAGTTGAATACTTTTGTAAGAAAAAGAGGTGAGTTAGAGATATTTTGTACCTGGATAGGTACCCCTATATTATTTTCATCATTTTCAAACATCTTTTCTTTTCTACCACCTTGTAATCACTAATGAGTTTTCTGACAATTTTTATTTCTGACAGTATACTTTTGTTGTTTGGAAGGTGAACGAGTGCATTTTTCAAATCGCTGAGAGCTTGGTCGTAGTTGGTCAAATGTTTATTGGATAGGGCTCTTCTAAATAATGCTTTGGTGTTCTGATGGTCAATCCGAAGAACCTGGAACAATAACGTCAATAATAGTTTTTCTGGTGGTCTCAAGGATTGATTACCTTCTTGGTGCCAGTTCAAACGCATTCTTTCACAAAGATGGGACACCAGATTCTGATGATTAATATACCTACTTTAGCAGTCCACCATAACTGGATCACATGCTAGGAACATAGTAGAGAGCTACCACAACAATCTCGACATAGGATCATACTAACAGGATGGATACAGGGGTGGTTAAGGTTAGCACCCAGATCTGTTTTCCCTAGGTAGAGGGGGAAAAGCCCACACGCCCAGCGCACACATGTAGGCCCACTAAGTGAACCTGGTTGGCAAAAACTCCTTAATGCACGTCCTTGGTACTTGGATCAGATAAAATGATGGTTGATATTGGTTTTGATGATAATTGACGCAGTGAATCGATTGCAACAACTTTCACATTTCCAACCTAGGTCCTAACAAAGAAAATTACTAGGAAATATCACTGTAGAGGTCTGTTCCAATTAGTCGAATATATTTGAATTTTGGAACAGACCTCAAGTTAGTAAGTACTTCTCTACCACAAAAATGTTGATACATTTTCATTAAGAAGTAGGTTGTACGAACTAAATCACTCGCGATGAAGTTGTGGAACCCATTTCAATAAAAAGAAACCAGAGTTAATGAAAAAACGTTGTCTATTTCTACAAAAATAATGAGTTACAAAGTTCAATCCATTTTGACAGTTAGGCCATCATTAGTAGCAAACAATAACTGAAACTTTAATCCCATTGGTCGAGAAAAGTGAAGGGGCAGAGAGGAATACCCAATCATGTGCAGGCAAAGTGAAAGGGTAGGAAGGAAACGTGAATCCTATATTGGCTGAGAGAAGTGAAAGGGGCCAGGAGGAATACCCAATGCCAATCAAGGGCAGACATAGTGAGAGGGGGCACAAACAGTGGTGAGGGTAACATTATGAAAAGGGGGAAAAACCAAGCTATTGCAGGAATAAACCTATCAATGGTGAAATATGATTTGGAATTGTAAAGTTGGATCTGACTATTATAAATTATGTGTATTATAAAAGTTGTTTATTTTGCCCTTAATGAGGGTACCCCAGGGATGAATGACGATAAAGAAACTAAATGAGTTTAATTTACTCAGCAAAGTCGGGACAATGGCACTGTAAAATGTAAACAAAGTAAAAAAAATACCTACCTAACTAATCTTTGGACATGACTCTATGTATGAACCAAATTCACGCTCGAAGGGACGATGGCGACAATCCCAAAAGTTCGATCCAAACTAGCAGAACAGTCCAATTTGAATAAAAATGCGCAATAGGTAGTTTTAAAATTGAGACCGATCTCACCCGTTTCTCCGGTCGAAGGTCTCGTCATTCGTAGTTGCCGTGATGGCATGTATTCGTTGGTTTCCCGTCGCAGATCCTTCCTCTTTTCACGATACCTAAACGACTCCGTGACTGGGAGCGATCGTTTTCGTACGTTTCGTTGAAAAAACGTTGAAGTCTCGTTGAAGAAAAGTCTCTTATACCGGAAAAACTTCCGCACCAATTTTCACAGGTCAAAAGAAAATAACCAGTTCGTCAGCTTTTAATTCTCAGTATCCTCACTCCCCAAAACAAAAACTCCTCGTTCCTTGTTTGAACCGCCACCTCCATAAAAAAAAGGTTCCTCATCCACCAACCACATCAAGAAGACATTCCATGCCAAACAATGGACTAACAACTGCATAATAGCCATATCCCACATATTTGCTCAAACTGAACTTGAAATGAAATAAAATGACAAAATATGAACAATGAACGAAAATGACATAAAATGGAAATCACAATACAAAATACCTTCCAGAGTCAATGTAATTTCATGATTTTTTTAAATTTTGTACACTCTAAAATCTGACATTTTTTTTACCTTTCCGCTTGGCAAATGAAGTTATGGGACGAAAATTCCCAAACCCTCTTTTTTTTTGAATTTTCACTAATTTGTTATGAGGTTAGAACAAAATGGGTTTTGAGATTGAAGAAATGTCAATCTATTCAGCAACTGCTGTTCCTCTAAATAACAAAAAAGAATCAACTCGATAAGTTGAACCAAACCGAAGAAAATGTTCCTAATGTGTGCAAAAACATAGTTTTGAGAAACCGGCGAGAGAAGTTCCCTACCTACCTCGAGTCTCTGAACTCGTCACAGCTCGCAGCGCACTCGGCGTTGATGCCGAAATTTGTTCTACTTTTTGCTTTTCATCAACTTGTGGATGAAAAATAAAAAGAATAAGAAGAAGAAGGATAGGTTTTAGATGTTCAGGTAGTGACAACATGACAACAACATAGCAGTGATTTTCGCGTGTCAGCATTCCTTGTTCTACCAGTTTTCTGTCTAGAGTGTTTCCATTCGCGTTTTCATTCTGTTGTCATTTATTTATTCAGCCTAGTCATTCCCTGAGTTCTCGATTACGTCTATTATCATGCCTCGAAGTGGTACTTCTGTTTTCAAAAATAGGAAACCTGGGCACGGCAAAAACGAAGAAGTTCAAGGAAAAATCTTGACGAAAAATTACAGAAAGTCGACGAAAAAGCTGGCCCTTCCAACTCTTCTGGCGCACACTAACTTATATTGATAAAACGTATATAAATATATTTGCCTTTCACCTCTTGTAAAAGTTCCAAAATTATAAATAATTGCGTTTTCAGAAGTGAATTTTCATTTCTATGTCCCACCCTGTCAGGGGGTTGGACGATTAGGCACCTAGCGCTCAGGAGACCGCCAAGCTCTTACATCTTATTACTTTGAATTCAGGACCCATTTAGGTCTGGAACCCCATAGTGTTGCATATCACCTTGATCTGTACAAAACGGAGATTTTAATAGTAAAAAAAACATTTTTTTTTGGTCACAAAATTTTTCGACTCTGGAAGGCCCTTAAATAAAATATTGAGGAGCAAAGTGTATGTGTGGTGATATGATAGTACAGAATTCTTTCCCTAAATTTCCTACCAGTTTGACCTCAATACTCACATGGACATTTCAATTTATTAACCCCCACTTTTGTCCTGAAGTTTAATTTTATCTGTAACAGAACCCAATGAACTTTTAAGATTATTTTTATGTTTGAAACCCACATTAAAACCTCTAGAAGAGAGATTTTTACCAGTTTTATCGGAAACGTTCCCATAATAAGGTATACGTATCTAACGTTTTTCCTCTAACACAACTTCTCTAACCAAATTTGACACCCCTCCCTACTCTTTTTCCTAAGAAACTTTTTTGGAGTCAATGAGCTCCCCACCATATCTATTTTATTTAACTCGCAGCGATTAAAAAAAAAATAGAATTTTCTTTAAGTTCATTCATAGGTATAGATATTGCTCTGTTGATCATACTATGAAAGGCGGCATGTTTGTGAACCTAAGGGTGATTTGAAGTACTATGAATAGTCATATCACTGTATGTATCTTTTCTATAAATGGAGAAATCATATTTTTTTGTGTATCAATGAGATGGACAGATCAAGAAAACGCATCTTATTTCCACCAAACTCAAGGGTGAATGTAATATTATATTATTTGGATAAGGTACCTAAGTATTTACTGTTTCCCACAACGTAGTCCTTAGAAGATTATTCATGTCCAGATTCCAGTAAGTCGCCATGCATTTCAGAGTTGCAGGTTGTTGTCAATGTTTTTTCTTCGTCTTCCTGATAATCCTTGGAATACGCATCATAGGAGACGCTTCGTAATCCAACGATGAAATGTTTTCATCTACTTCGGCGCCTTCAGAGATAGTAATGAGTTTTTTCCCATTTATGAACAAACTATCATCCTTTATTATTGCACATTGCCTGGTTTGTTTTGCTTCGATCATTCGTTCGGTACAATAGTTTTCTTCGATACATCACCTCTTTCTTGTAGTCATCCAAAGCGTTTTAAGGAGAGCTCCAGAATTTTGGAAAGCACTGTGAGACGAGTTTTTTCATCCTTAGACTTTTAAACCATATGCGTACTGGTTTTATTGAGAGTGTTTGATCTGGGAGAACTGATCCTCTGAATGTGCGTAATATCTTCTGGCCTGACTTCAATGTCCAAGATATTTTTGAAAACCCTTATTATATTGGACATTAATTTGTCAAGGTTTCCATTAGCCTCTTCCGGGACATTGTAAACGATGATATTGTGGATTTTGCTTTTCTTTTTGAACCTTTCAATGGTGTGATCAAGATGTTTTAGTCAGGTTTCAACCAACTTGATTTTTTCTACAAAACTCCGAATCCTGGTTCCGATGACTTCCAGCTGGTCAACCATGCTATTCAACCGCTCAAAACATTCGAGAAGTTTTCTCTACATCCTGTGTTCTCTGATAGTCGCACAAACAAGAGACCTTTCTGCTGATACACACGGCTTTCTAGGTCGGTGACTGTGGCTCAAGACGGCTCAGAACACATGAAAAAACTATTTTTGGTTGAAACTACGACAAATTTTCCGAGGGTGGTTTTTATTTTCATACACTGTTAACAACTGACTGAATGTCACTCAATGTGGAAAAAAATTCAAGTGGTTTTACCACTTTTGAGGGCTAAAATTGCGGAGCAACTAAGAAACACATCCGCTCTCCACAGTGGCCAAGGCTGAACCCCTGAACTGATAATAATTTATTATTCGCCAACTTGGAATAGAAAATAATTTTGGATTTAATCGTCATTCGAAACTTTGAATAACAAATAATTAATTAGTCGTTATTTCAAATAGGTAACCATTTTATTAGAATGTGTCCAACAGGGATCTCCCCTCCCCATCACCCAGGAGCCCCTTCTCTGTATATCATTGATAAAATACAAATATAAAAAACATGATCGAGAATTCTCCCCCCCCCCCCCCTCCCCCTCCTCCTGTTATGTTGACGTTTTTCACGATTACTGCAGATCAAATGAGATGAAAATGATAGGGGAGCAATCAGAGACAAGTCCCAAAAGTACCCAACAAGGTTGATTCCACGTTTGCCCAGCAAAATTTTGAGTGCATTGGGGGTCCACTTCCAAAACAAGGGAAAATTACAGTGAATGGGAAACTCTCAACAAGCTACCTTCTTGGGGGGACTTATGTCAGCAGAACCTCACTGTGCCCCCTTTTTATAATCAATAATATAAAGGTAAAAGTATCTACCTATCATTTGCTACCCCCCCTTCCCACACTTTGAAAAGATGAAAATAAAGTCAATGTTAGGTACTAGTTTTATGTTTAAACTGAGGCAGCAATCATGTACCTAGTTGAAACATCTGGTGCGAGGCTACGCACTACTTTCCTCTTCCGTAGAAACCTGTGAGTTTCATCGAAATTGATGGGGTAATTTGCATGAAAAGGTAAATAATTTAATAAAAATGTCGTTTTTTCACCTGTTTTGATAATTTTCTCCCCCTAATAATTGACCTGAAGGGCTGAAAATCTTATAGGATCATCCTCATACAGGTAGAAACCAATCCTAGGAATCGGAAATTTTCAATCATATTTGTGGGGGACGCAACCATGGCCATACACATACATACACTTTTCCAAAACGTCGAGAAAATTGATCAAATGTCGATTAGGACCAGTTTAAGGTGGTCTTTCAGAAATTGGGTTTTCTGCTGATCGCAATACTTCTCTACTGTATTCTTAGGTAATTGCCTTGGAGTAAGCCCTGAACTACACTAATTTGAGCGGAATCGGTCCATTAAGAACTGAGAAATCATAGTTTCACAAATCCACGTTTATGCATGCGCACACGCTACTAGTGGCCTGATAGCTATGAAATTTATAGGGGGCTGTCAAAGGGCTACCAGAAACAATCTCTGAAAATTTCACCAAAATTGGTCGAGTAGTTCCAAAGTTATGGGTATGAAACTCATTTCAAAATTGTGCATGCGCAGCAGGGATTACTGATACAATCGTGTCGAAATTCGAAGGCAATTGTCAACCTTCAACAACCCTCCGACTTAGAGTGAAATAGGTCAATTTGGAACTGAGAAATCGTAGTTTCAGAAATTCACGTTTGCGCATGCGCACACGTTACTAGTAGTCCGATTGCTATGAAAATCACAAGGGACCTTCTAGAGTCTAATCCGTTTAATCCCTGAAAATTTCACCAAGATCGGTCGAGCAGTTCCCAAGCTACGCCCATGACAACAAATTTCAAGTTTGCGCTTGCGCAGTAGCTATTACTGATCCAATCGTGTCGAAATTCATAGGTGATTGTCTTGGAGTCAGCCTCCAACTACCATCAAAATTTGAGCGGAATAGGTCAATTAGGAACTGAGATAACAGGGTTTCAGGAAATTCACGTTTGCGCATGCACTCACGCTACTAGAGGGGAATGACATTCATTGGGGACCGTCACTGGGCTAACCCGCACAATCCCTAAGAATTTCATCAAAGTTGGACCTGAACTTCATATAGTTTTGCCTGGGACAAGGACTGACCACAGACAGGCAGACACGGAACCAAAATTGTTCAGAAAGCTCTGAAACGTGAAAAGCAAGTGGAAATTTCGATTTTGGATGACAAACATTTTTTTCATTTCTTGCACGAATACAGGTGAGGAAGCAAAATAAAGAACATGAAATCTACCAACTGTGTAGTTAGAATTTCCCTGACATCTTACAATAAACCTAAATAATCAACGGAAAGGTAATCACCTCATTACAAAGTTCATGAGCTTGTTTGTATTCTCCGTATTTCAAACTCACAGCTGCGAAGTTCAAAAGGCAAACAACTTTCAGGTCATCCATATTTATTTTTGAAGGTCGTTTCTTCAAATACCTGAAAAAATGTTTCAAAGTCAACATCAACAAAACAAATTAATTATAAATAAACCTCCCCTTTTACCTTTTAACCTTCTACGCTAAAAGAGGTATAATTTACTGAACGATTGAGGACGAAGACGAGAAAATTAGGTTGCTGTGTCATCAAAACACAACCTTCCTCCTCATTGTTGTCTTCACGAGGCTCTGGGTGGGACAGCATGTTCTGTTGCACACTCCTTCCTTTTATTCCTCCTTCCGTTCCTAATTTTGTTTGGCATTCTTCAGTTGGATAGTTGCTTGTTTGTTTGCCTATCTTCTTCAAGTGGAGATGGTCAGTGGTCCAGCGTGGCAGCTAGTTCAGTGGCCATTCCCCTAGAGAATGTCACAAATAACTTTGCCTGACCCAGGCCTGGGAGGTTTCGCCAGTACTGTAGCTACTCGCACATTACTATCCTAATTGCTAACCACATTCTGTAGACAACTTTTGGTGGTTCCAAGAATTGGTTGTTGCAGGATGAGAAACCAAGAATTGGATTTTGATCCAAGAATTGGTCGCTTTATGAGAACGTAGTAAAAAAATTGTAAACAAACGTACATTTTTTAAAAGAGAAATCTGAGGTTTTAAACAGGTTTACAGTAAACAAAAAATTGGGATTCAGCGTTAAATTTGCTATACTGCTAGCTCATGTTAGGGTTTCTGGAAAATTAAACGTATACAAGTATTTTTTTAAAGTGCCTAAAATAGGTCTTCGTGGAACAACCTAAAAAAGTCTGCCAGGTTTCGTGGGCAGTATAGCTTCCTCACTTTTGTAACATGGACGTGTAGAATCAGTTAGTGAACATTTCAGCGAAGTTGGTAGAATAGTTCCTGAGTTATGCCTATGACAATAAATTTCAAGTTTGCGCATGTGTAGTGGCCATCACTCATCCAATTGTGGCGGAATTCATACGTGATTATCTTGGAGTCAGCCCCCAACTACCTTCCTAATTTGAGCTGAATCGGTCCTTCAGGAACTAAGAAATCGTAGTTGAAAGAAATTCACGTTTGCGCTTGCGCACACGCGCAACGCTACTAGTGGTCTGATGGCTATGAAATTGATGGGAGACTGTGTAGAATCTATTGTACGCTGTACAATGTATACAATCCCCGATAATTTTTAAGGGGACACCATTTTTGGATTGAGCACCCTCGGAAACTCCTAGAATAAACAAAAATGAGCCTGCAACTCACAGGTTACTTTTATTGTTAGCCAGTGTTATAAATTGGTTTTCTGGTGTCCAGTTCTGTTAGCTCATTGTGTCTCCAGTTTATCGAAATTTTGGCGCACATAAAATAATGCACCCCATTATTTCCAAACTTTGACTTACCATTCTATGTAACGGAGAGCTTTCTTGTACTTGCGGCTGGCATTTGGGTAATTAGCATTGCGAAAAAAAACATTGCCAGAATCTTTGATTTTATTGATTATTGCTGGAATGTCCTCGGTCTGAAATCAAAGTATGAACGCTACGCTCAGTATAATTTCAACCACTCAGACATCATAATGTTTGACTTCTCAGCACCTCATTGAAAAGGCGTCTAAAATGTCTTCGATATTCACAAGCTTCAATTTAATTGTCATCGAATGCGAGGGTTTCTTAATTGTGGTTGAATAAATTTTCTTCGTTTCGAGATAATATACACACTACAATCTACTATTTAATCTACATTTATGATTTACTTGTTTCTACAAAATGATGAATTGAATTGAATATAATGTCACCTCTAAGTCAGTTTCATTGACATCCCAGTCATCAGGAAATGCGGGTACACTGTCACCATCATTTTCAGGAATGTTCCAACTTTCTCCAGGTAGTACTTGACCACAATCCTTTATGATGCATGGCTTAAATAAAAAATACAGAAAATAGGTTAGGTTGATCTGGGTCAATGAGAAAAACTTCAAGTTATCAAAATGCAGCAATACGAATCCAGATTAATGAATACTGATTACTAAATGTGGCAGGCTGATTACGTATTCCATTATCAAACAAATTGTACTTATAAACTCAATAGGAGCTTACTGAAAGATTAAGTATTTTTATTAATCCTAATATTGGTTACACAGGATTAATATTATTCCACCACAAGAGAAGTGACTGCAGCAGGTTTGGGGACCATCTAGCACTAGCAGGAGAACGGGAAAAAGTAAAATGGCATATGCCTTACTCACCAGAATGGCTGCTTCCTTCATGCTTGGCGTGGTACTCACTTCTTGAACAGCACCAAGCCCAAACACAACTTTCCCGAAAACAACATTTGTACCATCAAGATGAGGACAGGGAATCGTAGTAATAAAAAATTGAGAATTATTCGTGTTAGGTTGCCCATAGTTAACCATGCTCACTATTCCTCCAGACTCGTGCTGAAATGTTGAAACTGTGTGAGCGTATTAGTTTCAACTTAACTACAGTGCAGTCCAAAGGAGGGTAATTTGTTCAATGGCGTTTACGAGTTCTTGACTAGGTGCTCTTCTGTTGAGAGAAATTGACAGGGGCGGAGATATCAGTGGTTTTTCATACTGTTATAATATCTACCGCACGTTTGCGCCAATCTGATTTACCTCACCATTCGATTGCGACAATCTACTTATGTTCGGAGAGAACCATGTACAAATAATGAAATACCTGCTTATTTTGGCAAGTTCATCAATAAGAAGCAAGAGAGCTTCCTCGTTTTTTTTTTTAAGGAACAGGACCAGATTTCTGTTTTTGTCTGCCAGTGCCTACCTGAAGTTTGTATTATCCCCTATTTGAACGAATTAGTTTTCGATAGAAGATAACTCATTTTTAATCATTGTTGAATACCTTCCACGAGGCCTTCAGATTGAGCCTTCCTCTTACACGAGCATGGTATTTTTATACTTGCAGGCTTAGGTTCAATTGAAATATGATTGTGTTCTGTAGAATAAATTACCTATTTGGGTTGTTTGAATGTCATTAGCAAGAGCAGAATTACGTTATTGGGTGTTATCACTATTGGTGTTGCTTTATCCAGCATTGACTCAGCAACATTGAAATCATTGACTCTATAATAGGGTGCGAGCATGGGTCGGAATTAAACATTGTTTACCTCAAATTTGGGTTCACTGCTCTCAAAAAACCCCATGGGCCATTTTTCAGTATTAAACTCCGTCTGGTTAAGCCAGAAAATAGCTGGAAAGAGGAAGGTGACGTCAATATTGTTTGGGCACAAAGTCCCCCCCCCAACAGCTGAGACAGGGGCTGGTGACGTCATAATTATTAATTTCAAGACCCTTTTTCGCTCAAAACCCCTTGTGTTGCATCTTTTTGGATAGCTATCTTCTGAGACCTATAATTTGTCAAAGTAAAAATAATCATGCGCACACACAATTCATTATTTACATACCTGGGATTCGTGAACTTGTTGACTCGCTCATTCAGATCACTTCAACTCTCATACTGGGCTTTGCGAAATTAAAACCACCATCACAGTTTGGGTGGTGCAAACAATATGTAGATTTGGAGCAAACAAAACGAAATATTGTCCTTCCCAAGGCAGATTAGTGCAATTGTAAGGCCACGATAATATCGGCTTTCCTCTGACTCCCTAACAATATACCTAGTCTTAGGAAGTACCTACTATTTATTGAAGTTGTTAATGCATGCCAGTTACGTTTTTCAAAGAGTTAACTGAGCAGGTGGGGTAAAGAGAATGTACTAACTGAGAACTATACCTACTATTAGTTACACATTATTTAAGATAGGAAAATAAATTATTTCGAAGAACAAAGTCATTGAATGTCACAGTACATGGATCTGTATGAAATTTCCATGAAAGAATACTTACTTTCAAAATGAAGTTTTCATCCTCGAAGGTGGGACCATAAATACTTTCCCCACCAGTACCATCGAAATTTACTACATCTCCTCCTTGAATCATGAATGCCGGCATAACTAGAAAAAATATTGGTATTAAGGACGTTTGTATTAAACAAGGACAACTGAAGAAGGTAGGTACTATGTACTAGGAACATGACTATTCAAAATGTATTATTAACTAACAAAAGAACCATTTCCATTCACAAACGTGTTGGCATAATCCAAGCAAGTGCACTGAATGGGTGAATACTTCGTGGACAGTTGAATATATAAGGAGTTGTCCTAAATATCAAAATGGTGAGTATTGTAGATGGGTAGTTAAAACAACGGGTTCAGGTAGATTTGGAGAATCTATTGCATTTACAACTAGTCACTTGCAACTAGTTCTACTGTAACTGTCTAGCCTGAAGAGAAATGGTACATACCTCCCAACGAGATTTAAAAGGATTTGTTTATTAAAACTGAAATAGGTTCCACTGTCGAACTGAAATTTATAACTGGTACCGATCCCAAAGGATAATGTTTACAAGAAGGAACTAACCCACAGTGGTAAACGGCAACAGAATGAAATATAGAATTTTTAAATTATCTACAATCAACCAAATTCATCAAATTTCTCACCAAATTTCTTAATTTCAAAGAAAAAATAATAACAGCCTGATTTTTCCCAGATAAACAACTTGTTTTTTTTCCTAGTCTTTAAAACTGTTTTAAACGGTATCCCACCCAACAAGTCAACCCTTTCTGTCATCCCTTCCTTTTGTTCAATCTTCATCTTGGACACCTTACCTCTCTCTTCGCCCACCCACCCTGAATTCTTTGGTGTAATGACTGTAATGGGCTTTCGATAGATGAAACTACAATATGTAATTAATTCGTCAAGTTAACTATCAAGAGAACTCATTCTAATCATAGCTGAGTCTTCCTCCAGATAGATAAATTGCTTACTCTCTATAGGATTTGGTACACCCAACAGTATACAATTGGCATGGTTGAACAAACAATTTAAAAAAAAAAAGTTTTTGGTCGTTCCTCCCATGATTTATAGAAGTCCTGTATTATATTTAACTAAGGGCCGGTTTATCAATTCTCTAGTTAAATCTCCAGA
>JAEMON010000001.1:12918420-12934705 GCA_030264115.1 Lygus lineolaris | reverse complement strand
CAGTCGAACAGTCCCTCGAATCGAGGAAACCTTGACTGCAGGTTTGTCTATAAATCCCGACCTCAGTAATTCATTACGTACTGTATGGAGTGTGGAGTCACATTTTCGTATAGTAGGTTTTCACCTTGATAGATACTTACAGGAAGCTGATTAGCTTAAGGAAGCTTCCTAATAAATTCCAATCTGTATGGACATGAAATGAATCATGTGCTGGAGAATCAATGAGAAGGATACAAATTCTTGTTAGATCCGACCTCCAAGAATTAGGAACTTACCTGGTAAGAGTTGTTCTTTACTCATTACTGATTTTTATTTGTTAGTGTCTTTCTCTATGATTTTTACGAATCTACATGGGTACCTACCTACTCAGTTTCACTTTTCCCTTGAAATAAAAATTTACAGTGTATTGGTAGGTAGGTAGGTAATAATTTTTGTGTGCACTCATCCGTTCTTTCTGGACAAGAAATTTAAAGAATAGATATTTTTCTGTCTCCGCACTCAACATTATCCATAAAACCAGATCCATCCATTATCCATTATCTGATGATTGAGATATAAAGATCGAATCTACTAAATTACAGGAATATAAGTATCTACCTTGTTCCGTTTTGTTTCCCTTATAATTCGGACGTTGTCACTCGAAATTCATGAAAGTTCGAAACTCAATTTTCTTGAGTTCCGATTTTAAAAGTTCGAAACTCAATTTTATTGCCTCCATTATGTAGGTAGGTACCTATTACCTACCACTGTTGGGCAAACGCAAAAAATGTGTTTTCGAACATTAATAAGGTTTCAACCATTCAATACTCCTGTTGTACTATACGGTTGAAACCGCCCAAGTCTCTGGAATCGAATAGAGCGGACAGGAATGAATGACATTTGTAATGGGAGTGAAAAACTAACGCGTAACTAATTAGTTACTATGGTTGATCACTGATTGGTTACTAATGGGAGTGAAAAACTAACGAGTAACTAATTAGTTACTATGGTTGATCACTAATTGGTTACTAATGAGAGTGAAAAACTAACGAGTAACTAACTAGTTACTATGGTCGATTACTAATTGGTTATTAATGGGAGTGAAAAACTAACGAGTAACTAATTAGTTACTATGGTTAATCACTAATTGGTTACTAATATGAGTGAAAAACTAACGAGTAACTAATTAGTTACTCGTTAGTTTTCACTCCCACTACTCATGTCATTAATTCCCGTTGCTTCTATTCGTTTCTAGAGACTCAGGCGGTTTCAACTTTATAGTATAACATGGGTGTTGAATGGTTAAAACCTTATTAATATACGAAAACAGATTTAGTTAAAGAATAGCGTTTTCGAACAGTGTTACCAACCTACATTAAAATAGATGATGAAATCATTTCGATTCCTTACCTCCAAGTTAATATTATGTATCGATCGAAAAACTCTTAATTCAATAATATTCATGTTTCCCATGAGAAAATCGAACAATAATAAGGTAGGCACCTATTTATTTTCCCGGTTGACATTTCTGTTCCGATATTTTTCATATCTGAACAAAATGAGAACAAACCTCAACCTCAACTCCCATTATCACAATTGCTTACCTTGGAAAATGTGATAATATCTCGTCTTACCGTTGGCTGAAAATCACAGGTTGATTCCAATGCTCGCCCCAGAGTCAAATTATGTTGGACGGGGTATTCTAATATGCAACGACGATTCGTTACCCCTTCTCGCTATCTATGATTCCAGAATACCCAAATCGTAATCCCCTATCGTTACACGAGAGGTTTAACGAAACCGACGGCATAACCACAAGGTCGTAATGTAGCATGTAGGTACGATTTTTGGTAATGAGCGAAGTGTGCTAATTTACCGTTTCACAGCACCCACCTATAGAATTCTATTGACGTATCTTGAGTAATATGAATGTCAACAGAGATAAATTTTGAGTTGCTCATCAAGATTCCTCATCAAGCATGATTTTGATCATATCTGGAGAGAAATGCAGTATCCGAGTGGGTCTGAGGATCCATTCCTCAGATCCTGATTCCTGAGATTCCTCAGATATACTCTCTTATTCGTTCGACTTCCTGTTGTGATACATCAAGCACTCTATTTCTCTTGCCCTCACCAGACAATCATTAGTTCAGTCGTTGAAGCTTATCAGAAACTGTGCTTTATCTCTCTCCTCCTCCTCCTCTTCAACCGTATGTTGTTACACAGCACATAACACAAGATACAACAGCAAAACTGGATACAATGCCAATGGAGTACAATGCCTTTGAGTCATGCAGCGTTGCCTCATATTCCGATACCTCCCCTATTAAATCGTCTCTACGAACCAGCTCATTATACCTACATGTATATGATACGTAATGGGGTTGTGGGTAGATGAAACCATTCTGTATTACTACATGATGGCAAAAACCAACGATACATAAATATGATATTATGTAACCTGGATTTTCGTGGTCGATCCATTATGAATGCGATGTCATGTTTTGATGATAGTACTTATTGAAAAGACTTCAAACAGACTTTCTGACTCGCGTGAGCGGCCCTTACTCTGTCATCTTCCCCCAAATAATGAGGCCAATATTTTGCCACGTGACACGTTCATACAAGTACGTTGGCGCACACCTACACAAATAAATCTCCTATTACTTCTCCGACTCGCATTAGAATGGACTGAAACGTACCTGCCTGTATGGGTACGGAAATATCTCCAGAATAGGACTTCAGCTTTTCAAGATATTCAAATCAGAAGTCATTATGTTTGGAAGAAGTTAGTGTGGATCAGAATGCATCAACCAAGTTCATAGCGCTCTCAGCTACTGTTAGAGGTGAGCTGGTCCAAGTATTGGAAATGTTGATGTCAATTACCTCAGGAGAAATTGTAGGTCGCTAAAGCGGTACGGATTGGCCGGAGACGCTTGAAAAAAAAAAAAAAAAAACTAGGTTGAGTAGTTGACACCTGAATACTAATCGCTCTGTACACAAACACAGAATCGGCCCGTTAGAGCTTTCACAAATTTCATCCACCTACGACGTCTTCTATCTATAAAGTAGTTATTTTTCTCTGATTGTAAATTGAAGAGCCCCGGCAGAAAGGGCGTAGTGCTATTTTATCAAAGTATATTACTTTTTCTACGTTAATTTTTCTAGGTAGGTGCCAATATTTTTCTTGTTATCCTCTGTGCTATTTTGTTACAGTTGTCCAGAATGTTTATCTTTTGATTTATTATTATCAAAATTGAAGTTTTGAGAAAACGAGCATTGACATTTTGTCCGTAAAAAATCCGTCTGTTCACTGCCGTTCGCCTTCCGTCCCATTTCTCCTAGCGAATTTCCGAAGAAAATGAAGCCATTGCAATGGCTTCAAAATTTTGGTAATGCAAATTTTTGAAAATTTTCTTCATGGAAATCCGTTTCAGACCATTCTAAAACGATTCCTGAAATGTAACACTTATATATATATTTTTGATTCCGAATATACCATATAATATGTTCCTACGTTTAAGGTAGTAATTTACACGAAAAACCTCAAAAAACACGTTGTTTTTAAAGCCATGTTTAACCCCCGGGAGTACTCCAAAAATTCTGGCCATTCTTTTGATATTATTGACATTTCAACTTTTTTTAAATTTTTATCTCGATTCGTCAGATAATCGTCTGGAAAGACACACACACACATTCATTTACCTTTCATGTGTGTGTGTGTGTGTGTGTGAAAAAGTGTTAAATTTCAGGAATCGGTTTTGAATGGTCTGAAATGGATTTACATGAAGAAAATTTTCAATAATTTGAATTACTAAAATTTTGAAGCCATTGCAATAGCTTCATTTTCTTCGAAAATTCGCTAAAATGTTCCAATTCGTTTATATTATCTACGTTCCTTTGTTACATAAGGGATTTATTCATTCATACCCCGTCTCAATTTAAAATTATCTTCCAATAAGAAAATAGAAACAAAAAAATTAGAATATGCTGGTATTCTGTGTTCTGGGACTCAAGAAAAGAAACAATGGAGAAAAGTAAGGTGTATCCACGATCTACTCGTTCAGCGAAAACGCCTTCAGTCTCAGAGATCGGATGGTGAAATTTTAGGTGGCCAGAAATTTCCAATGGTTACCGTTCCATGTACTTAAGTGAATCCTCCAAGACTGGTACTGCCATTTCCAGCTTAATCGTGCTCCCCCCAGCGTAGTTTGGTAGGAATAGTGGTCACGGTAAGGCTTGTAAATTGGGCACAAAAGCAAGAAGTGCCCTGATGTCTCGAGCTCCTGCCTATCACAGTTCATGCAGAGCGCTGTGCAGTCCAGCTCGTATACATTTTATCATGGTAATTTTAATTTTACCTTTGAATGCGAGTCGTAGTCGTTTGATTACTTTGGAGATATTTCCAAATGCTTGCAAATTGGTGCAACAGTTGAACCAAATGAGCGTATTTTTGAGAAATACGAGTTGTAACGCGAGTTCAGGCACTTCTCCACGTCAACACTGAACCAGTGGTTTTCCCACCTCTCGTATGCATCTCTGCCCTAATCGGTTTTGGTTCCGATTCTCCCAACAGATCTTCTCTTCCAATCTCCTTGCTCAGCAACGCACGCAACTGAGAAGCCCAGTTCAAATCCGGCAGGTTGCACTGCTGTGTGCCCACCATTCTCAGCTTACTATATAGCTATATTATAAATCATTGGTAGCCATGTCACATGCAAAACGTTGAAAAAACTTTGGGCATACGCAGAAGCCATCACTCATCCAATTGTAACGAAATTCATAGGTGATTGTCTTGGAGTCAGCCCCCAACTCCCTTCCTAATTCCGGCGGCATCGGTCCATCAGGAACTGAGAAATCGTAATGTCAAGAAATTCTCGTTTGCGCATGCGCACACGCTACTAGTGGTGCGATGGCTAATGTAATTGATAGGAGATTGTTTAGGGGCTACATTGTACAATACCTGATAATTTCACCGAAATTGCTCGAGTAATTCCGGAGTTAGGCTATGAAACAAATATCAAGTTTGCGCATGCGCTGTAACTATTACTGATCCAATCGTGGGGAAATTCATAGGGGATTGTCTCGGAGCTAGCCCCCAACTACCCTCCAAGCGTGAGCGTAATCGGTCAGTCAGGAACTGAGATACCGAGGTTTCAGGGAATTCACGTTTGCGCTCGCGGTACTAGTGGTCCAGGATCAGGAACTGAGAAATCGTAGTTTCAGGAAATTCACGTTTGCGCATGCGCACACGATACTAGTAGTCCAATTGCTATGAAAATCATAGGGGAACTTCTAGAGTAGAAATCCGCGTAATCCCTGAAAATTTCACACAAATCGGTCGGGTAGTTCCTTAGCTATGCCCATGACAACAAATTTCAAGTTTGCGCTTGCGCAGTAGCTATTGCTGATCCTATCGTGGCAAAATTCATAGGTGATGGTCTTGGAGGCAGCCCCCAACTACCCTCCAAAAGCGGAATAGGTCAATTAGGAACTGGGATACCGGGCTTTCAGTTTTTTCACGTTTTGCGCGAGCGCTTACGCTACTAGTGGTCCGATGGCGGTGAAATTGATAGGGTACCATCACGGGCCTAACCCACATAATCCCTGAAAATTTAATTAAATTCAGATCATAACATCATATAGTTTTGCCTGGGACAGGGAATTCCCCACAGACAGGCACGGATTGTTCAGAAAGCTCTGGAACGTAAAAACAATTGGAAATTTTGATTTTGGTGGACAAAATTGTTTTTTTATTTCTTGCACGAATACATAGCTTCTTACCTTCGGTAGTGAGGAAGCAAAATCCATCTACATAATGTGTACATAAAAATCTCTCGATCGTGTTACTTTTTGCAGTCCAGAGAAATATCGACTATAGCATCTATTTCAAGTTATTGGATTATTGGATACTAGGAAGTTGAAATCAATATTAATTTTCTTAAATTAGGTACATACCTCCCAACATTTTTGAAACGTGTAAAACGATATCCCAACAGCTTCAATGATCAATGGATGGGGAAATTCGTCGAAAAGCAGCAGGGAAACTGAGAAATGAAATCTTGTGACGACTGTTTTAAGAACCTATCCGGCCTATTGAACAGGCAAATACTAAATGCTCAATTATATAAATGTGGAGACATACAACTCAGGAATTCCATTACTCAACAATATATGTATTATCATCCATAGGAATGAGTAATATCCTCCGTGTTGTGGTTGTTCAATGCCTATAACCCAAACAACCACCCTCGGAATGTGATTATTGTGTCTTGGAAGTGCAAATTCTAGACGAGAAACGCATTCGACAGTTGTGTTGAATAAGATGGCCGGAGAGAGGAGCGGCCTTGGAATGATTAGCGTTGTAGCGACAGTTCGTGGATGTAATCTTACCTCCAGTGGTTATCTGTTAATTCGACCGACCAGCTAAGTAATTCTTATAGATTGGCATTCTATTATTGCTAAATGCTCTCAAGGTCAGGACCCGATGATCCGAATTCATTTTGTTCGATTGACTCATGGCACTTCTCTTAACTTCTCATAAGGAAAACAACCGCGTTCTGTTTCATAATTACCCCTCATCAAGCGTGGAGATTATTTTCATCGAGATTTGGAAAGATGAATCACAAGATTTTCCTTTCAATTCATTTCCCGACTCAACCATGTTGGTACAAGCTTTATTATCAGCGTCTCACTTTTGGGGTGTGAAAAATTGATTTCCTCTAAATCACAAAATTTGCATTCGAAAATTACGTTTTAGGCCTTCCTGAACGAAATTGGTTTCTTGTCTGTGTAACCGCAAATCCTTGCCACAGGCATAAATTCCACAATGATCTTAGGCTCGATAAAATTGTCAGGGATTGTCCGGATTATATCGCCCAGTTATAACAGCCTGGTCGTTTTGTGGATGAAATGGAGATAGAATCAGATTGTCACTTCTGCGCATGCCCGAACGTACAACCCCCCCAAACACCAAATTTATAGTTATTGCATTTGGATGTCAGTTGGGGGCTATCCTCTTGACGATGACCTTTGAATTTCATCGCAATATCAGTTTTAACGGGAGCAAGAACGCAATAAAAAAAACTCGGAGCTCCGCGCCTCGCCAGGGGGCAAGCCCCCTGGACCTCTATTTACCGGTTACCTCTATTTATATACTTTGGACGAAATTATTGAAACACAGAATGTGTTTTAGCTCAGGCGTTTCCCATAAACCCCTCTTCAATCTTCAATTTTCGACTCAGCTGATCTGGGAGCTCCATTTTCGACTCAGCTGATCTGAGAGCTCCATTTTCGACTCAGCTGATTTGGGAGCTCCATCTAACTTCCCTGGTAATGAAGCAGGCTAGCGACACATAAGATTGTTTACTAACCATTTATAATATCGCATTATTGGATAAACATCTCACAGATTAATATAAAACTCTGATATAAAAATGCGAGAAAATCAGGAGCTTTCCAACGAATGGTGAACGATTGCTGTGCCATTAAAATAGCGGAAGTTCCATTTCCCTACCAACGGCTCGGTTGTACGTGAAAATCATAAGAAAATTTCTTCACCCATTCCGCGTAACGTTTTTCGGTTAGTTAGTCCAAGGCTAGAACACATTCTGTGTTAAAACCTCAAAGTTCCATTCATGCAGCATGAGTTGGTGAGCGAATTTTCAAAGAATAATTCTAACCGATTTCGTGGGTGATTCTTATAGGAAATTGTACGCTGATTCCGAATATACCATATGTTCCTATGTTTAGGATGGTATTTCACACCAAAAACCTCAAAAACACGTTTTTAGCGATTTTTTCAACTAAATTTTCTTTTTTGGATTTTTTTCTCGATCCCATGGGCAGATATTGTCTGGAGTGACACACACACACACACACACACACACACACACACACACACACACACACATACACACATATATATATGGTATATATACATATAAAAAAGTGTTAAATTTCAGGAATCGTTTTAGAATGGTCTGAAACGGATTTCCGAAAATTTGCATTACAAAAATTTTGAATCCATTGCAATAGCTTCATCTTCTTCGAAAATTCGCTAACAACATAAACATTTTCGCTCTTCAATGAGGAACCTGCATGGTTATTTTTCTTTTCAACGTTTGAAAGATGCCAGAGAGGGCTTTCCAAAAAGCAGCTATATGAGGGGTATCCGATGATTGAAACGTGCTGAAAATGGGTCTTGTAGTTTTAAGCTAAATGACGTCACGCACTACCTTTCAACCTGTTTTCTGGTTAAACCAGAGGTAATTTCAAGGTGAAAATTGGCACTGGGGTGTTTTGAATGGCGCTGAATCGGATTTTGACGTTCAAAATGCAAAATTCCCACCCATGCAAGTTCCCTCGAATAAATTAAGGTTTCTCGAGTACCTACGGCTTCAGAGGCCGGTTCGCAATTGGAATACATCAAGGCCGCCTCCAGCTGTTATCTTCGATGATTGTGGGGCCATATGATTTCACCTCCGGAAATTGCGTATGATTTATTTTTCTTGTCAGGTTTGTTATAACTTTAGGCCAAGTTTGGGTCAAGATAAATCCCTTCCCTATCACATTAAATAAAACAATACCTATGTTACTTGTAACTTGAAAATGTGTGTTTGATTTTTTGGATTTAAACTCTTCACAGAGGTACAGTGATCATTTTTGTAAGAGTTTACTATTGGCGGATACCGGACGGTCAGAGGGGGTAGTACAGGACACGTAAGGGGAGAAACGCACACACTTGAAGGCTGTCCAGTATTACCCCCTCCCTAACATTCCAACTTATTTCCCTCTTTTACACACTTTATTTACATAAACAGTTGTGCAAAGCTGTAATACTGAAATGGACATTCTCCAACATACCTACGTTCATGAGTGAACTTCAAAAAGTGACCTGAAATAGTGTCCGGTACTACCACGTGAGGTGGGGTAGTACCGGAAAAGCTGTTTTCCTGTATTCTGGTAATAACTAAGATTTGGCGAGAATAAACAAAAAACGGCATCTTTTATGAAAATACACAGAGGACAGATTACAGAAACAAATGCCTTTATAGGACAACCAGGGACTTAGCAGTGACGCTCCAAAGTTAGGTGTCTGGCATCACCCCGTTCTCCCCTATTACTTGGGATGTACAATACATGCCTTGAAAAAATTGGCCAAGACTTCCGTAACCTCCCACCATACAAAACTATCAAAATAAGAGAAGAATTGGTTAAGAAAAATGAAATGAAGAAACAAACGTTAATTAAGAAAATTAAACTCTGGGAACAAGATATTCTCATTCCTTTTGCTTCAGAGTCTCCCAAGCCAGCGGAATCATTTTGTTCACTTTTGGGAGGTTAGCAATTTGTTTAAGTGGTGGCTCCTGAGATGGGGGGGGGGGGGGGGGGATGAGCCCCTGTCTGTACCCAGGGAGAAAAGAGGAGAAAATCCTCAATCTGGAAGTATAATTAGAATTTTCGCGGGAGCATGAACAATCACGTTTACAGTATCCGTTCATAGTAAATAGGTACTCAAAGGTGTGGCTATGGATCGTGGCGTGGATTTAATAACATCCAGGTCACGCTTCTCCATGGGAATAGGACTTTCCTCTCTGCAATCATGTTGGCAGTTTTGAGAACCCACTTCACTGAGGGATGTTTCTGGGGCAGGATTGCAAATTGCAGAGAAATCAGGTCGTTGCCCAGCCTGCTTTAGGGATCTCGGGTTGTTTTGGGGCTGATTGGGCTGTGGAGGGTGGCAGAGCCCCTCAGTGAGCCATGGAAGAAGCTTCTGGTGGGAGACGCTTGCGGTACCTCCCATTTCCACAATAATTACATACTTTTCGTCAGTGGAGTGGTAGGAAAATCCCCGGTTGTAGAGGGAGAAAATACATGAACATAGAGCTTGAGACTTTTTTCCCTCAAAAAAAAAAAATGTTTTTAAATGGTCTCAAGCTCTATATTCATGTATTTTCTCCATCTACAACCGGGGATTTTTCTACCACAGTGGAAAAATAAAACCACTACTGGTATTAAATCTAAAGAGTTAGTTCCGCTAGTTATAAGAATACAATTGTTTACGTACCTTACTGGAAAATCCGTCGTGACTAGCATGTCGAGTACTCGACATCGAGTCACGACGGATTCTCCAGTAAGGTACTTGAACAATTGAAAACCACTACTTACCAAAGACCTTGGATCACTGAAAATACCTAACATAATGTTCCACAACAAATAACAAAGAAATAATGGAGAGGGAGATATAATGAAGTAATGATGGAAGGAGGGAGAGGAAATGGAAGAAATAAAAACAGCACAAATCCTACAATGGGTATACCTACATCATGGTGCATGTATAGTTAAAATTCAGAGAAGAGTGGGATGAGAGCCATCTATCAATGTAGAATACAGTTTAAGGCTGGAGAAAGTGGTCGAGCACCACCGAAAATTATGTACCAGAGAATGAAGTTAATATAATGATGACTCTAGAGCCAAAAAACTTGAAATTTGTTGGTCATAACTCCAAAACTATTTTACTTACCAATTTCGGCGAAATTTTCAGGGATTGTGGGAGTTAGCCCCTAGACCTCACCCTATGAATTTCATTGCCTTAGGACGAATGGCAGCTTGTACTTCTACTACTAACTGAGTCTATTAGTCCGTGTTACAAAAGTGAGGAAGCTACTCTGTCCACCCAACTTGCCGGACTTTTTTAAATTTTGTTTCATACTTTCGATTGGAAGAACGCTCAGACGTAGGTTCCATGTTATTTGCTTCCACACCAAGTACTGAAGGAGGTATGAAGCTATGTAATTGTGCAAGCAATAAACACAATTTTTGACCTCTAAAATCAAAATTTCCACTTGCTCTTTACGTTTCAGAGCTTTCTGAACAATTTTGGTTCTGTGTGTGTCTGTATGTGGTAAATTCCTTGTCCCAGGCAGAATGAAGTTATGGTCCGATTTTTATTTTCCTAAATTTCCAGGGATTGTGCCTGTTCGACTATAGACGGGGTCATTGGATCGCCATCGGTCAACTAGTAGCTTGAGCGCATGCGCAAACGTGAAATTCCTGAAACTACGGTTTCTCAGTCTCCAATGGACTGATTTCGCTCAGATTCGGAAGGTTGTTTGGGGTTGACTCTATGACAATCAGGTACCTATGCATTTTGTCTCGATTGATTCAGTAAGAGCTTCTGCGCATGGGCAAACTTGACATTTGTTGTCATAGGCACAACTCCAGAACTATTCCGCCAATTTCGCTGAAATTTTCACTAACTGATTCGATACTTCCATGTTACCAAAGTGAGAAAGCTATACTACCCTCCCAACTTGGCAGACGTTTATTACTGACTTCAAAATAGGAGGAAGGTCTATCAATTCAGTCTGTACTTTTGTAAACGACCTTTTCTCCGACAGAGAATAACCAGATACGATTTGGCTCGAACCGGCGTCCCTATGGAATGTCAGTCTTTGTTTCAACTGCATGGTACGTCCATAGTCTAGGTGCCTCACATTTAAGTTAGGTTCTCTCATGATCATGACATTCGCCATCGACTATACTTACAGCAAATTCTGGTGGAGCAAATTTCGAGTAAAAACGTCCAGTTTGGGACATCATTAAGGGAACACGCGTTCGGGAATTATAAATTATCAAGGATGCGGTTAGTGACTTAAGGCTGTGGATGATTGCATTATTATGGATGAATAAACAAGTTACAATCTGAGCTGCATTATCTTCTGCATTTGGCCAACCTTGATTTCTGTTGTGGTATTGTTAAATCCTTTTACTATGCTTTGAACGCAAGTAATCAATTCCATTTACCGTCGGTACAATGCGAATCGTCAAGCGTTCCCCGTTTACTCTCACTAATATTTCACCCGTTGAAGTGGATACCTGAAGTAATTTTACTGGTACCTTCTGCACTCCATCGGTCCTCGAAGCTGCGCAACGGAACGAATCACAATAAAGCACGACAATATCCAGGATGTCCGTTCATTAAGTCGGCCAGCAAGCACAATATACGCCCTCCGTGTAATCGGTGGGGCATTCCAAATAGTTCTGTCAGTGGCTATCTGATCAAAAGTCGTCACCGCGTCCACGGCCTCAAACCGAAGCATCTGTATGAGCCCAGTGAATAATCAGTGATCGCCCCTTTCAAAATCCTGCCTTCTGCCTCCCCTTGTTTGCTCGAGATAGCGCCTCCATCGTACCAGAACCATCGAACCCCTACGTTTTTCCAAAAATACTTTCATTGGAGTTCACGTTATGAAGCAGGTTCTTCGATGTGATTGAAAGTCGGATCGATGAACTAAAACGTTTTATAGGTTGACTGGTAGTTAATTTGGTGCAATATTCGTTTTAGGATCGTTTGGGGAGACCCGTGAGGTTTTATGGCCACTCTTTATTGGGGAAAAGTGTGCCTCGAATGGCGAGTCTGTGATTGCCACAAAGCTTCATCACAAACCATTCCCCGTCATCATTCACATAGCCAGTAGCGCTGAATCGTTCCATGACATGCTCAAGGTCCACATTGTGAGAGCCTACCTTCGCATTAAAGTCTCCCATACGGATTTTTATAAAAGGCCTTTGCATTATCGAGATAGTTATATGAAAGTTTTAACCACTCAACATCATGGGGCAAGGGGGCACTCTCGATTTCAGCCCTATACCGCAAATAAGAGAGAAGACAGGGTTCCGCTCAATCATGCATTTTAGCGAATTTTCGAAGAAAATGAAGCTATTGCAATAGCTTCAAAATTTTTATAATGCAAATTTTTGACAATTTTCTTCTTGAAAATCCGTTTCACACCATTCTAAAACGATTCCTGAAATTGAACACTTTTTCATATATATATATACATATATATATATATTTAAAATTTTAAAATGTCAATAATATCAAAAGTAAGGATGAGTTCGTTGGCCAGAATTGTTGGGGTACTCCAAGGGGTCAAATTTTGAAAATTTAGTTTCTAAAATCGCTAAAAAACGTGTTTTTGAGATTTTCGGTATGAAATACCATCCTAAACATAGGAACATTTGGTATATTCGGAATCAGCGTCAAATTTCCTATAAGAATCACCCACAAAATTGGTTAAAATTATTCTTTGAAAATTCGCTCACCAACTCATGCTGCATGAATGGAACTTTTTCGTCTTCACGAGACACAAGAAAGCCCACTTCTTCACGAACAATCTCACAGTCCATCGTATACCGATCATTCGTACCTCAACGTTCTAGAAATAGTTGATATCATATGAATTCTACTGGCTTCATCCAAATTATAAATGTTTTTGAAGGAACCAGTATGACATACCCTCCCCCGGAAACATTTTCAAAAATTGGGTGTTTAAAATTTCGTTTTTAGCTTATTTTGGCTCCTAAAAATGTACGTAAACCTGGAATGTATTTTAATGTGGAAACATGTGTATAGGCGTTGATATATTATTATGTTTCGTCGAGGAGTATGGATTCATCCTTCCTATCCGTCCCCTTGGCCCTGACTCTATGGCTTGTTAAGGTCAGAAGAGATCTCCATTGAAAAATATTTTCATGTCTACACCAAATATCACTTTGGTACAAGTACACACACAATGTATAAACAAGCATTAGAAGTTAGGGGAGGACTTGTATCACGCAATCCGCATCAAATAATAATCCAATTTAGAAAATTTTATTACATCGTTGGTCAAGCCATATTAAAAAGTTATTATTTTCGAACGTTGGGTAGGGCTAGCCCCCTAATCCCCCCCCCCCCCCGCCTGATTGAAATCCCTATACTATGAAACCCCCTAATAATCCCTAATACCGAGGATGAACTGATGAACGTGGGATGAACCTGAAAGGGTGTAAAGGAAAGTATAGGTACCTACCTATCCCCCTATCGCCCGAAGATCCGTTTCTTGCTCTCCTTTGGTATTATTGAAGGTAGGTACTTCGATGAGAACATATCTGAGCGTTTCTAGTATGTTGAGCTGACAAAATGTTCGGAAGGATGAAATGTATATATATAGTTGAATGAACTTATAAATTTTAAATAGGATTAACGTTTCATCTGGATACTTTGTTCACGAATTGAGGAGCTTGTTTCCAGAAAGTACTGGACTCCATTTTCCTGGGGTTTTTGGGGGGTGGTTCCTCACAAAAATGCGATCAGTTTGGAGCTAAAGAAACGACGAACGTTGATGTTGAATATTCGAATTCATTTCAAAAGGGATTAAAATCCAACAATCGGTAGCCCATAAATCTGTTTCTTCCAAAAAGTACTTTATCCATCATTGAATCTCGTCTCTTCGTTCTTCACTGTTCTAACAGAGTATTTTATCCATTATTTCCTCGGAATTCTCAGCTTATCAAGCTGTTGTTAAATGTTTCAAGCAGTTAAATCACCTTAGAGACTATAGTTTAATGGCGTGATTTTCAATTGTATGAATGTTGGTAGAACTAATAAAACTTCTTTTATGGCTTCCCTAACCTCACAAGCAACAAAATAACTCACATGATATAATAGTGACGTGAGTGGGGAAGCAGTGAAGAACGAAGGAGATGACAATTTGTCTCAAATCAGATCACGAAACTCATGACATGCTTGTGCCGTCGGTTGTGGTTTCTCTTTATCAGGAGTCGAAAAATAAACTCATAGATCATTCATATATATCAGCTTAGTCGTAAATTGAACTCATTGATCGTTCGTAGATCTGCTGAGTCAAGGAATGAGCCCATAATAAATTATTTATAGATTATACGGAAATTATTCGTAGACCAGTTGAGTACAAAATTGAACTCATAGATGATAATAGATCAGCTGCGAGTAGAAAAATTAGCTCAGAGATCATTAATATCTACATAGGCTAGAACAGCTGAATCAAAAATTAAGCTCATACAGATGCTGAAAAGATCGTTTGGACGTCAGCTGAGTTGAAAATTGAGCTTATAGATCACTAATAAGTCGTTGGGTATACTTTTTATTCAATGGATACAATGAAATAACTACAGCATTCATCTTACAGCTACACAAGATTTTGTTTTCAAAGATTACTTTATCCACTTTTTTTCATTTCAAAAATAAAATATTCCAAATAGGTGAATAAAACGTAATTTTTAGCCTATTTCAGCGAATTTTCGAATAAAATGAAGCTATTGCAATAGCTTCAAAATTTAAATAATGCAAAATTTTTGACAATTTTCTTCGTGGAAATCCGTTTCAGACCATTCTAAAACGATTGAAATTTATTTCATTTATATATATATATAATGTGCCATTCCAGACGATATCTGACCGAGGAATCGAGCTAAAAATCTGAAAAAGTTTTAAAATGTCAATAATATAAAAAGAAAAGATGAGTTCGTTGGCCAGAAGTTTTGGAGTACTCCAAGGGGTCAAATTTTGAAAATGTTGAGTCAAAAATCGGTTAAAAAAACGCGTTTTGGGGGGTTTTTGGTGTGAATTACCATCTTAAACATAGGAATATATATATGGTATATTCGGAATCAGCGTGAAATGTTCTATTAGAATCACCCACCAAATCGGTTAAAATCCTTCATTGAAAATTCGCTAATCAACTCATGCTGCATGAATGGGACTTTTTTAGCTTTTCCCCCAAACTGCTCTTAAGATTTTGATGAAATTTTCTACTCTTCTAACAAGTAGAAACAAGTTCCGATACCCCTCATCTCCACAAAAGTAGATTGTAGGGCCGAAATCAGAGTTAAAATCCGCAAAAATAGCCATTTTTCAGGTTTTTGCGGGTGTGGAAAGTAGTCTGAAGCCTCGCCCCAGATGTTTTTTACCTAAATGGTTATTAAAATCGAGAAAAAGAAATTGTTAGCTGGATGCTGGTTTTTCAGGTTCTCGTTTTTCTCACATTTCACCAAAACGGATTTAGTACCTACGTTTTGGAAACAAGCTCCTCAATTTGAGTTCTCATTTTGGTTCATGTGTCGATAATCGATACACAGTGACATGCATGTATCATGTGTTGAGTATATACACTTGTTAGAATTTCATCTTGAGTTGGGTGCGCTTCCTATTATTGTCTGATTCTAAATCGATCACTTCAATAGCCCTGCTTCAGGTGATCCTTGTAACGCCCACCCCAACCCTGTACAGAACGGTATGCATCTGGATCTCAAGTGGATTTGTTTACTGCTCTAGGAATAGAACCTCTTGTTATTCCAGGGGGAGCGATAATGGTGTCAGCAAATATCCATGTCGAAGGCGATTCATTTGTTGCCTTTTCAGAATTGCTGCGGCAAATCGGGAAAAGTCAGGAAAAGTGAATTTTCTAAGGAAATGAAGCTATTGCAATGGCTTCAAAAT
>JAEMON010000001.1:12888372-12912660 GCA_030264115.1 Lygus lineolaris | reverse complement strand
CTCAAATTGTAGGGAATGTCATCTTCTTTAAAAAAGATAAGTGTAACTTTTTTCGTGGGAAGCTCCCTTCTGTGGGTTTTGGGCCAAAAACCGAAACTAGTCAAAACATTTCGAGGTTTTCCGAGCACCAAAAAGTTAGCCCACACTTTTCGAAGCTGCAAACTTGGTTTTATACTATTCAAATAGGTCCTAACAATATGCAAAAGTCAAAAACAAAGTCGGAATTATTGCAAGGTTGGCCCTTTTTTATGTCTAAATTCCCTGGCCTATACCGGTCAGAAAACAGTTTGCAACCACGTTCGGGCGTTCGCAGTGACTTCTGATATGATCATTAATGAATATTTATAGCATCCATGCTGGTATCATTCGGTTTGTAAACCACTTGCGACACTGCGAACAAACCTAATGTTTACGGTTGTAATCATGTAATCATTGATTACGAGCCCTACTCAGGCTTACGAGAAATTGGGTTTATTAGAGTTAATTTATACCTACTAATTGATTGTTAGTCACTAAGTTTCATTTTAACTTTATTTTTCCGGTAACTCGTGTTACAACAGTAATTTGTGAAACTGGTAAAATCGGCCCCAATGTGTCCGTTAGCTTCCCCAATTTCGGCCCCCTAAGGGTCAAATCTACCAGATATTATGTTCTTTTCCTTTTTGATGACATGAGGTGAGATGTTTTCACACCGTACTAAAAGCAATATGTATGGTGAACTGCCATGTCGTTTTCGTCTTCATTCATTTGAATTCTTGCATTTGCATGTCTTCATTCTTGTTGTTCTCAAACTCAATTAGATGAGGCACCCAAATTCAAAAATTTTGTTTTTGATTTGCGAAAGGTTGAATTCAATCAATTCAATTAAACCTCCCGCGAATTGAATTCAAACCTCTAAAATGAAAATGGATAACCTAAGGGTTTAATTTAATCTACGAAGGGTTTAATTGATTTTGAGAATGATTGAATTCACTTTGCGAAAGGTTCAATTCAGATGGCGAATGCTATGTAATTAAGCCTCTTTAATATAAAAAAAAGAAACTAGATGTTATTGTCACCTATTTGCATGTCAAATTACAACATTCTTTGGTCGTTCCTACACCACCCTGTGTCATTTGTCATCCAAATCAAAATTAATCCCAACAAGCACATCTTTCAAAAACTACCTTGGTTTGGTAAAAGCTTGTATAGGTGAGGATTGATATTATTATTTTCATATCAATTTCTTATAACTATTACCTTTTTCTCTCATTTTGCTCTCGCAGGAGGGGAAAAAGAAGTTCGAAAAGCAGACAGCTAAATTTTGCCAAAGCCAGGAACGATATTTAAATTTATCCACGAAAAAACAGGATGCAATACTACAAGAGGTAAGCATTTTGGAAAATAATACCTATTAGCATAGTGCCTAGGTAGAGGTGATGGAATTGTGAACACAAAAAATCTACCGTCTGCTACCCAAGAAAACCCTTCTTTTTTCAACCTTGAGGTTTTAGTAAAAAAAAAAAAAAACAACAACAACAACCAGATACGAGGCCAAAGTTGTTCAGAATTTCAATGACATCAAAACGCGAGAAGGAATTCCCAACGAAATTCATCATCGGCTTCTGCTAGTTACCTTGATGGACCGAAAACTAAAACGTAACTTAGTCTGATTAAGCTAAGTAATTTCGACAAGTTTCGCTTCCTGTGAGGACTTTAAGGGTTATACGGAAAAACGAGCAGAAACACGAGTGTGAATCGCAAATCTTCCCGAGTAGGCTGACTCTCCGTTCAAAGATTAGCCTAACCAAGTTTCTTGTAACTGGTTGCTGACTAAGTTACTGAATTTCGTTATGAATGAATGACACAACTCTCGGATAATAATAATTACAAGTAAATACCTAGGTACTCATTGTTCCAAAGAAATTATTGTGAACCTCGGGATAGGTAGGTAGGTATTTACTATAATACTAATAGGATCTTTGTAGATGGGCGTTCTATACTGTAAATAATAAACCGTTGTGTAATAATTTCTTCATAAATGGTAGGAAGTTATTTTAATTGAGGAATTGTGGGATTGGCGGGAGGGAGGGTTAGTAGAAATGGGGGTGAGTGTGGGTGGACTGGAGGTCTGGCGGGAAAAGTCATTGATTGGCGAGCGGTGGTGGCGGGGAGAGAGGGTGGCCATTGATCTACAGCCGTTTGTTGCCTGTGTAGCAGTCATGCCTCTGTTAGTGCCTCGATAACACGGAGCTTTCTCCGGCTGCAATGAAAATCTGTGCCTACAATAATCAGTCAATTCAAGTTATACATAAACCAACAAACCGCCTACTCTACATAATGTACTGCACAGCTTTAAGAAAACTTTTTGGGGGACCCCAAACTGCATTGGTCGCCTTATCTACCTAACATGTAAGGATCTCTGGTATTAAAACTCTGTAAGAAGTATGCACTTTGCATGAGGTGAATGAATTGAAGTTTCTTACTTCAACCCCGATTATTATCATCTGAACCTCTGTATGGACCATACAGCGGAGTAGCAATGCATCATTTTTAGTAAATTTTCAGGGTAGTGTGCCTTCAAATCGAAAGTATACTGTATTATAATATCTCTGCCTTTTGGGTTTGCCTTGGCACTATTCACGCTGATTTAGCTATCACAAACTTGAGCACTTGATGAACACTGAGCATAGCCAATCTACATTTGTAAACAACTACCGAATTAGAACACAAATTACCTAGGTAGGTACACACTACGTGCTCATGTTTCAATTCAGCATATTTAGATAGGTACCCAGGAAGCCACCAAATATCTCAGTGATACCATTACACCATAGGATACCATTATACCACTTACGATAGATTACAGTCTGGCTACATGTTATGTAAGTAATATGAGATGATAAATTAATAGGTAGATAGGTATTTGGTATCAATTCACGGTTCTCTGACAACTTTGGAAAGTTCAAACCTACATAGGTAGTTTCCCAGTACGTACATAGGGATTTTTGTTTATATTCATTACCTAGGTAATTAAAAAAATTCCAAATTTTCTGGGAAATTTTGCGCTGATTCTGAATATACCTCATTTACCTATACCTAAAATAGCTAATTAGCGCCCCAAATCTCAAAAAACCTAGAAAAAGCACGATTTTGGCCATTGGGACGGCTCCAAGTGGTTTTCATGTGAGAGACCTGAGACTTCTGCGTCGAATGACACCAACACCAGCTCACCAACACAGTAACCATGATTTTTGTTTTGGTTTTTGCTTCCTCACTACCGAAGGTAGGAAGCTATGTATTCGTGCAAGAAATAAAAAAAAAATTTTGTCCTCCAAAATCAAAATTTCCACTTGTTTTCTACGTTTCAGAGCTTTCTGAACAATTTTGGTTCCGTGTCTGTCTGTCGGTCTGTGGTCAATTCCTTGTCTCAGGCAAAACTATATGAAATTGTAGTCCGAATTTGATGAAATTTTCAGGGATTGTGCAGGTTAGTCCCGTGACGGTCCCCTATAAGTTACATGTCCAACGGACCACTAGTAGCGTGAGCGCATGCGCAAACGTGAATTTCCTGAAACCCCTGTATATCAGTTCCTAAATGACCTATTTCGCTCAAATTTGCAGGGTAGTTTTGGACTGACTCCAAGACAATACAATAACCTATGAATTTCGTCACGATTGGATCAGTAATAGCTACTGCGCAAGCGCTAACTTGAAATTTGTCGGCATAGGCGTATCTCCGTAAGTACTCGACCAATTTCGATGAAATTTCCAGGGGTTACGCGAGTTAGACACTGGAGGGTCCCCTATGAATTTAATCGCCATCGTACCACTAGTGGCGTGTGCGCATGCGCAAACATGAATTTCCTGAAACTACGATTTCTCTGTTTCTAATTGACCGATTTCGCTCAAATTCAGAGGGTATTTGGTGGTTGATAATTATCTTTTAATTGAAACACGATTCTATCAGTAATATCTACTGCGCATGCGGAATTTCGAAATGAGTTTCTTAGCCATAACTCCGGAACTACTCGACCAATTCTGGTGAAATTTTCAGAGATTGTCGGAGGTAGCCCCTACTCATTTCCCTATTAATTTAATGGCCATAGGAACATTAGTAGCGTGTGCACATGCGCTGACGTAAATTTCCTGAAACTACGATTTCTTAGTCCCTAATTGACCTATTTCTCTCAAATTTGTAGATTAGTTTTGATCAATTACCTATGAATTTCGCCACAATTGGATAAGTGATTGGATTAAGTGAACTCCGAAACTATTCTACCAATTTCGTTGAAATTTTCACTAAATTACTCTACACGTCCATATTACAAAAGTGAGGAAGCTATACTGCCCACCCAACTTGGTAGACGTTTTTTCAAAGTTTCCATTTGTTACTTTTCAGTCTTGAACACGGAAAAATTGGAGCAAAATCATGGTTACTGTGTTGGTTAGCTGGCGTTGGTCTCATTCGGCGCAGAAGTCTCAGGTCTTAAACTTGTCTTTTACATGAAAACCACTTTGAGCTGTTCCAATGGCCAAAAAAGAACTGTTTCCAGTTTTTGTTTTTTAGATTGGGGTACTAATTAGCTATTTTAGGTGTAGGAACATGGGGTATATTCAGAATCAGTTGCACTCAACTTGAATATTCTCACCCCTGCGGAGGAGGAGGGGTGAGTTGGATACAGGGAAACCTTCTGCTAACCCTCAGGTTTATTCTGAAAATCGTCAAGCTGAAGATTGCACTCAACTTTGATATTTGGAAACGACCTTGAGAATATTCGAATATAGTTCGATTTTAGTTGTAACAAACCTCTTGTCCCCAGCAACATTCTACTCGACAATTTCTTCTCTTTTTTAAATGTTTGTCCGGAATTATTGAATAGAATTCTCGACACCAACTTCTGGAGAGCAGAACAGGGGACCCCCCTCTCATTGGTAGAGGGGATGAAATTTCGGAAGATGAAGAATTTCGACTTGAAGACCCTATATGACAAACCTAGATAGACATGTTCTTCCGATGAGGGTCCCTGTTATTAATTGAATGGCCTTCATAATCTTTATAACCACTATATTTCCCAAAGCACGTGAAATGCCATAAAAGGCTTTGTTCTAGCACACATTTATAATCCTATGGCGTAATGTCACAAACTAATTAATAAGAATAACCGCGAGTGGTTCGATCTTTAACATTCAGATGGGCCGAAGTGCGGCTATTACCCAAAACCATCAAACAGTTTTTTGGTCATCAAGGACGGGCTCGAGGAAGAAAGCAGAGCCCTGTTTGTAGACCTCAACGTGAAATTCGTTTACTTACATAGATTCCTCGGGGTTGTATTGGCTCACCGGTACAGAAGAAAGAGTATTTCCGCGAAAATTTCCGAAATGGGTGGAACATACGGAAAAGTTTGCTTTTGCTGCTCTAGATAGCCCTCTGGCAATGCACGCAGCCTTCACAAAATCTCTTCAGTTTGAGTGGGCGTTCACTCAGACGGTTATTGAAGGGTGCTCCAATGAATATCATACGCTTATGCAGGCAATTCGAAAGCGCTTGATGCCAGCCATAACAGGTCGTGAGGTGGGTGAGTCAGACGGTAACCTTATGAGTCTGCCGGCGAGGCTTGGAGGATTGGGATGAATCTCGAATCCTATCGATTCAGCACAGGTTTTCCGCACTTCTCAGAGGTCTTGTGAGCTCCTGAGTGCCTCAATTAGCTCTGGCGATCCATTGAACTCCAACAAGCACTACAATGCTGTGATATCGGTGCTGAAAGAAGAAAGGGCGCTACAATCAGTCCAGGGCCAACGGAGTGCAGAGCTGATGCATGAGCTGCAACAAAATCAGTAGAGAGTCCTCCGACGCATCCCAGGTTCATCTCAGTGGCTGTCGGTACTGCCGACAGTGGATGATGGTTTCAACCTGTTGGCCACACAGTTTAGAGACGCTCTATTCCTGCGCTATGCCTATATTCCTCAAGGCCTCCCTAAGAGCTGTGACGGTTGTGGATCTTCTTTTGACGTCTCATATGCCCTCAAATGCAAAAAAGGGGGAATAGTGAAGAGAGGACAATACATGATGATGTGTGTGACGTGGTTGGAGGGATAGCCAACCTCGCCTGTGGGAGCACAGTGTTGTTGTGCCTGTCTTGCGCGAGTCCACGGAATGGCCACCCAGCTTTGGGGGGGAGACATAATGGTGAACGGGGTCTGGGAGAGTGGGAGGCCGTTTTTTGATAACCGCATAGTAAATGCCGACGCAGCATCCTACCTCTCCCATGACTGGCAACAAACGGCAAGATTGGCAGCAAATGCAAAGCAAGCAAAATACGACCAGGCTGCAGAGGAACGTCGTGGATCGTTCACACCTCTAGTTTGCTCTTGCGATGGGGCTTTGGAGAGGGAGTTTGGAGCCTTCCTGAAGCGGGTAGCATGCGCTCTAGCTGAAAAGTGGACCCGGCCGTTTTCAAAGATCGCAGGATCAATTAAGGTTCAATTTGCTATCATCATCGTATCGTGTCTCTTTGGATACGTGGTGCTCGGCAGAAGGTGCGGCTTTTGGAATTGGAAGATGGTGCGGCCATGCCTCTGACAGGGAACTGATGGAAGATGTGTGTTTAACGCTTAACAACACTCTCCCCACTCCACCAAAGTTACCAATAGGTTACCCACTGGATACAGTTGTAAAAATACAGTTGTGTTACCTTCAACAACAACAACTTAATTAATATTTATCTATTACCAATTGATAATTATTATTATAATCAAGATACACTTAGTAATTAATCCAATATATGTTGCTGTGAGGAAGCTGCTGACACCCACTTGGTTTGGCTCCTTGGGTTTCAGTCAACTATGATTGTTACCTACAGTTTCCAAATAGTTCAAAATACTTAGGTCTACGAAACGAAAAATTCTGAATCAAGATTTTTGGGGCCAATAATATTATCGTGTTCTTGATCGAATAAAGGCTTGTTGAAATTCGGTATCCGCCTAATAAGAGAGACTGATACGATACCACCACATCATTGGTATTTTGAAAGAACCTTCCACCTATTGAACGCATTCCCTTTATGTTATAGGCAGACGCAACTCTGGAGATGGAACAAAGACACTTTTGCCAGGCTAGCCTCCAGTATGTCTTCCTTCTTCAGGAAGTCCAGGAGCAAAAGAAATTTGAATTTGTTGAAATCGTAAGTAGACAGTTTGAGTATTTGAGGTGCATGATAGACTAGTATTCAGGATGGATGTTGGCTCAATAGTGAGAATTACACCTACCTATGAGTGATGTCCAGAGGGTCAGAAATACCTCATGTAGGTACTCGTTTCTTACATAAGATTTGGATTCATGGTTGAGTGAAAGAAGGCAGATAAGAGCCAAGTGACGTCACAAGTACCTATCGTAACCGGTGCTGACCCCCCTTCCCGATTGAGTGGGGGGTGGGGGGAGTGACGTCATTTGTTACCTATTTCAACACCATTTTTCCGCTCATCGGATAACTACTCACGTAATATTTCACCTGTTCTTAAAGCTCTGACTGAGATCTATCGTACCCTGTAGTACAAAATTGTTTACGTGTACCTACATAATATTTGTATCCTGAAGCTTACCTACTTCCGAACCATTTAAATTGATTGAACCACCATCTGATTATTATTATTTGATGTCTGATTATCTGGTGTCATTACCAACTTAATGACTCGCCGACCCTTGTTTTCATGTTCTCAGCTACTCACTTTAATGTTGGGATGGCTTACTTTTTATCATCAGGGTTACGAAACAGCAGAAGAAAGTAGACCTTATCTGAACGAGCTGCAATTCAGAATCCAGAGGGTAAGTCTATTCGGGTATTAAGATTGATTTATTCAACAGCTATATCTATTTATATAAATTATATACCTATTTATACCTATTATATTACAGCGGCCTACTTACCCTAATTGCAATCAGAAAATTTCCCAATTTTCTTCATTCTCTTAATTGTAAGAAGGTTTCTTTGTGAAAATCTGCCTCAGAGTAGGTACCAATTCTGAATGGAACACTGAGTTTTACCTTTTTTCATTTTTTTGGGGTAGTCCAAAACTATTGACCTACCAATTTTATATCGGGCTTCATTATGTTTCTTTGTAGAATAGAAATAAAAAAGCGCGCTGTTCTTCATTTTTTATTTTTTCAAATGGAACTCCTCTTTTTTTATTGCAGATTCGGATTCTTGGTTGGTACCTACTTACGTGAAATTTCATGGGTTACCTATTACTCAGTTTACAAGAAATTTGAACAAAACATGTTTTGTGTACCTATGTATTTTGAACTAGGTAGGTACCTACATAATTTTGGGGTATCTTTTCACACTGAATCACGTTATGAGGCCTATTTTTCGATTTGCGCCCATGTTTTGGTAAATAAATCTTTTTTCAGTTTTCGAAACATTTCAGTTTCAGTGCTCACATTTTACTTCCAATGTTTTTGAAAACGTTCAGAACGTCTTTGAAAAAGCTCGTGAGAAGCCGCAGAAAATTCGAAGTCCTCATAAAATGGTACCTATGAAGTTTCTTGTTCTGGAGAGTGATCTGGGTTTTCTAAATATTTCAGACTAGAGAAAATTTTACTGCGACCCGGGACAAAACGGAACAGTTAATGAAAAAAACTTTGGAAATGAGAGTAGGAGTAAGTATTGATTTTAGATTTGTTTGTGTTCTAAAATATACTAATGAGCGCTTCTTGCTCACAATCCTATTTATTCCATCATGAGTTTCTCACTATTGTAATTTGTCGTGCAAGCATTACCCAGGCATTCCAGCTTTACAAGTTCGCCATTCCTATTTTATTAAATAATATTTTGTTTCTTTTTTCTCTAGAAGGCCTTGGAACCTGGATCATCAAATAGGACGACTAAGGAGGGATACCTGTTCCTAATGGAGAAGAGTACGACATTTTTACTCTACTTTCTCTGTGATTTTTGTATCTTGTGTTAAGTTTGCTGAATCGATTTAGTCTACTATCTTACAATAATATATGGCACCTACCTACGACTTGTACCAACCTACTTCTACTTGTGATAACTATCACTTTCCGATTTAAATAGATGAGGACTCAGCGACGGATGTCTGTGGCACAAAAATACAAATAATAATAATAATAATAATAATGATTTCATCCAACAGAGCTAACAAATCACAGTATTACTTTGGGTTAGCAGACAGCCAATCTCTTCATTTTCAGGAGATCGTCTTTTGAAGGCTAATCAATCGTTACTCGTGTTTAAAAATTCATTTTTGTTCTCAGAAGCGTTTGGTGTGACGTGGACGAAAAATTATTGCACTTACAGAAAAGAAACCAAAGAATTTAGTATGACTCCATACAACCAAATGACGGCTAAATTTGTAAGTATCTAAGGTGTGAGTACTGTTGTTGGTATCTCTCTTCTCTAAGTTGTTTAGGGATTGCTTTGGCATGATAGGCACTAGGTGTACGTTTGAGGGCTCCCTTTCCTCTTATTTTGTTCATTTCGCGCCGATTCACATAATTTTGGCAAGAGTGTGTTAGGGTATTAAAGTTGGTTCTGTTTTAACAGCGCTGAAAATTCTATAGGAAACCACAAGCCGTTTCTCAAAAATCAAAAAGAACAAGCTCCAGAGCTCACTGCCTTAATGGTACCTAAACAGCTATTTCACAATGCACTAAGTTTAAATGAGAACCATGACTGAAGGAACCCCAATTAGAAGATTGTATTGCTATCATCAATATTATTATTTTACAGACCAGTCCAGACGTTATGATGTTAGAATCTTGTATACGAAGAATGTCAGACTCTATCGAAAAAAGATTCTGTTTTGATCTCACTTGTATTGACAGGTAGGTTCGTAGTTACCTAACATTACATTATGATTAATGATTTTTAGTGGAAATATTTCGTGTAAAATACCTGAATTTATATCGACCATTATTTATTTACAGACCTGGTGTCGTTTTCACCCTCCAAGCATTGTCAGAAGAAGATAGGAAACAATGGATGGATGCAATGGATGGAAAAGAACCAGTATGTCCAACCAAACTCGTATTTCATTTTTATTTTAGTTTAAAAATGTATTGGTTCTTTTCGGATCTCTGAAAAATTCAAGTAACAGTAAGAATCACTAATATAATGATATTATTCTAAATGTTTCGTTCGATTCCCAAAAGAAGTAAGCCACTTTTTACCTTCAGAATAAGCCCAAACACAATTTCATTTTGTGACTCTCTGCAGTATTTTATATAGGTGCAATTAAAAACTGTCTGATCTGTGCTATCATCCGAAATTGCTGTCACCCAGCAATGAACAGACCTATTCAGTCTTTTGATCTGTCATAACTAAGCTTTCAGAATTTTCGGAAACCATCAAACGATCTTGAGTGGTTGGGACAGATTTTTTGTTCTCAAATTTTGAAGTGATGGAAAATTGAACTCGAAAATCTGGCAATGTAGCATCTACTAGTATTTTATTATTAATCTTCATGGATTTTTTCAGATTTTTCAAAGCACTTCAAGTGAGCCAAAAATCAATTTTTCAAAAAGAATTTTTTGACCCGAAGTACAAACTTGGCTTGTACCATGGGACAGCTATGTTGTACCTTGGGACAGGTGTCTGAACCTTTGGAAGGAGTATGGAATCTGTATTAAAAGAAAGGCAATCTGTAAAAATATCATTCAAGTGCACAACATTTAAAAAACAGCCTTACGTCAAATCCCTAAGGATATCTTATCACAGTATATAGAGATGTTGAAAATCTGTCTGTTGACAGGTTTTACCTCATCTCATTCCAATAAATACCCATTACTGACTAATGAATCAATCATTACTTTTTTCCGTCTAATTAAATTTTCTCTCCTACAAATTACCCAGACATTTTAAATTTCAAGTTAAACTTTTTCATTGACAGATTACTTCATTAATTTAATTTTAAACTAGATACTCATTTTAATTTCAATTTAAACTATTGTTTGTTAAATTTAAATTAATATAAGTAGTACTTACTTATATTAATTTAAATGTACCATACCTGATTTAAATTTGAATTAAATCGGTTCAGCCAAAGTGTTTATATCTACAAGTCTGTGAAATGCCGCCAAAGTGTTGTCCTAAGGTACAAGACTTTCCCCTAAAAATATAAGTACCTACTTGATTTTTTGGATGCTATAACTCGTGTTTTCATATCCGTAGATGTACAGTACTCCTGTGGCTATGAAAACCATCAAGTCTGAAGAATCAACTGCCCTGGATGATGTGGGGTTTTTCTTTGTTACTAAATGCATTGATACAATAGAAGCACGAGGTTTGTTATTTATACATTATTTTGTTTTAGGTAATTTTCTTTTTTCTCACAAATAAAATATGTTTAGCGGAATGGACAATAATTATTAACGTGTAGGTATAAGAAAAATAGGTATGTACATACGCAAGAAGAATTGAAAAGTTGAGATACGCGCTATAGGACGCTTTGTGGACCATACATAGAGCCATCTGAAGACTTAAAAAAAGCCGCTCGATGAAGTTGTAGGTACAGAAAACACAGTGACAAATCCCACCGAACACTGCATGACAGCAGCCAACTGGGGAGGAGAAGGTGGGGGGACAGAAGGTCCAAGACTAACTCGTCCATCTACATTATATAGATACCTTTTAGAATCGTTACACTAACCAGCTTTTCCATATAATCTCATCGCGGATTTTTATTTTTTTAGGAAAGGTAGGTGTATTTACTCAACGCTAGTTTCGTTCATCTCTATGATTTCATAAAAAGTTCAGAAAAAAATTGTTCACGAACCATGATTGTTGCCTATTAACAACTGACTATTGTTTCGAATACGTCAAAGACACCCCTAAACTGAACGACGGTTTCCTGGTCATCCAGTCTCTGGAAAAAATTGAGTCGGTATCTACTTATTGCTCTGGTCAGGCGTATTGGCGGGTGGCTTCGGGCGGGTATTGGCGGGTGGATTGCCGCAATTGGGCCCACTCTCGCGTAGCGCTCTCTCTCTAACCCTAGAAAATGGCAACGTCGCGCGTCCAGTGTTGCCTAGTCCAAGCGTCAACGGCCCGCTTTAATCGGCAGATTTAACTGTCAAGTGCACGGTTTGGCAACGGCGCGTCCGAAGCCACCCGCCAATACGCCTGACCAGAGCAATAGTTTCTACTCTCCCTCCTGTGTTTTTTTTTTTTTTTTTTAGTATACATATAAGTATTCATCATTAATCCAAACTATTTCCACAGGTCTTGATGAGCAAGGACTATACAGAGTGGTTGGAGTAGCTTCAAAGAAAACCAAACTACTTGCACTTGGCATGGATAAGAAGCGTTTTGAAAAAGATGACTTGTCTGAATGGGAAACGAAGGTCATAACGTCAAGCCTCAAAGCTTATTTCAGGCACCTGGTTACCCCGTTAATGACGTTTCATTTGCATAATGACTTCATATCAGCTGCAAGTAAGTGCTCCATAACTAATGACGATTATTAGGTAGGTAGGTATTTACCTTGTCATTTTGAGTCTTGGTGGTTAACCATTGTAGCTGTAGAATCTCCACAGATATGTAAACCTACAGATTGATGGACCGCCATAGGTAGGTACGTTCATGTAGGTAGGTAAGTACTACATCCTGAATATAACTGAATGTAAGATTGGTAATATTTTTTTCCAGAACTTGAAAACTCTGAAGATAGGGTCCGCCGAATAACAGAACTAGTACATTGCCTCCCACCCCTTCACTACAATATGTTGAAAATACTGATTGAACACTTGAACAGGTACCAGATCTCTTAAATAATAATTAATCATTACAGAGACCTCATAACATGTTAAAAATATTATTGTTCTTTTAAAGGTCCCCACCCATTCAACTAAACTTTGTATGCATTTCACTTCTAGGGTAGCCAGCAATTCTGATAAAAATCTGATGCCTGTTTCCAACCTTGGAGTGTGTTTTGGTCCAACATTACTGCGTCCAGAAGTTGAAACCGTCGCTGCTATAATTGATATCAAGTTTTACAACATTGTTGTTGAAATTTTGATTGAAAAATGTCACCAGGTTGGTATTTTTTCAATCACATTCGTAAATAAAAATATGAATATATTCACACAGCAAATTTTCTATGAATATGAATAATATCGCCGTGATAGCCGTCGTGGGTGGTCGAGCGGTCTAAGGTGCAAGTCGGAAATCGTCGTCACCTGGGGACCAGGTTCGACTCCCAGCTGAAAAACGAAATTTTCTCAGGGAGAGGATGAGGGAAACTGAGTGTCAACTAGTGAATATTAATTGAGATGCCGAGAAGGTTACTCAACAAAATCAAAAATAAAGAATAATATTCACACAACTAATTTCCTGTGAATACGAATATGAATATGTTCACATTTACACGGGTGAATACGAATATATTCGTATTTACACCTGTGAATATGAATACTTCTGTGCATCTGTGAATATTTCATATTCACTCGATTTTGTGTGAATGTGTTATGAGTATGTGGGTATCAACGCAAATTCCATCTTAACATCTTGGAAATATGGTCGTATTCATGTGAATGTGATAGGAATATGGGAGTATGGTTGTATTTACGCGAATTTCAACTGAATATGATAGAAATATGGTTCCATCCTCGTGAATAATATGATATAAATATGGTTCCATCCTCGTGGATAATATGATATAAATATGGTCATATTCATATGAGTTTCATGTGAATGGCAGACATATTAAATTGATAAAATGATTATGGTACTAATTAATCATCAACTAAGAAATTATTCTGACGCTATCAATGAGCCGTCTTTTCGCAATGGAACAAAGAACCTAACACTTGAAACTAATCTATCAACAATGCAATTATTCTGACGCTGTCACTGAATTTTCCACAAATGGATCAGTAATAGCTACTGCACATTCGCAAATTTGAAATTTGTTGTCATAGGCATAACTCCGGCATACACTTTATACTAGGTACATGTGAGAAAGATATACTGCCTACCCATCTAGGCAGACGTTTTCCACTCAGCTAAAAGAGATAGTGAACAGGTTGCTTTCTGTATTTTTCTGGATTTCTTAGGATGTACAAGAACTAACAATACATTATAAACTTACCAGGTAGACTGGTTTTGAGTTCACCCCTCGGGTAGGTACCGTTGTGTGCAATATATAGGAGAAGATGAGGAGTTTTGGGGAGGGGGAGGTTCGGGATACGAGTATAGATGAAATATATCAGCAGAAAAAATTAGATATTACAGGAAACTATCGGAAAACAAAGAGAAAAGGCTGAGACACTTTCATACTTGATGATTTACACAACACGACTGCATGTGTACCACCATGACCGTAAAATTCTAACACCCTCCCTCCCTAAGTTTAAACATAAATTCCAAAAAACATAAGAGAGAGATTCTTTATTAAAAAAAGATTCATTGAATATAAAATTTAAAATAATATAAAATATAAATTGTTTTCAAACTCATCGCTACATTGAAGCTGAGTTTTTTTTTTTTTTTTAGGAACTGTATCTCTTAGGAACCTCAAACTATTTTAGTAACGCTACCGTTGTGGGTGGTCCTTCAGGTAATTCGGTTCTAATCTCCAAGGGTAACAGGCTTACACTACTTATGTTCCTACTTGTGTGTTCATTAATTGTTACACTATTTTTATGTATTTTTGATGTGTTGCTGAAATATAATCATTATTCATTATTAATTAGGTATCTCCCGAAGCAGTGGTCCATCGAAAGTGGGGCACATTGAAAGATCTTGGAGGTTTGCAACACTTCATGCTAGTTCTCGCCATTCCCAAAGGCTTATGTTTTCATAACCTCTCCTTTGTTTCCCTGACTCCAACATAGGTTTTCTGCTCAGCTACCCAATGTAGTTTCTCAACTGTCGAGTTTTCCGCCAGTTTTTTTGTATGAACTGCATCCCTCTAGTATGTAACGTAGGTTACATACAGTTTACCCCACTCGTGAGTAAAAAAGAATCCAATAACCGTTATGCACAGGAAAATATTCAAAGGGCGTAAAAAAGTTCAAATATGGGCGAAAGTAGTGTGAAGCTTTTAACCAAATACTCAGGTTATGTAAATTCGTAGGTACAATTATTACAAGACCATATTTTGCTATGTATTAACATATATGTAGTTCATTCATTGTATTGTAACCATATCCACATGAAATTTGTGTCAATATAACCATATATCTACCGCATTCAAATGAATATGTAGGTGACACCATATTTCGATCATATTCTTCTGATATTTGCGAGAATATCACTAAAAATTTTTCCATACTCACATGAATACGAACGTAGTTATTTCTACCATATTTACGTGAACGTTGTGTGAATACCATACCATCATATTCACTTGAAATTCGCGTGAATACAACCGTAATTCTATCATATTCACATGATTACAACCATATTTCCATGATGTAAAAAATATGGAATTTGCGTTAATACCCGCGTACTCATACCATATTCAAACAAAAATGGTGTGAATATGAAATATTTAGATGCTAATACGAATATTTAGATATTCACAGGGAAAAATACAAATATATCCGTATTCACACGTGTAAATGTGAATATATTCATATTTGTAGTCACGGGAAATAAGTTGTGTGAATATTATTCATATTCATATTCATAGGAAATTTGCTGTGTGAATATATCCATATTTGTATTTACGAATCAAATCATCATCGGAGCAATCATCTTGGTAGTAGGTACCTTGGTTCCTGTTGAGAATCATACTGGCTGTAGATCTCAAGGAATGGACTGAATGTTAAATAATAAATTGCAAAAAAAGTATCTGATGTCTGCTTTGACGAATATAAAGATGTTGATGAAAGATGATTCAAAGATAAGTTGGTCAAATGCAATCATTCTTTGTTTTCATTAAATTGAGTTTCGAGAAAGCTTCAGCTACAACGCTATCCGTTGTATAACACCCTTATTTCTGAGTCCCTTGACTTGAAGATAACGAAGTTTCACATTACCTATATTGTACCTTTGGATGGATCAGAAATAAAGTCCAGAGGATTACTATTAAGTTATCAAAAATTTGTCGTTGATAAAGTGGAAACAGTTTTAATGTGGAATAAGGTGGGCCTAGCAGAACTCAAACCCACAACCTCTTGATAACTAGTCGAGCGCCCTATCAACTACTAAAGCCACGGGTGCTACAGATGGAGACAGCTGTGGTCAGCACCAAGGTCTTCATTTTTCTCATATTTTTGTCAAACTGTGATCCGGTTGAGGCAATGACAAACGTCGTTATCGAGTGGTTGTGGGGAGTCCTGCCAGGACCAAATTCATTCACCTTAGAACTGTTTCCACTTTTTCAATCATCAAGAAAATATCTACTATTCAAACTTTCAAATCCAGCTCGTGTTTCAAAAGACGACGTCGGTACCAGCTGTTGAGTGATGTAGGTACTGTACAAAACTCCAATTTCTCGTTGTTTCAGATATTTGTCCCCCAGTTCAAGACAGAAGCCGATGTCATTCCAGATCCTTCCCAAACTAAAACTTTCCAAATTGCTCCACTTTCAAATCCACGGAAGTTAAACAATTCAACAGTGACCAGTGTAGTATGTATCACAATCAACTTATGGTATCCTAAAAACCTATAGATTTTTAAGGGGAGACCACAGTCGATGCTCCAAGGATTAGGACAGTGGTACGTTTTCTTTTTTTAAATCAATTCTACGTTGAAAAAAGTGGACAAATATTTTTGCTCTTCATCCAACTGGTCTTGTCATCGAGATAGTATTAGTAGACGGAGCGGGAGTCGCGGGAGTGGTTGCCCTTTCTTCTAAAGAACCGGAATATCCCTTTCTCTTCATTGATTGCCACTGTCAAACTGGCAGGTCCAGCGAGTGCACCAATTGGGGAAAATCGGCAGTGAATTTTCACTTGAACTTCAAAATGAAAAGTCACTTTGCTATGACATTTTATCACTTGAAACATCCTAATAAAAATTATAAATATTGTGGCAAATATTCAAATGCCTCTCGTAGTAGCCCTAGAGCTGCCATAATTTTCAAAGAGCTCTTTGACAGGTGGGGACTGCGAATAGTGATGCAGTGAAGCGAATAGTGACACTCCCGATTCATTTTGACTGATAGAAAATTGATTTTTCGATTAAAAAATAGTGAATTTTTGGAACGTTTTTGGAGATACCAGCATATCAAAACCATAGTTTTATGAGCTAGTGAACGATTGAGGTAAATCTGAGCAATAATTATTTCGAAAAATTCAAACAACACACAAACATTACTAAAATATGAGTTGGACGTGCTAGTATGTGGAAAAAAACCCAAAAAACTTGGCGTAGATCAAAGGTACCCCTGTCCAAATCCCTGGAGTCCCCACCAAACCACTGGGATGGAAAGCTCCAAACCACGTTAACCCTGTATAATGATTAATGTTGTTTTAAATTTCTTCATGTAGCTCACTGGTAAACCCAACTTAGATGGCGCGACGGCTCTAAGTACATCTTTGCACAATGTTGCTATCCCGAATGCACATCCAAAAGCAGCACTATCTGCTCCATTTCAAAGAAGTGGAAGGGTAGCAAATGCAGTGGCAGCTTTTTCCGAAGGGAATCTCCTTACACTATCCTCAACTAGTCAACACCATTCTGCTTATCCAAGCCCACCTAATTTGAAAATCCTTCATAAATCAAATTTAGGTAAGTCTGCTACTTAAAACTATGTTAGTAGGTCTTTCTTTAAAGTAAGTAGGACGTCTTCAACTATCTAAATAATCATGCACCACTTATCTTCTCAAATTTCTTACCCCATATAACTTCTATAATTGCTTTTATAGTGAACTCGGACCTCATCAATAGCACGAGTAGCTCAAATGAAAGTGTTTCTTCAATGTCATCGAGAGAAATGCCCTCACACACATACGGGACTCCTCGGAAAAGAAGCGCTAGTCATAGCAATGAAGTATCTACTAATTACGTACGGATGTACAGAAATGGGTAAGAAAAATTATATTTATTATTATACTACCTATACAACAAAATTTAATCTTTGCTTTGTGTCTGGGTTGAAAGTGTTTGGATTAGGAAAGATGCCAACGGTTCATCAAAGTATTTGCTTTTGAAGTGAAGACCTAGCTTAAACAGATAACTGCACTTTCCTTAGTTACCATGGACCAAAATTATTGAAATTTGGTATACCGGCCCTATTTGGGGTCTAGATGTGCCCCGAAGCTTGGTGTTACCATCAGCCTTCCCTGAGGGGTGGAGAATAGGGGTTGGAATTCTCTAAACGCTCTAGCTCGAAAACTTCAAATAAGAAGGTATATTTTTGTTTCCACACTACCAAAGGTAGGAAGCTATGTATTCGTGAAAGAAATAAAAAAAATGTGTGCCCTCCAACAAAAAAAATGTCCACTTGCTTTCTGAACAATTTTGGTTCCGTGTCTGTCTGTCGGTTTGTGTTAAATACCACCTGGTTTCCTACCACATATAGGTGGGGCCCCCTTGATCACTGGAGGGGCCCCCTTGATTCTTTTAAGAACCTCTGTCAGGGTATCGAGGGGTATGATTTCTATCCGCTTTTCAGCAATCCCAAAGAGCGCCCTGAAGAAGAAGTTCCATTCATGCAGCATGAGTTGGTGAGCGAATTTTCAAAGAATAATTTTAACCGATTTTGTGGGTGATTCTTATAGGAAATTTCACGCTGATTCCGAATATACCATACTTATGTTCCTATGTTTAGGATGGTTTTTCACACCAAAAACCTCAAAAAACACGTTTTCTGGCGATTTTTGAAACTAAATTTTCAAAATTTGACCCCTTGGAGTACTCAAAAAATGCTGGCCAACGAACTCATCCTTAATTTTGATATTATTGACGTTTAAATTTTTTTTTTTTTTTGATTTTTTATCTCGGTCCCTCGGGCAGATATTGTCTGGAGTGACACACACACACTCATATATATATATATGAAAAAGTGTTACGTTTCAGGAATCGTTTTAGAATGGTCTGAAACAGATTTCCATGAAGAAAATTGTCAAAAATTTGCATTAGAAAAATGTTGAAGACATTGCAATAGCTTCATTTTCTTCGAAAATTCGCTAAGAAGGACCACATGAGGACATACGCTATTGTAGCTGCACTCCCGCGGACCCTAGGCTTTGGCCCGGGCTATCTCGCACGACAGGGATGATTTCAGAAAGAAATTAAGCGTTTTAGAAATTGATGGCAAATCATGATTGTTAATAAGTTTATATTGTTCATGAATTTTTATTGAAATCCGTGATAAATTGCAAGACTGCTTTGTGATAATATTGTGAATTAATGAAATTGTTTATAATGTTGTGATTCAAATTGATTATGTTTTGATATGTGATGAACTCTATGAAATTTTAAAATGTGATTATCAATTGTGTGCATTGTCAAATTTTCAAGGTGTCATTGATGGGTATTGTTGGCTAAGTTTTAAATAGTGGAATGTTTTATTAATTTTTTCTAAACTTTTAAAGGTTTGAATAAGTGAAGTATGGAAGGGGAGTGTTGGAGTTTGTATTTGGCGCAATACTTCTTCCATGAATACGGTTAGCTGATCTCAATCACTCTTGATTGGATCCCCACTCTACCCATCCAATGGTCCAGTCTGTTCCCTATCGTTATGTTTTGTCCCGCGTTTCTCTCATCTCCAATTATGAAAGTAATTAACTAAATTCAGTGTGTTATTCATAAACTCAACCCGAGTACTCCTCGGTTAATATATTCCCACAAAATTTTCCGGAAATTGCGAATCTCTGTAGTATTTCACTAGGATCTAGTACTCAAGGTCAACACGTCCAATTTCTTACTTACTTTAAAAAAAATGTGGTAGCCTTCATAATCTCTTCAACAACTCTAACTCACTTTTTAACTGTTCCCATAGCTAGAGCTACATGATTTTAATTCATATAAGTACCTACCTGATCGTATTAAATAAAATTATTCCTGTTTGCAGAAAAGTTCGCACTCTCTACGCGTGTCTTGGTGAACATGATGGAGAACTTTCGTTTGAACCAAACCAGATAATCACAAATGGTAACTAGTTTTGAATCTTTAACAATCAACGTTATTGTTATCTTAGTTGTTACCTCTCGAGAGATGTGAACCTAAGCAAATGGTCCTAAGGTATGTATACTAACCCAACTATTTAGTTCGTTAGTATACTTGCCTATACCAAAAAAAGGAACCGTCAAACCTCCCCCTGCCTGTCTTTGCCTGCCTAAGATTCGCATCATCTTTTTGGTTTTGTCCATTTGAAACACAATGCTGCAAAAATGCTGAAATTTAGATAGGAATTAGGTAGGTATTTCAGGGTACCTACCCAAACGACCCTCACAGTGTGGTAGATATTCCTAAATGATTCACAAAAATTTGATTCCCCCCCCCCCCCCCCCCCCCAAAAAAAAAAACCATTTCCAGTGATAAGAACAGGTTATAAAAGGATTGTTCCCAATGGGCTACGGACATTGGTATAGTCTCAGATTCAACCATTCAGCACCCTAAAAATACCGTGCACCAATTTTCAACTCTTAAATGTGATTAGTTCAAGACAGAAGCATTAGAAACTATACAGTTGCTTAAACTGGGGGGGGGGGGCGTTCTACACTTATGTCGTCATCAGTTAATGGACCAATATTGTTCCATGCGAGAATCCAAAGATTCATGGAATACCTTCCTTGCGTTTTTTCACCATTCTGTGCAGCCCACAACAACAATAACAAAACAAAATCTTTGGATATTATTCAACTATTGAATTAAATTGTTTAAGTACTAATTAAATTAGTAGGTACTAGAACGTTTAGTAAATTATTCATGCAAATTTGGTCGTTGGTCTTTTAATACATGGATATTACCGATGTACTCACCTATGATTGACAAGTTCAAGCAAAGGTAAGAGCGAAGAAATCAAGCCAGTTTGTTTTTGTCGCTCTTATCGCTGATCCCAACAGGCAAAACTGGGTTTAAAATGCAATTTGACCACCTCTCCAGCAATATGTGTTGTACTTTATCTAGCAAGTAGTCGAATATCGTAATATCCATCCAAAAATATCCACAAAACCTGTCGGAAGCTTCTCGAAGTTCATCGTACAAATGATGAAATTCTCCATGTACATGTCACGATTGATTAATTACGTGAATCCTTTCTACTTTTCGCCACCGAAGTAAATACCACATTCTCAATGACAGATTTTCCGCCAAGAAATAATAATTATCCATCGTCTAGAAGGATTTGAACTGTACTGACTCTCGCTCCACTCTGAATTTGCCAACTCTCTGCTAGCTTCGCTCCTCTCTTTGCTCTCTTCTCTCGGTTTTATCACAGCTCTAGTCTGGAAGCACCCTTAGGGAATCCACTTACTTCATACAAGTTAACCTAATAGGCCTTGGACCACCTGATTGGTTTCAAAAAATTGTTCCAACTCAGAGATTTGCAAAGAGAAGCTCTGAGGGGTATCTGATGATTGAAAGTAGGTGCAGATGTGTCCTGCCTTTGCATGATAGTTCAGATAGGTTCTACGTCCACCCTAAGCCCATCTGTTGGGACAGTTTATATAGTAGCAGACTTATGTCGTTCCAAACCAAAGAAATGTTAGTAATTGAATATTTTGGAACACGTTCAAATTAATAATTTCTTATTAATGTGAAAAATACTATACCTATTCATATTATTATGATAAGTAAATGAATCATTACAATGCCTACAATAGTTACAGATTGCGTGATTTATTATTGTTTGTACCCACTGATTTCGAATATTTATTGAAACATTTTTTTCTTTTTTCAGTGAAATGCACTCTGGAACCGGGTTGGTTAGAAGGAACTCTAAATGGAAAAACTGGTCTAGTCCCAGAAAACTATGTTGAGCCCCTCCCTTAGACACTCTGAAAAATATAGAGTGACATGTCCCCAATTACCATTCCAGTTATGAAACATATCTCACCAGACTGATAGCATCTTGAATGCGTATTTAACGCTTAGTTTGAAATAGAGAGGTTATAGTACCCTATTATCCAAATTATGTTACATTTTGTTTCCTTTATTGTTATGTGTAATTTGGTTTACCAGAGGGTATTAGAACCTCAAACTTTTAAAATGGAGAATTATTGGAAAAATTTAGTTCCTGTCTGATTATTAACGACATCATTTCCTTTTGATTTAAACATCCCCAGTAACAATGGAAAAGAAGGTGAAAGCACACTGGTTTGGCTTAACCCTGAGTGTGCACCACTTTCCGTGGTAATTTGAAAGGAATGGAATAACATCTTTAGTGATATATTTTTTTAACCTCTCATGACAGCTCGAAATTTTTTCAATATTTCCGATTTTTTGGGGAACATTATGATGTATAACACCAAATTTTGACTTACTTCCCTGATTGAAAATGCGTTACTCTTAGTTGTTTATTATTTTATGTGTGTCTCCAATTTCATGCGCTTTCTCAATGTTTTACATTATTGGACACTGCATACTTAGTATAGATTCAGTAATTGTAGTGCTAGAATATATTATTTTAGAATCGAACATTCCATTGGTGGGCTAGTGAATCTGTTTTAACAATTTTAATAAATTAGTTGGTTTCAAACCAGCAATGACAATTTCCTTATTAATGATTCTCATTCTAAGGATCCTTAGTGATTTCTTATAAAGTCAATTATCGTATATGTTGCTACCCTTTAATATTCCATTATATCCATTATGGTCAAATAATAACAGTACCAGGTGGTGATGATATAATCATGCTCAAAAATTACGTACGTCAGAAGCCCTGCTTTATTTGTAGTCATTCTAGACCGAAATGAATCCTTGAGATCTTTTTTCACCTTTCGAAAGAAATTTTAATAGTGGATAAGAGTGAATTTAAGAAGAATATACCTCTGGGACCATAGTGGTTTATACTGTTGATTGAACAGTTATTACCAAAGCTAAAGAAATATTTATAGAAAAAAATTGCAATAATGATGTAAGCGGGCAGAAAATGAATGAAGGAACCATTTCAACTTGGAGAATTGACTGGAGCAACAGATGTTGAATTATGGAAAAAATGGCTTTGGTAGTCAAAATATTCAGGAATCATTCATCAGCATTATATCATGAATTGTTCATGGCAATCATTGTTTTGTTGATCCAAGTTCATGTGTATGGGTAGGGGCATACCGCATTTACATTCAGCCCACTCCCGTGAAAGTGAGGGAGGTATGAGGGCATGTATAGACCCCATCGCAGGGGAAGTGGCAGAATGTCAATCCAGCATTAAACATCTGGTGTGAGGCTTTACACTACTTTCCTCAGCTGTATTGGCCCTCAATCTATTTTCGTGGAGATTGGAACTTGTTTCTACTTGTTAAAAGAGTAAGTCCTGTGAACTTCATCAAAATCGTTAGAGCGGTTTGGGAGAAAAGCTAAAAAATGGGCTAAACATGACGTTTTTTCACCTATTTGGAATATTTTCTCCCCCTAATAATTGACCTGGAGGACTGAAATTCTTAGGGTCTCATCGTCAGACATGTAGAAACCAATCCTTTACATACATTCATACTTACATACACTTTTCCAAAACGTGGAGAAAATTGATCAGATACCGATTAGGACCAGTTCAAGGTGGTGTTTCAGAAATTGGGTTTTCTGCTGATCGCAATACTTTCCATTCACCTTCAAATGTGCTGAGGAAACTAAAAATGGGGTAGGTACCTACCATTTAAAGGGGACAAATTTTGTCAGTTCTTCCAAACAAGGGGTGTGCCAATACTAATCTTTGTTGAAACTGTTCTTACCTGCTACAGTTTTAGGCGTGGAACAGTCAAAATTACCTATCCGAGGAAGTTTGACAAACGCCCAACTCCCCGTGCCTTCAATGGAGGAGGCGGTCGAATCAGAACGGGATCATTATGGATCGAGGATACTTTGAGGATCAGAAAGGGGAAACCATTGAAGAAGGTTCTTTGTACTTGCATTCCTTAAAGCAGGCCATTCACAGTCCAATTTGTTGTCCAACTTGTCATCCAACATCCGATGTTTTATCCGATATCAGACCGTGAATGGGGTTGTCGGATTGTTGGAAGTCTAGTTGGACGAGTCGGAACATCTAGAGGTCCGACATCCGACTAGCGACAGAGTTGGAACGCGAATGGGGCTGTCGGGTCAAAGTCGTCCAACTTTTCTCAGTCTGAGTGCTACCTTTGGAGAACTCGGGTCTCTCGTCTCGCGCAGATTGTTTGTTTTAGAAAATTTTCGTGAAAAAAATGAAGCTATTGCAATGGCTTCAAAATTTAAATTA
>JAEMON010000001.1:12837713-12880390 GCA_030264115.1 Lygus lineolaris | reverse complement strand
TACCAGTCAACATTTTGGCGCAAAAAAACTAGAAAGTTATTCCACTAGAGGATTATTTCTACCAAATGATTTTGAACGAAAAATGTGTGCAAAATTCATTAAAATGCGGAATCAGTTTTTTTAACCTCCAAGTTCCACACCTTCCTCCATTCCTGATTTTCAGTAGGGTTATTACATGTGTTTAAAACAGTGTTGTAACACAATTTGAAAAGGTTAAAGATGAGTTTCTTAAACGTTTGTTTTGAACGGTGTTAGCAACAGCATACACTTAAAACAGTTTAAACATTATTTCAAAACATTGTTTTGAACAATTTATACCTATAGGACTCCTATGATGAAAATTGACCGAAAACTCTCATCTATGAGTTCTCTCGAATGGTTGCTTGAATTTGTACGTAATTCGTTGTTGTTCCGTCTATCGCGAGGTCATTACATCTGGTGAAGGTACATCAAATAATTCAAAAGTTCGGAGGATGACAGGGAGAGGGGGGGAGCCCCCCTCCCTCTTCCATCCATTAAATCCGCCCAAATCAGCGTGCTGTCAATCAATAAGCCAAAAATCAGCGTGCTCACATTCTGTGAATGTATTCAACAGGTTAGTTAGGTAGGTCAGGTGTCTGAGATGAAGATTGATTGAAAGGGAGTTACACACTAGGAAAGACAAAACAAGTTGTTTCTTTTAAAAAACGCTGTTTAAGTAAAACAATAAAAACTGTTTTTTGTTGTTTGTGAAATGAAACAGTTTTTTTCCAAACCCGGATTCTCAGGTACCTACCAACTTTTTCATAGGAGGAACAAATCTGAAAGTCATTTTTCATAAGCTCCAGTCATCCCTGAATTGGGGGCCTTTTTTATACTTATTCTTCTCTCTTACTGCCCTGCGACTATACTCTTATTAGGTATAGTTTATAATAGACCTAACCGCGTCGAAAAATATACATCACCATTTGATGGAGCTCTAAGTAGATACAATTTCACCTACCTACCTAGTTCCAGCAAATAACGACTCAAGTGGCCAAATTGCACAGTCTGACAGGCAATCACATCCTCTTTTCCAAGGCCGTTGTGTGTTGACGACTATCAGGTTAATCAACCACAAAATGTTGAGAGAAAAACCTTGTTTCAAAATCTTTAAGTAAAAAATATCTAGGAGACTGTTTTGGTTCCAAACTAGGTTTACCTATCTAGGTAGTTTTTTAAACCGATCCCCGAAGTTTCGTAGGCAGGTAGTTTAGACAACCCGAAGGTACCTATGCAGGTTACATCTTCTGTATACTTTTAACGAGATAGAAAATCTCATGTCATCTCATATTCTTCATGATTTTTTTCCCTTTGATTCCAGAAATAAACATTTTCTATATTCATCGGGTGAAGGAGAAATGTCACAAATTCGTTTAAAAAAGTCAACATTTATTCATTAAAAAATTATCGTAGGTACAAAATACATTGTACGTGGAACATTGTACGTTGGAATATTATCGTTCACCATTTTATTGTAGGTACATACTTAGATACAAGCTAAATGAAAAACTCATGCGGAATAATATTTGGCTGTAGACAATAACGAAACTATATCATTGGAAGCAGTTAGAGTGCTATACAATATTATAACTACCTGATAATAATTTCGACAGTGTCTAGTACACAAAATATGTATGTTGAAAAACACATTAATATGGTAACATTGCAGTAATATAACTAATCGTAGTACAAAATGATAAATGAAAAACAAATATAGCAATCTATTATTAGAGACAATAGATATGTTGTTAAAAACATTATAACGTTGCAATAATATACATAATAATATTTTTATAGTAATAATGTCATAGTAAAATAATATGTCATAACGGAAAAAAAGGTGAATGAATTTGCCCTAAACAAAGTCAGGAAGAAAGACGAAAACATTGGCTGATCTCATAGGGCTACCTACTTACCTCATAATGTCGGGAAGCCATCATGAAATTCCCATCGTTTCTTCTTACAAATTCTAAATGTACAGAAATGATACACACGAAACTAAATAATAATTCGCCATACCTAAATAATTATTACACCAAACTCAATATTTTTATAACTTACTAGTTGTTTGATTTTGATTGAAAATATTTTACAAACTACAGAAAGGATTTCTTGTTCATTTACTAGTTCCTTGAAGTGCACTTGAGTGCATAACATTTCATGCCACCTTCAAAACAACTTAGAAAGAAACATAGAAGTGCGAAAGGGCCCTTTTGGCACAATCAGTTACCTAGTTACCTACATAATTATTTATTCAATCCCTCAGGTGCAAGGCCAGATTGTCAACAACTTTAAAATTAAAGGAGCTGCCTTAGAAGAATTGGTCCAGGTCAAAGAGAGCACCCAAAATCAAAGAAGGCATAAATATACATGGTTACCTACAATATAAGCTGTTTCAGACTATTCTAAATCGGTAGCCCAGAAAAATTGGTGAGTAGGTAACTAAGTACGTTATCAAATAAATGCAGGTAAGTAGGTACCTACCCAATCATTCATGATTTGTCTTCTTCCCAGACCTTGATTCATTATCTACGGATTAATGAAGTTTGAGTTTGTTGGACCCCTCGCTCTTAATCATGCGGGGAGGAGGGAATTGACAGGGTAATACTGAAACCCATAATAATATAACCAGTTTCATCATATCATAATATTCATAATAATAACCATTCATCATAATTTCCAATGTAGAAAATTTTGCGTTTCGAAATAACTTGCGAATTTTTTAAAATTTTCATTAGGCAGATGGAAATTAACACAGTAGGTATCATTGTTTTACTTACAACTAAGTTACCTATTAATTTTCATTTAATTTCATTTCACTATTGCAACAATTCTGTGATCAATATCATATTAGGAATAATCTCATAATCGATCACAATGTGTTACATATTATTCATGGAGTGTTCATCAGACCAGATTTAATACAAGTGAATCACAGAGAGACCTAGGTATTTATCTAGGTGGAGTACCGTAAATTATTATGTACCTACCTCATTTTCTAAAGAATATTTTCCTTGCAACCAGACCAAGGAAAACCTTTTGAAAACATGTTCGTAGACTATTATTATTTTAACAGAAAATATGAACTAATCAAGGGTTATGTTCCTTTCTACCGATTAATTGGTTTAATACAAATCAGTACATATATACTGGGTTTTTCTTCAAGTTATCAGCCTGCTGTGGGTTTAATCCACCCCAAGGGTGCTCGGGACACTCTGCTTGGGAAGCGCCTCAATGATGTCCCGACGCAGCTCAAAATCCTTTTTATTACTTTTCACGTTTGTGGTTTTCTAAGTTGAACGATTTACGTATGTTATACAATCATAATTACATACTTTACGATGTGAATCATAATTTTAAGTTAATTCCATCCAGAGAAAACTTTAAGAAACCTGTGAAAAAACAGGTTTTCAACGGTTTCTTCCAGTTTTCTTGGATGGAATAAACTTAAAATTATGATTCACATCATAATTATGATTGTATAACATAACTAAATCAATGAATTTTCAAAATGACAAACGTGAAAATTAATAAAGGGGATTTCGAACTGCGTTAGAGCATCGTTGAGGTTCTTCCCGAGCCAGGCTCAGGACAATGGGCTCGGGAAGCTCAACCATGCCCCAACGCAACTCAAAATCCTATTTCTTATTTTTCACGTTTGTGATTTTGAAAATTCATCTATTTACGAATGTTGTACAATAGCAATTACATATCTTACGATGTGAATCGTAATTTTAAGTTTATCCCATCCAGAGAATACTGGAAGAAACCGATCAAAACAGGGTTTTTCATTGGTTTCTTCCAGTTTTCTCTGGATGGAATAAACCTAAAATTATGATTTGCATTGCAAAGTATGTGATTATTATTGTATAACATACGTAAATCGATGAATTTTCAAAATCACAAACGTGAAAAATAATAAATAAGATTTTGAGTTGCGTTGGGGGATGGTTGAGGTGTTTCCCGAGCCCATCGTCCCGCGCAACCTTAATGAGAAAACCTCAACTGTAACTAATTTTGGACTACCTAACAGCACAGACCAGGCATTCTAGGATTCTCAGAGGAAAGTTTTGCTATAGTTTTAATTTTTTCACCTTTTATGTTTTTTGGGTCGCTGAACACAAATTTGAAGTTTTTGAGCAAATATTTTGCCAGGGAACTTTTTTTTTTTAATTTTTTGCTCAAATTTAGCACTTTTATTCCTATATCTCAGAAAAGGAAGCGTTTTTACGTCAAGATCTCTGTACGGAACATTAAAGTAGACATTCCCTACATATAACTTTTTTTGTACATCCAACGCACTCGAGTGCGCCAAAATTAGGCCAATGTTTCGACTTCGGAAATTTCAATATTTCTTCTACTTTTATGTTTCCGGGTCGCTGAACACAAATCTGAGGGTATTGACATTGAGCCAAAATGTTGCCCAGAAGTTGGTTAATTTGGCACTTTTCGCTCTTATTTTGGCTCTTTTATCAGTTGTTCACCTATATTTCAGAAAAGGAAGCGTTTTTTCGACAATCTCACTATACCAAATTAAAGTAGACAAAATTTCCTGCATGTTCCCCCGCATTTGTTATACGACCAATCGTTCTGCAGCTATAGCGCCCCAAACATAGACCATACTCCCAGACCTAGAACCTATACCTCTCTAGAATATCAAATATAGGGAAAGTAAAGGAAAAAATTTAGACAAACGAATGAAATGCAGTTATTACTGAAGTTTATAATCATTATTAGTATTACATTGCAATATAATACGTGCAGTATTATTTATAATATAGTACACATATGTAATGGAAAATAGGTAGGTATTGCGAATGATTGAGAGAACATGAAGATGATTTGGAGAGGGTGACGCCCAGATCATCCCGTCATCAGCGTCAAACGCCCTGTCTTCAATGGGATTTATCGGATCTGGATCAATAACTGTATTACAGCAAGATCTCTCACAGTTTAAACACAGTTTCGAGCAGTCGAGTCCTGCTTTTTTGCATGTCTTTACACATCTACATGACACCAGGCACAGTAGTTCGGGAGGAGCCGGTGGTTGTAGAGAGGTGATTGGTTCCAGGCAATGTTTGGATCGTTTCCAACCCCAATCTTCTGCATTCTTTCCAACTCCCAGCCATTGCTGCACCAGGTGGTACGCCCTAAAACTGTGCTAGGTGGCTGCAGCAGCTGATTGTGGTAGCGCAGCTATTTTCGATGAGGCCTTGAATGCTGCCTTCTTATAATTCAAGTACCTCAGACGGTTTAAAGATGAGGAATTTAATACAGCTATTGATCCAGATCTGATTAATCCCATTAAAGAAGGGGCGTTTGACGCCGATGACAGAAGGACAGGGCTTTACCTTCTCCAAATCATCTCTCAATCATTCGCAATACCTATTTTCCATTACATAATATGTGTACACTAAACTTATTATATTACAATGTGTGGTGGACACATTCCCGATTATTCCACAAAACCAAGTTTGATATAATTAGAAGTGCCTTCCCAGGCATTCCTAGAAAATGTTCACAGGGTCTAACAACTCCACCACATCACTCAAGTTTCCAGGATCTCTAAACTAACAACTCCACCACATCACTCAAGTTTCCAGGATCTCTAAACTGGTGACCCCAATGTGGTATCGTTGAGGTGGCATGTGGTACACAAAAAACTTGCTCCTGACCCCTAGACCTAGTACTGCATCTACCATAATCAGACGACGTGGGCTAGAGGACACCAGGCTATGCTGACCATAGTCTCAGGAGTAAAGGATTCCTGTCCCCTTTGGTGAGCCACATACTTCCTCACTGGTACCCGTAAAAATCAGAGAATCCTGGGAAGGCGAGTCCTGTGGTGGACACATTCCCGATTATTCAACCTGACCAAGTTTGATATAATTAGAAGTGCCTTTCCAGTCACAGGGTCTAACGATTCCACTACACCTCTCAAGGTTCCAGGATATCTAAACAATGTAATACTAATAACGATAATAAACTTCAGTAATAACTGCATTTCATTCGTTTGTCTCCATTTTTCCATTACTTTCCCTATTTTTGTTATTAGAGAGGTATAGGTTCTAGGCTCTAGCTGAAAAACAATTGGTAGTACAAACAATTTTTATAGGTGGGAAATTCAGGAATTTTTGTCTTCTTTAATTTGGTATAGGGGGCTTGTGAAAAAAAATCGCTTCTTTTTCTAAAATATAGGTAAAAAAACTGCATGTATAAGAGCAAAAAGTGCCAAATTAACCAAATTCTGGGCAAAAAGTGCCAAATTAGCCAACTTCTGGGCAAAATTTTGGCTCAATGGCAACACCTTCAGATTTGTGTTCAGCGACCCAAAAACATAACAGTAGAAGAAGAAATATTGAAATTTCCAGAGTCGAAAAATTAGCCTTATTTTGGCGCAAACTAACGGCAAAACGGTTGGATGTACAAAAAAAGTTATATGTGGGGAACGTCTACTTTAATGTTGAGTACCTAGTAATCTTGACGTAAAAACGCTTTCTTCCAGCGATATAGGCCAAAAACTGAATATTCCAAAACTAATAAGACAATTTTTGGGATTAAAGCGCCAAATTAACCTTCTTCTGGGCAGAATTTTTGGCCTACACCCTCAGATTCGTGTTCAGCGATCCAAAACACATGAAAGTAGAAGAAGAAATTTTCGAATGCCCGAAGTCGGAAAATTGGCCCATTTTTGGCTCCCTCTAGCAGCAAAACGGTCGGGTGTATAAAAAAAACATTACATTTATGTAAAATGTAGGAAATGTTTTCTGCTTTAATTTTGCATGGAGTGGTCTTGTCGAAAAAACACTTCCTTTTCTGAAATATAGGCCAACAATGGAAAAAAGTGCCTAAATTTGAGCAAAAGTTCTTTTAAAAAAGTTACGAGTAAAATGTTTTCCTGCATACTTCAAATTCGAGTTCAGCTACCCAAAAAACATAAAGGGTGAAAAAATTAAAATCATAGCAAAACTTAACACTGAGACCCCTTTTTTTGTCTAGAATGCCTGGCCTTGTGGAAGAATGGAATGATAGAAGATTTGGAATTGGATCATCAATCTGACAAAGGAACATTTTGGAAGACAAATACCTATCTTCATACGAACCATCGGTACGTTCATGTATCATTCTTTCATGGGCCTACCTATTACACTTTTCATCATTCATGTGCTAGTTTGAGGAAATCAAATTAAAAAATTGTCATGAAAAATTTGTTCAGTACGTAAGGCTGAAACAAACCAAGTAGATAGTGGAGTGGGAATAGTAGAGATGGCACTAGCCTAGAGGACACGAATTAATATTGAGCATTTTATAGAAAATATCCCCATGAAAGTGGAAAAAAAGCCGAATGCTCGTTAGAAGTATTTCAAATGCAAGAATAAATTCTCACGCGAAAAAAACTTCATAAAAACCCTGCACAAGAGCTGAAACTTGAAAAATGAACTCGCTCTATCGGATGAGTAAGTAGTTTTAAAAATCCATCTTGGGAGAGAAAGCCAACAAAAAACGAGAACAATTTCAGACATTTTGTTTCAAACGTACCTACAGCAAACATTTTCCAAACAAGACAGTTTTTATACCGAAATGTCTGAAGTAAGATGAACAAGGAAAAGTATGAACAAGCCACTCATGCTAAAATCCTTGGATGAATATTTCTTGGACTACTCCCAAAAGCTAAAAATACATATCACAAATAATAAAAGGAATGGTATTATAGGTTACAAGGGCATTGTGAGCCACGTTCTTGATTGGATAGGTAATGTAGAAAGCATAGATAATACTTAGGTATATATTCTAAGAGATAACAGATAATCCTATTGCGTGTTTACGGTATGCAAACTTCTGAACTTCAACTGAATAATCTTTAAATAATATTTACGTTACATTTGCATTTCAGCTAAGCAAACAGCTTTTGGTAGGCAACATCTCAAATACCAAGTTTTGAATATGGGGAACTTGCAGTGGTAGGAATTTGGCGTTTTAAACCTCAAAATCTGATTCAGTGCCCTTCAAAACCCCATAGAGCCAAAGTTCAGCTTGAAATTACGACTGGTTTGACCAGAAAACGGGTTGAAAGGGAGTGCGTGACGTCATTTAGGTTCCGCAAAACGTGGGAGCTGAGGGACTAGCCCAGTCAGGAGCGGGGGGGGGGGGTTCGGTGACGTCAATAAGGTTAAAATCACAAAACCCATTTTCGGTAAGTTTCAATATCGGATACCCCTCATAAAGCACCTTTTCTGAAAGCCCTCACTAAGATCTGTCAAATTACAAAGTAAAAAATAACCATGCAAGTTCCCCATTGTAAGGAGAGAGTGTTAGAGAGTTGTAAGAGAGTGTAATATAAACGTTGAAGATCAATAAAAGGCGAGAGTGGATGAGAGGGTAATATAAACGTTGAAGATTAATAAAAGGCGAGAGTCGATATTTTTACTGATCGCACGCCAATTACTACATCCAGAATAATCTATAACAGTAATGTAGAAAATAAAATAATCCTAATATCCTACAACTATTTTTCTTGTTCAATGACTGCGCGATCCTCAAGAACCTTGAACATCTAAGTAGAATGGCGAACTTGAATGGGTCGGAATTTTACATTTTGAACCTCAAAATCTGATTTAGCGCCCTTCAAACCCAATTTGTACCAATTTTCAGCTTGAAATTACGGCTGGTTTGCCCAGAAAATGGGTTGAGAGGGAGCGTGTGATGTCATTTAGATTCCGCAAAAGGGGGGAGGTGACGTCAGTTAGGTTCAAATTACAAGACCCATTTTAGGTAAGTTTCAACCGTCGGATACCCCTCATGTAGCACCTTTTTGGAAAGCCCTCATTAAGATTTTTCAAAATACACAAATATTATTACCTACACAATCTGAGCAGGATAATATTATTAATGGGATTTTCTTGTAAGGAAAGTTTGCGTTGATTCCAAAAATATACAACATATTTCTTAACCTAAAGTGGCTCTATTGACCGTAACTTTCCCCGGAATTCCCAAAGATACCTAACTAAGCGTTTTTACTTTTGTTTGTATGCTCTTTAACACTTTGATAAATGAATTAGCTGCTCTCTGTTGATTTCTACTTTTCTCCGCCCACCTGAAAGGTGAAAGAAAAGTATTGCAATTGGCAGAAAACCCAATTTCTAGAACAGCTCCATACAATGGTTCTTATCGACATCTGATCATATTTCTTCACGTTTTGGACTAATGTCTGTGCGGATGTATGAATGTATAGTCACGATTGTGGGCCCCACGAAAATGATGAAAAATTTCAGATTCAGAGGCTTGGTATCTATATGTACTCGTATTAGGATGAACCAGCAAGAATTTCAGCCCTTCAGGTTAATTTTCGGGGGGAGAAATTAAGCAAAAGAGGTGAAAAAACATAGTTGCTAGCACATTTTTGAGCGTTTCCCTCAAAATCGATCAAAGGATTTACACTTTAATCAAGTAAAAACAACTTTCAATACCCCTCATCTGCAGGGAAATATCCCGAGGGCCAAAATCACTGTTAAACCCCAAAAAAATAGATATTTTCGGGTTTCAACGGGTGAGGAAAGCAGAGTGAAGCCTCGCAGATGTTTTTCGAGACTTCCAAGAATGCACACAACAATGACCCCTGAGAATGTATATGAATTGCTGGCCAACGAATTCGTTCATTTTTTAAATTTCATTCAAATTTTGTATTTGTTTATACATTTATTTTTGTTTGCGACGAATTGTTTTATTGAAATCATCATGAGTAATACTAACAATAATAGTTATAAAGATAATTAATTAATTATTGAAAAGAATTCTGTGCGGAGTCTTGTTCGCAATAGACATAGGAGACATTAGGGGTATTCATGGTTGTTTGAAATCGAAATCGAAGTCGAAATCGAAATGGTCGAGAAGGGTCCTCATCATGAGGCCCCACGTCGAAGTGTCGAATTTTCGAATTACTGGTTATACAGAACCCAGGTTATAATTATGTTCTGTTGTAAACAAGAGTTTACCGTTTGCACTAACTTCTTCGCTCGGCCGAGTAGAGCACCACTGTATTTCGACAATTCGACGCCAAGTTAGAGACCTGTGAGTCTCGAATTCGAAGATGGGATCGAAATCGAAGTCTATCGGCGGCGCATGCGCACTGGATGCGTTTCCATGGCTACTTCGAATTCTCGACGACTTCGACATTTCGACGGTGGACCATGAAGACCCCTATGGTGTGTAATAATCAGGGAGGCGAAATACCAAACAGGTACATGGATTTGCGAAGGCCCTAAATTGGTCCAAAGTCAATAAGCCCACCATTGAACTTGGGAGAAGACAACTCTCCTAAACGAATAAACAATCGTGAAAACATTCACAATACCAGAAGAAGTCAGGCCAAATCCTTGAGCGCAACTTGTTGCAGAGTGTGGGGTATTTCACTACCAACATAAGACTATGCATATAGGGTACTAGCTAGTCAAGGCTCTAAAGGACTCCCTAGAGATGTGGAGGATTCAAGTCTTGGAAAATAATGATATCGCAGCCCTAACTTTTCTCCAGTAATTTAGAATCAATTTCAATTCATGTAATCAGTCATATATGCAATCACATGGGTATACAGTTCCAATGGATAGCTGTAATACTTTTCTTTTGTGGTAGGTGCTTTTTTGGTTATATTATTGAAAGAAGTACTATGTATATATATCTGGTTACGGTGGGGCACAACAAAAGTTGCCAATGCGATCAAAATAAATTAATTGCCCATAAATAAAGGTGTGCATTTTCACCCTAACCTTACTCAAATACCTTGGAAGTTCTACAATGATTGAAATATCAAGTAAAGTATGGTCCACATTGTGATGAGGGCGCACCACGCAAACCACCAACGCTTATTTCATAAATTCTCCGAGTAACAATAACAATAATAACAATAACAACTAAAACTATGAAAACGCTGCTTTTTGCAGGACTGTGTAAGTGGTCAAATTATCCCTACCATTAAATTATCTTAAAATTACGATCCTAGCGTTCAACTCTTTTCATTTATACAAAGCAACAACCGAATAGTTACTAACTATATAAAATTTCGTAATGAAACAAATAAAAAATATGCACATTTTTTGCAATATATGCAAGTTTTATCACATGCAAAATACATAATCACATAAAAATGGTGAGGATTTGGTCATTTAACGATCTTGACTCATTCAAACACACCTTTGAAAATTCAAAAGACGATCTATCATCTATGGACATTCCCAAGGGGATACCAGTCAGTTGTTTCTCTCGTTAAATCAAAATCACTTAGTTTAATGACGGTGCCGCCTAAGAATTCATTTTCTTGTAGTGTGTCATAATTCCATACAGTAGCCTGTAAATATCTCTGCTGAATGCGCTCGAGACCTCCTGGAACTCTATATTCCAGCTGAAAAGACACAAGGAGAGAACAAAATTATTTAAGAAAATCCTTGTTGAGTTATTTAGAGCTGGTCAAAGCACATCCATTTTGAACAAAATCAAACATCGGCTGTTGTCGTCAGTTTCGGTAATCTCAATCAGGCACTATAAACTAGTGGCGTTTCTATACAGATGAGACTGTTTCTGGAGATCCAGAACGGAAGCATTTGGTTACCACATTGTGGAACGCCCATCACTGCGTGATATTTCGGGGAAGCCCATAAAGAAATTTGCTGACTCCAATTAGGGGTAGCTGACGGAATCCTTTTTTTTTTTTTCTTTTTTTTTTAATAAAAGGGCCTGTTTGAGACTGAAAGTCCCCCACGAAGTTTGTTTAATTTGTGTATAAATGTTTGAAAACTAGCGGTCAAACGCGAACAGGTGATCATGGATAGATGCTCACTCTACCGGCGAATGCAGTTGATTCGCCTCCACTCTCGTCGATATCGCCCTCCCGTACGGCTCGTTCAATCGAACGCTCATATGAAAAACGATTCACTGTGATAGACACGTGAAACGAATCGTGAAACAGTTGGTTGCAGACGCAAAAACTACTATGTTTTTCTGGACGTTATAGACGGCCGCGAAATGCAAAAACACGAACAAATGAACTCACTTACGAACTAAAATGAATTTGAAACTTTTCAACAAAAGCGAAGTGCCCACTTGAATTCTATGAGAAATTATGCAGCAATAACACAAAGGAGGACATTTTATTCAAGACAGGAATAAACATGAAACGATTGCGCGGCTAATTCAAATATAAGTGTGTATTTTTCGTCAATCCAACACTCAGAGGTTAGAGTGAGAACGAAGAAAAATCGGCAAACAATCTCATACCTGGCTCAAAGTCGAAAGGAATTGATCGAAAAATGGTGGTCTGGGACAGATACGTTCCACTGTGGGTTCTCAGCTCTCAAGGTAAAACAGAAGAAATATAGGCGAAAAATTTCGACTCTTGAGTCAAAGTTGAGGGAAACTGATTGAAAAGTGATGATCTGAAACGGATTCGTTTAGGGGTTGATTTTTGTGTGGGTTGTTTCCTCTCAGCTTAGTGTTACCCCATTCAGACCAGGATCGGAAACTCAAGAACGTCCCTTCTTACTATACAAGGACTTCTCGGACGTAATATTCATGTTGCCAAGATTTGTTCAGTTAACGCCAATGCACAAATATTCCCAGGATATAGTATCATGACAAATAAGAACTCACCATTTCCATGAAGGAGGGATGACAACTTTTCTTGATGACTTTGGTTTTTCTCTTCGTATCTTTCGTTCGATCAGGCAACAAGTATACTTTAACATAAGTTGAAGGCTCCTGGCCGTTTGGTAAATAATTCAGTCCTTGCACATGCTGTACCATCACCTGGAAACAGAGGAGAGGAATAAACTGACGAAATTATCAACATCCAAGGACATAACCCATCATATTTTAATCCTCCATAACACTTACCCATAATGTGTCTTTTTCGTAGTGGATATACAAATTTATTTGGCCTTTAATGATGTAGGGATCATTATTCATAAGACGATCTTTCTTACGATCTGAGTAGAAAAAAAAACAGAAAATTAAGAATAGACAAATTCAAAGACCGAATTAAAGTCAGTTTGAGTTGATTGGAAGTAGATTACCTTTTAGTTTGGCTTGGTGGATTGAAGCTTCCTGTTGATCTCTCAGCAGAGGATGAAAGAAAGTATATACCAAATCGGAGTGGCATATTTCATCAGCCATCAAAAACAGGGAAGACAGGAACTTCTTAATTTCAACCATACGTTTTGCAGCAACTTGCTTTATATTAGACCGGCCAACATGGAGACTAGTACCCTGGAGACTGCAAAAAACAGTACAATGAACAGTGAGTCAAAATACTGAACTAATATGAAGACAGGAGCACCAATGAGACAAGAAAGATTCTTCTCCCACTTAGGTATTATTTACTAAAATATAATATGTAATACGCTAATATACGAGTAGCTAGTATAGAATACGCACCTGTAGCATTTAGCGAGGGGAAACATGATACAAATTTTATGTTGAAATTCGCAAAATTCCTTATAAGAACGAAATAAATATGAAGGGTCTGGTTGGTTAGCCCTTTCCACTCTAAGAATGTATATATAATACTTTTCAGGGTCGTATCTCTTTTGGTAGTTGAACACTTCAACACTCTTCAAACGACCTTCTTGTTGCACTCTGCAAATAAACAAGAGAGCCATCAGCCGACCATCGAATAGGAGAGGAGCTACACCACATTTACAATTCCATGATTGTTGGTGCTTTATCTTGCATCAATGGGTGGGGTGAGGGGGAGGAAAACGGCTGTCCTCATTTAGGTAATGGTTCAATTCTTCAAGCGCTTTCGCTCATTGAGCATCATCAGGTAGTCTAGATATAGGTTTATGAGGATGCTATTACATTCGTCAGTAGGTTTTTTTAATTATTGTGTCTTCCTTCTCAGTCTAATTTTCAGGTTAACAGGTCCCCTTTGTAAATTTGTATAGATATGGTGGTACAAGTTCACATCTTCTTAGGTACCTACTACATTCCACAATTCTGCATTTATTAGTCTTTATGCATTTATTAGTCTAGTATGTACTATGTTCCTCTGATTGACATGTTATGTATACGTGTCTGATCCAGCATATTGTGCTCAGCATAATTAAGTACGTGGGTTTAGCTTGGTGAGCTTAAAATTACTTAGTTATTAATTTATCTGAAGCTGATGATAAATATTGGAGAATAACTAAGTGAGTAAATTAACATGAGGTTGACTTCTATGTGGTGACCTCATGGAATGGAACCAACATCTTGATTCCCTGGTGATGTCAATGAGCGAAAGCACATGAAGAATTAAACCATTACCTAAATGAGGGCAGCCAGTTTCCTCCCTCTCACCCCACACATTTCCAATTGATTTCCAATAAGTAGGTAATATAGGAATAATAAGAGTAAACTTTTGGTGAATAACTACAAGGAGTCCCAAAAGTAAAAGTAAAAAAGTCTCCCCATCCCCATTTTAATTCCATTCGGTTACCAGAAGGTAGTTTTGTAAAAAGAAAAAAGGAATTACCTAAACTAGTAAATTAAGTCACTTCAAAGTACTTACGAGTAGACTTTGGGAACAAAACTCAAGAGTTCTCCGATATTATGGTCGCCCGAAAATCTCAATTGCGCTAAATTGTGCAGAAAGAAATTTATCTGCGTAAACCAAGATTTCAAGGAACTTTGTATTTTTCTCGCAAACGTAGCAGCAGCTTCAGCATTAGTTAATGTCGGTAGAAGAGCTGACTGCACATATCGGACTGAGTCCACAGTTAGTCCCCCAGCACCTGATGATGCCATCTATATTTATAAAAGAAAGAAAACAAGGGTTAATACAAAATGACATTTTAATAAAGGAATTTTAATTGACATTCAAAATGAAGTGTTCGTTCAACTGGACTAAGTACATGATTGACATAATTTAGAGGACTTATTGAACTTACCAACATGAATAGATTCAGTATGATGTTTCCTTCCTTCCTAACAATGTTGAATGCTTGACAACAAAGGTCTACAAAATGGTGAAATCTAGCAGAAGGTTTGTCTCCTCCATTAATTACGTACGCCATGTCAGATGTAAGGATGAAAGGTGTACGATCCCTAAAAATATGATATCAATGAACGTAAACAGTAAAATATCTATCTATCATATAAAATAGTATACCGATATCATAGCTGCTATTAGATTAAGTAACAAAGTTTCTGAATAGCTAGTCAACAGAATAGATAGATATGATTCAAACCCTATCCTACCTACCTTTTGAAGTTTCCAAACATTTGTGCATCTCCAAGAAACTTGCCAAAATCAATATGGAACAGATGACCAGAGGTTTTCAGCATTATGTTATCATTATGTCGATCACAAATTCCAAGAACATACGTAGCAACACAATAACCAGCACACGAAGCTACAAATGTGGAGACAAACATATAAGTCACGTCGGTATGTACCGCTAGGTGAGCCAATACTGAAATACAATGCAGCAAAACACTTTATTCTGAGAGAGTGACGGGTGAAGTAATAACCCTACACAATACTCACCTGTGAAATTGTGGACAGCCCTTTCATAATCAAGGGCAGATGGATTGTGCTTGGCAAGCCATTCAGCAATGGGTCTATCTTTGAATGATCCAGTCAGTCCAAACTCATTTTGAATCTTTCTCAGTGTTTCGGCTTCAGAGACCAGCTCTATCATACCTGAATTGTAAACAGCTTTTGAATGATAATAACCAGGCTTGTAGAGTATGAAAGTTCCATGCATGCAGCATGAGTTGTTGAGCGATTTTCAAAGAATCATTTTAACCGATTTTGTGGGTGACTCTTATAGAACATTTTGTGCTGATTACGAATAGGTATACCATATGATTCTATGTTTAAGATGGCATTTTAACCTCAAAAACACGTTTTTTGAACCTTGATTTTCAAAAATTGACCCCTAGGAGTACTCCAAAAATTCTGGCCAACGAGAAATTATCCTTTCTTTTGATATTATTGACATTTAAAATTTTTTTGGATTTTTTTATCTCGATTCCAGGGTCGGATATATATATAATGTTCATTACTAAAATTTCAAAGCCATTGCAATAGCTTCATTTTCTTCGACAATTCGCTAAAACGACTATACCATTGGAAGTAGCTTCAAATTTCCTTTAAGAGAGGCCTACTACTGTCTTCATCAGTAGATTTTCAAGGCTTAAAATCCAGCCCAAAGTTCACATTTCAAGAATTTTCCAAAATTTGACTTTTCTTTCCCCATCGTTTTGCTTGTAAACCAGGGCTGTTGAGCTGGGCAGTCAACGGGATAAACGCCCTCAGGATCTCAGCTTTCCAACAGTGTAGTACTTTTTGATTTTGGTGCAGTAATTGAGGGAAAAAATGGAGTTTGAATGCGAAAAATCATGGGTTAAATCGAGTGTTTTGCTAAGCTAGTGAACAATTGAGGTAAATCTGAGCGATAATAATTTGGAAAAATTCTATCAACAAACAAAGATTACCAAAATATGAGTTGGATGTGATGATGTGTCCAAAAACTCACTCTTTCTCGGAAAATCAATTTTGTATCAGTCAAAATGAATCGGGAGTGTCACCATTCGATTCAGCGTGAAAAATAACCAGGTAAACGATACTTACCTCCTTCAGTCATCACCCTCAAACACTCGATTTGTGTGAAAACATGTATTTTTTTGCATTCAAACGCTATTTTCTCCCTCAATTAGTTCACCAAAATCAAAAACTACTTCACTGTTGGAAAGCTGATATCCTGAGGAAGTTTTTCCTTTTGAGTGCCCAGCTCAACAGCCCTGGTTTAGAAACGATGCGTGAAAGAGAAATCAAATTGAAACTTGAATTGTGAACTTTGGGCTGGGTTTTGAGCTATGAACATTTTTAGAGTTTTTTCAATTTTAAGTTTTTTTGTGGACCTTACCTAAAACAGCCATAAATCCCTCAATTTACTGTGTAAAATAAAAAATGGATATACCATTGGAATGAGCGTTCAATTTCCAAAGAGAGAGGCCTTCTATCTACATCAGTAGATTTTTATAGCTCAAAACCCAGCCCAAAGTTCACAATTCAAGTTTCAATTTGATTTCTCTTTCACGCATTGTTTCTAAACCAGGGCTGTTGAGCTGGGCACTCAACGGGAAACACTTCCTCAGGATAGCTTTCCAACAGTGTAGTAGTTTTTTATATTGGTGAACTAATTGAGGGAGAAAATAGCGTTTGAAAGCAAGAAAATATGGGTTTTCACGCAAATCGAGTGTTTGAGGGTGTTGATACCTCACAATGACTGAAGGAGGTAAGTATCGTTTACCTGGTTATTTTTCACGCTGAATTGCTAATCTGAGCTTTTTTCAACACCTACAAAAATGATGAATTTAGTTTGGAAAATTAAGTGTAAAATTTGATAAGGAAAATGTTGATGGAAATTTTTTTTTTTTTTCGTTTTAGATTCGTATATTAAACTTTTCAGGAATTTTTCAGTAAGATGTTATGGCCGGTGGGGAAGGAAACAGGATAAAGGTGGTTTTGAATTCCCAATATCCAGAGCCTAATCTTCCATCTGTGGAACTCTCGCTCCATCTTCCAAACCCAGGGATCGAATAATCTTCCTCGTGTCCCTCAGTCGAAGGGACACGGCTCTGATTATTGATACCTGGGTCCTGACTTTCACCCACCCCAAGACAAGGGAGTATGGCCTGCTCCATTTCTTGGCTAGAGTACTGGCGAGTCTTTTTTTGGAAAACTGTATACTCCCTATGGAGGGCACCGTCACACGAGCAGATGAGGGATGTGAACGAGCCTCGAAGGTGCTCTGCTGCTCTGTCATACTTTTCGTGTTTCTGTCTGGTGGCTGTTCAGAGGCGCCACCCCAGGCAAGACCTGCCAGTTTTGCACACTCGTCCCTAACGCTGTCGTGTCCCCTTTTCACGAGGCCTCCTCTCTTGCAGTTGAGTGCATGGTTCAAATCGAACGGGGCACCGCAACCGTCGCACTTTTCAGGAAGCTCGAGTGGGGCGCAACGACCAACATCGTGTGGCCTCGCTCCTGCTCAAAATCTGAAATCTGCCGAGGGTTCACCGAGGGGTGGCCCCCACGAGCACCCGGCCAGGCAGGTGGGCGGTGAAGAGGGGCGAGGAAACGCCTCCCCCTGCATGCATCTTTATACTACATTACTGCCACTCGTAGTTTCTGAGCCATCCCTTGGCCCCTTAAGGTGGGTTTTCCTAGTGACGGGGTTTTTCTGTCGCGGGGGATGGAAGACACCGATGAATCCCGTTGGATGGAGAATGAAGTACCACGCAGCATTTCATATTTTCCTGTGAGTGTGTTGGAACCCGACGTCACGTGGCGGGACAACCATTTTCCCCGGAGCTCTCTGGTGAAAACAATGTCCTACTGTGAGAAAAAAAATTTTTTGGTGGCCATCATAGACCATTTTAATTCTGTTCGTGAACGTGAGGAACATTTAATTATGGCTAAACTCCTTCGACGGAAGCCAATGGATGAAAAGTTTGAAGAAAGAGAAAATACGGAGCTTACAACATCCTAATTACTCGACACCTCCTAGACAATGGGGTGAAATTCAAAGAATTTAGTCGGTTCATGACCGATCAATTCTTCTTCTTGTTGTATCTGGTCTCCTGGACTTCTGGTACAAGAAAAGGTGACACCCGAATCACAGAATACACAACAGCGAGATTTAATCTGATTCCAAATATGGTCAGTGTTGAGCGAGATGACTCCTCCTGAACCACGCTCGCGTTTTACGCTGGCGGAAGACGCCCAAGTAAGACGTCCTCAGCTTTCTAGGAAAACGGTTGCCTTATTCTTCCATTGAAGGAGTGGGTTGTTGTGGCTTATTCCATTCCACGTGACGGAAAAAACCTGTCGCTAGGAACACCCTAATCACCTTAAAGGTGATTTGCGGTTAACCAAGCAATTATTGTTGCTCTGCTGACCAGCGCCTCACGTTAAGCAGACGGTTAAGGCAGATAGCAGGTCACTAACTTTCGGCAATGTTTGAAAAACTTCAAATCAGAAACTCACCTTTTTTATGGCCTGTAGGTACACAACCGAAAGTAACCATTTTGAGATCGAGTCCTTCTTTCAACCACAATTTATCCATCAAGTGAATCATTTGCAAAGTCAACATGTCCTGCTGCAAGTCATCGCCAACCTTGAAAAATCAAAATCAACAGTAATGTTGCACTAAATGGTTGGTTCAGGATATCACGTTGTTACCATTGTAACAGATTGTATGGAAATTGTCGACTTAGGTTGAGCAAAACGCAGTCCATTTATCATTTTTAAGAGCCTTCAGACATAGCCTATAAGCCCTGAATTAAGCTGTAAAAGTGGACTGAATTTTTCCTCAGCCTGAATCTATACACTGAACATCAATACCTCGAACATCTAAACTTAACAATTGTAAATTTATTTAGCTGAGTTTATTGCAGCGAAATGTAACTAATGGAATTTGTGTTGCTTTTATTATTTCATTTGTAAAGTGCGCCACAGGATAAGGGATAGCTTACTAAAGATAGTGTAAAAGGGCAGCCTTTTCAGACCAAATAATAACAACAAATCATTTATGGTGGATATTCCTAAATTCTAAATATGATAATTACAACATACATAGTTTAACAATCAGTTCAACATAGGATTCGAAATATTGAAATTTAAACAAACGTGAATATTTTTTTTAAATTGAGGAATTATTAAAAAGGGAGGTACCAAGAGAGATGGCAAACACACAGACATAAGAATACTCACCTTGAAAATAGCAGGGATTATCGTATCTTCTTCATTTGTGAAGTTTATCTTGAGAGGCAGAGTGTTGGAAGGGAAATACGATGATGATTGTACTTGAATTCCAGTAACAAACAAACTGGGGCTCAGAGGCAAGCATGTAGGGGATGAAATTAAAGAAGAATGAATGTTGCGTAACCCTTGAGTGAGGGTTGCCATTCTAGTCTTATGGTCATCCTTACTTGTTTTCACACTGTCAGCCACTCCCGCAAGACCCTGCACCCATAAATCAATTGAAAACAGTTCGAGTAATGATGAGATGAAAGACATACATAATGAATGGACGTACCAATAAAGAATATACAGAATAGTGCTTACAAACATTAAAAGAGACATACCTTGACAAGTAACTGCTGACTCATGACTGCTTTCCTAAGAGCATCACCTGAAACTGCTAGCAAAGCTCGAAGAACTAGTTGCAATCTTCTAAAATATCTTGCCTCACAAACACGAGATTTTTCTGGCACACCAGCTTCACATGTGTTCTGTGGGACAAGCAGATAGAATTCGAAAATAATATTTTTACCAAATCACGAGAAAATATAATATTGAATAGGAGTTTCATGAGGTATCAATCTATCTATACATTACAGGATGACCAATGATTGATACAGAGGCGGACACCATCTACCCTCGGCCCATCTACACTCCTTGGACAAGAAAGGAATGAGGAAGACCCCATGACTGACAATCGGGTGCTCGATGTCATCTCAGGACAGATGCATCGGGACGTCTGCAAGAACTTTAGGCCACAGACCTATGTAAGGAGAGCTCGAGCCAACAATACACTCCCTGGAAGAGTAATAGGAGGGAATGTGGACGCTCCTCAAGATCAGCTCTCTCTGCCCCGGGGACTCACACAGAATCAGCTACCTTCCTCAACCCTATCCTGCTTGGTTGGTGGTCAATCGCGGGGGACTGGTCTTAATGGTAAAGTCGTCTGAACCTTGTCTTTCATAGGTTTCTTCCAGTTTTCTCTGGATGGAATAAGCTTAAAATTAAGATACGCATCGTAAAATGTGTAATTATGATTTTATAAAGCCGCGGTTACACTTGCAGTGTTGGGCCCAACACCGAATATTCGCCAATACTCGTCCTGCAAGTGTAATTGCGGGACAAATGACCGAATGTTGGCAAATATTGGTGCTCAGGGATGATAGCTCAGAAGGCGGTTTTTTGTCCCGAGTCAAAGGCAGCGAGCATTGGCCAATTAGTGTAGAGTGAGTTGTACTAGGGTTGAGAGCCAACACCGCATGTGTGTGCGGGGTGCACGTGCATTGGCGAATATTCGGGAGAGCATGGACGAATATTCGGTGTTAGGCCCAATACCGCAAGTATAACCGCGGCTTTACATTCGCAATTCAAGGAATTTTCAAAATCACAAACGTGAAAAATAATACAAAGGATTTGAGCTTCGTCAGGGCATGGTTGAGGGGCTTCCCAAGCTGGGCGTCCCAAGCACCCTTAAGGGCATGGACCCAGAAAGCCAATGGGATTGCGATATCTACTATTATCGATGTTTTAGCATCAATTTATATACTATCGATAACTTACGATAGACTATCAAAACTCCAATTCGAATAATTTTTAAAAACTTGCACTTATTGATTGGTTTTGAATAGCTGGCCAGATTAAACAATTATTTCTAATTGGCCCTCTTTGTTGGGGTCCTCTTCCTCTTTGTTGGGGGGGGGGGGGGGGGGGGGGGGCTCTATTGACAGTAAGAAGTAACTTCCCTTCTGACGCTGGTAACGTGACGCAACAGGCTACACCTGCCTGTTTGTTGGCGATTGTTTTAAGATTTGATTTGCACCTCACTAGTCAAGATCTGCTAACAATTAATATTTACACCCCTCAAGTCGTAAGTCTTGAATAAGCAGGTACCTACGTATAGCACTTACTGTTTTTCATTAGGGAGATAATGTTCCCAGGCTTAGGGAAATAAGTCTTATGAATACAAACCCTACATACGTCGTATTGTCAATATTCCCAACTTGTGATAGTGAAAGACATGCATGTGAAAGGCATTTTAATATTAAACTATAAATACCTGAGGAGTATCACCAGGAAGCTCATGGACCAGTAACCAATAAAGATGATGAGCAACTCGAGGTGAGCTAAGGGACCTGTCAAGGAGAAGTTTTGCCAATGGAGATGCCTCATAGTTTTCATACTTTAAAGCTTGAACTATTTGAGGGGAATAGTCCACGAATTGATCATTTGTTAGCCGTTTGATCCACTCCACAGCCTTGTTACGAACAACGTTGTCTGGGAAACTATAAATTTGAAACGTGATTCCATCATCCATCATGAGGTAAGACAATGTTATATGAATAGAACATTAGGACGACTCACCACGGAAGTAGCAACTGAAGAGCACTAACAGGATCCATTTCGGTCCAGTAATGCACCATTGAATGTAGATCAGGAAGACATGAAAAGTCCCAGTTTTGTGCTGCTAATAACACCTTAGGTAATGCCTGAGAGTGATTCAATAAATAATGCCGCTTCTCCCATAACACTTCTCGCTCCGTAACTTTTGGACTGAAAATATAAATATTGTTTCCTTACTCATGAATAATATACTTGTATTACTTGGTTTTATTATTTTGAGTATTCATGGAGGACAAAAGGAAACAGATGGATCCATTTTAAATTCAGAACTTTCCTTGAACGATTTCATTTGATTTTTTTTCATGTAGGAGATTTTTCATTGATGGCTTGGAGCAAATAGAAGCAAATGAAAATAATGAAGATTTATCGCAAGCTAGTAGAGATTTAGGGGAGGAATCAAGCGTTGAAAAGCTGGAAATCGTTTCAATCACTTGATTCGGCGCCTTGAAGAAGTAGGTAGTTAGTAATCCAAGTTCAGAACATCCCAAGAAGTAGGAAATTTCGGAATTTTTTCAGGTCATCACTAAACAAAACTTCTAACCAAAAATGTTACTCCTAAGAAAATAGAAGAGCATTACATTCTGCAACGAATGGCAATCCACAATTTAAAATTTGACTCAGTGATGATGGAGACCATAAGAATAGCTATTTTTCTCACTTAACCAAACCCAAGTTAGTGAATTTCAAACGTATTTTGCATTGAAACGATATAACTTGAGAAGCAACAAATTCTGAGTTCATTCACTACAGATTTTTTCAAATTCGGTCAATTATTATAGATAGATACATAGAGGAAAGTTGAATTCTCAATGTTGCAGCTTAGGCGCCAACGCGATAGATTCTACCTTAATTAATATAACTCCATGAAGTTCTTACCTCTATATTACCAATATTTCATGAGTCACAACCAGCTAAAAATTGTTTGAAATTGCATTACAAGTTCTATTCATGCAGCACGAGTGAATCAGCGAACCTTCAAAGGACCATTTTCTAGCATTGCATAATACATAATTTTTTCAACCAACTTTTAACGATTATTGTTGAACTAGAAACTTTGGGTAGTTTTCCTCCAATTCCATGAAACGGTTCTTTATAAAGGGACTTTTGACATTTGAAATTGGTCCCCTATAAGTGCTCCAAATATTCTGGCCAACGAACTCATCCTTTCTTTTGATATCCAAGTCATGTTGGCACCTCTTCCTAGATCAGATATCATCAAGAGCGACGCGCATTATATAAATAATGTAGGTACATACATCCGTATGTTTGGTGATAAATGGTTGTATATTTTCGCGCTGAATCACGTGGTGATGGCAATTTTTCTATTCACAGGTCAAAAGTTAAACATCTGGGATGGTCCATTTATTTTTTAGGATGATACAAATCGAAAAATAAGTTTAAAAGTCCCATTCATGCGGCATGAGTTGATGAGCGAATTTTCAAAGCATGATGTTAACCAACTTGGTGGGTGATTCTTATAGGAAATTTCACGCTGATTCCGAATATACCATATCAATAGTAAAAGTGTAAGACCTCGTAAGTCAGAATTTGCGGATATTGCGTGGTTATTCTGCCTATCGTTTCAGCTCCGTAAATAAATAACCCACAAAACCCCAAATAAATCACTGCTAATTGAAACTTAGGGCAGACCAAACAACGCAGTTCCACCATCCCATAGTGGTATATATATAGTGTTAAATTTCAGGAATAGTTTTAGAATGGTCTGAAACGTATTCCCATGAAGAAAGATTCAAAAATTCGCATAATTTAAATTTTGAAGCCTATGAACATGCGCTATAAGTTAGGTAGCGTTGAAATTTCAACTTTTTAGACATTTCATGAAATTTTGATTTGAGATTTTAAGATATACTCGAATAATTATGAGGAGTTGCCAACTGAATCGCTCCTGAGAAAAATAGGAGGGAGGGAACGTCTCATGGGAAAGTCCTACATCATGAATGAAAGTGTTAAATTCCATTATTCGTTTCAGAAAGTCCCAAAAAGATTTTTCCATGAAAACAATTTTCAAAACTGTGAATTGTAAAATTGTTGGACTCATTACAATAGCTTCATTTTTTCTCAAAAATTTGCTAAAATGTTAGTGGCTTTTTGAAAAATCAAAGAACTCTTATCATTTAATGCATAAAAAAAGATCCCTTTTGGACCCAAATACTCAGGTTCACGTCCTGAGATAGTGCAAACTTAGATTAATTATATTGCACCATAAATAAAACATTAACAGCTTTCCACACTCATCACATTTTTTTTTTCTTTTTTTTCCACATCATCCAAATTTTTGTGTCTCTGGCAACTGGAGAGGTGAGAAGGAAATTCAATTAGATACCTAATTTTTTCCAATTCAATTTTCCCTTGCCAAATTTTAGTGTTCAAACTGAAATACTCACTTGGAGAAACAATCTTGATTAATAGTATCGAGTAGTTGCTGCTGTGTTGCACAATCAAGAGAGAAAAAATCGTATGACTTTGGTTTTTCCAAGGTGTCTATTTCGGGGAAAGACACTTCATAACCATAATCAGGAAGTTGAATATCTGGAACATGTTGTCATCACGTTATACGTCTGAATATGCGTATTAAATTTGGGTTAGCACAACTAGATAACGCCCTAAATGGTCCCCTATAAATTTCAGTCCTTTATGATCAATAGCTGCCTCTGCTCATGAGCTTACGTGAATCTCCTGAAAAATTTCTGGCATCACGACTGTTAGGCAACATCCAGTCGTGACAGGTCGGACCAGTATCAATCTTGGTCAGGACGCTTCCAAATCCCTAACAAGAGATTGACATCAGCAGAGCCTCATCATCTTTCAATTGAGCTCTATGTTTAATTTATATATATATATATATATATATATATATATTACTTAGGTACCTACCTATTAACATTAATTTTAATTTTGAAATGAATAATACAGTTTACATAGGTAACTAATTCTTTACTTCCATTTTACAATATAAACATTTTACAATATGAGGAAGCTATACTGCCCACCAAACTTGGCAGACTTATTTCTAGGTAATACAATCAAATGTGAGTTTGCTAATACCGTATTAGCTTACAGCCTCACCTAAAATAGGGTCAGAGTCGCCCAGAGGATGAGTACCAGGGTTTGGTGCTGGACCAATCCTTTTTGAGTTATCAGCTGGCCAAATAGAGAGCAGAAAATTCCCTTGATTGATATACCTGATAAATAATAAATTGATTACCAACAGTTTTCAAGTTCAATGTAATCATGATGATGTATCTACTAAGTGAACTTCAATAAAGTTATGGAAAGGAGGAGAAATGTAGGTATGCGAATGGATTAGTTGGGAACAAATTATACAAATAAGATACCAAAGATTGAATCCACTTGATATGTGCTGATCATAAAACAAGAAACAGAGATCTAATGATTCATCACAGATCGGTGATAGGCACTATGTTGTGAGCCAGCTTGACGAAACTGCTTAGGTCAGCTAGAGTTTGGCCAAGTTTTCCCAAGCTCCTCTTGCGAGCGCGCTTCCAAAATAATATGAGTTTGCGATAGCATCTTGTACACAGCTCATGCCATCATATCTACTGTTATTCATCTAATAATTTTCTATAATAAAAAAGTTGTGTTTTACGTCCGATGCATCTATTCAACACTTAAAAACGGTATAGACATCCCAGAGTACTACATTTGGCGCAGTATAATATTCAGGAACTTTATTACGTTCCTAAGGGACTTAATGTCTTGTTTCAGTGTTTGGTCAACTCGGTTAAGTTTTCGTGGATATGTTATTTCAAGACAACATCGAACTTTCATCAGATGCCCTCCACAAGACCTCCACAAGCGAAAATAGAGGACATCAATAACTTCCCTCTACCGAAAACACAACTCGATCTGAGACGATACCTCGGCGCCTTTGGCTACTACAGGACACACATTGTGGGCTCGGCAAAAATGATCAGCGCCCTGACCTCGCTCCTGGGTTCAAAACACGACGATAAGAACAAGGTAATCGACTGGACCCCCAGCATGGAAGAAACATTCAAAAAATCGAAAGAAGCATTAGCTACGGCGGCTACATTGACACACCCAGATCCTACTTCAACTCTGCGGTTAACGTGTGACACAAATGATACCCACATCGGAGGGGTCTTTTGGAACAATGGGGTCTGCGCATGAGAAATAAAAATTGGAAAAATCCCATTAATTATATTATTTGAGTTGCCATGACTAGTAAACACTATTTATCAGGACAAAAAACTCCATGTGGGAGTAGAAATCGTCATGTTAAAATGGAATGTTTTGAATTTCGCGGGGTGGTGTAACGTAGGTAACTCCAGAGGTACGTACGTCACACCCCTGCTGTCCCCTTCGAAACCCGTACGTGTCTTTCCGACATTCTCCGCATGGATGCGCTTCGACCAATCAGCGCGCTACATTTCCGCGCGCATTTCTTCAAACGTTCACATTTCTCTTCGTCGATAAAAAAATAGGGAGACCACATATTTATGAAATAACCCCACTTTGGCCATCTTGAATCGATTCCCTTTCAATAAAAATTGTAAAAAAAAAAAAAAAACATGCGCAGACCCCATTATCAAATGAGACTCCGCGACCTCTGTGATTTTTTTTTTTTTGAAGGCCCTATCACAAGAGCAGCAGAACTGGGATACCTACACCAGAGAATTGTACGCAATATACGTCTTTCTGAAGTTCTGGCAAGAAGAAAAGTCGACGGTAGAAAAGTAGCGATCCTCAACAACCACAAACCACTCACCACGAAATTAGGCAAAGAGAACGCCTACATGAACAAGAAACACACCCAATGGCTCATGTTCATCTCGCAAATAACACACAAAATCTGTTACATCCCAGGGCAGAGCAACCTAGTAGGAGAAGCACTATCCAGACCCACAATCAAGACAATCGATTCTACACTCCTATACCAACAGAAGGAAGCACAAGACAGGTGTCCTCCGTCCCATCATCTATTGGAAAAAGTACAACTTGTACTGATACCCAACACAGACGTCCACCTCCACTGCAATTTCGACGGGACACTACCTTGTCTGTACAGACCACCAGACATGCATAACTGGATATTGCATCATATAAACGAACTGGGACACCCTTCACCCAATACGACAGCAAAAAAAGGTATCAGCGAGATATTTTTGGCCAAAAATGATTACGGATGCAAAAACATTTGCCAGATGCTGCGTCGAGTGTCAAAAATTGAAAACAGGAAGGCACCCCAGCTCCAACCTTTCACTGCGTTCACAACATTCTCCCATGTACATGCTCGATATATGCGGAGAGTTCCCTACCACCACAAATGGTAACAGATGCCTATTCACCATGATTGACAGAGCCACGTCATGGATAAAGGCAATCCCGATCATAAACATCACCGCTAACACCATCACAAAGTTTGAACATTGGGTGGCACGGTATGGGGCACCCACGACAGAAACCACTGACTAGGGAACACAGTTTGAGAGCGAGCTTTTCAACTGCCTCTAACAGAAGCTGGGAGTACATACGGACCTTACCTTATTGCCATAGTTGCAATGGAAAAGTAGAAAGAATTGACCGCACCCTCAAGGCGTCTCTCATGGCTACAGGAGGACCATGGATACAGGCACTCCCTGGAACCCTTCTATCAATGAGAACAGCCATATCCTCAGATACCGACACTTCGTCATTTGAGATGGTTTTCGCATAACAAGGGTGAACACCTGGCAATTTATTTTATAATCCAGCACAGAACTCGAGAAAACCATTTCAACAGGTGACATCCCGGATTCACCATGACATGAGACGAGATTCACCAAAAGACCTCCGAGATTGTACTCACGTCTTCGTAAGAATACTTACAGCAAAAAGGGTGCTACAACAACCCTACAAAGGACAATATAAAATAATCGAACAGAGATAAAACAGAGATTCCCACTACAACAGGTTAAACCAGCTCACCTATTACATGGACCTGAGGTCAAGATCACGCCCACCGAGATCCCCACTCCAGCAGCATTGGAGACGGAGGTCTCCTTGAAACTCGAGGACTGTCTATAAATCCTGCCCTCAAACTCACACAACAGTACAGCTTGAAGCAAGTACCAAAATACACAACACATATATGCCATATTAACAATTAATTTCAGTTCAAAATACAGTGGGCTGTTTCCATCAATGAATAAGAAATGGTAGGTGATGAAACGTAAGGAAAAAATTACCCGTTGTAATCAAAAAGTTGAATGGATGCCCATCCAAGTTCAACTTGTTGAGGTGCTGGTTGGGCTTGGCCATCGCTATAGGTTATCCCATATATGACAATGACGATTCGAGATTCTCTGGGGAGAGAACTAACCACATAAGGGTGCCTGAAATAGAGAATTCCCCGTAAGGGTTTTTTCATACTCGTTGTTAACAGCTAACAAGTGATTCATTACTTATTGTTCTACGCACTTGATATGATGAAATTAACCAACATATTTCTTAACACGTTCGGTGCAGTGACGATCTTGAGAAGGTTCCCCTGTCCCCCTATAGTGGTAACGGGTTTCCTTAAGCTCTGTCCACAGTATGCCGCCTGGCACAGCCACCCGGGAAAGCCACTTGACAATGTGTTTATTCACTTGACATTTTGAACATTTCATACATACAAGTGAGCCTAAAATCATGGACAAAATACGTTGTTTAGAGATGTTATTTGTACAAACAAACAGCCAAAATGAAGCTAAAGCCAGGCAGCACATCCACACTACAAAGGGTGGGCCCGAGCCGGCTTCCTTTGATCCCGACCAACTTTGTGCGGGTTGCTTTTTGGCAAACCCAGTCCAAACTTGTGTGGCTTTGCCAGGCGGCCTCTCCCGGCACAGGCTGCCTGGCATAGTGTGGACATAACTGTATTTCCACCAGTGTGTTACACCTTGGTGTAACTATTCCTATTTGTCACTGTTTCAGTTCCTTTTGGCTATGGGGATCGACTTTTAGTGTACTGGTTCATTGGGGGGGGGGGGGGGGGGGGGGGGGGGGGTCAACGTTTTAAGATATTTGATAGACAGTTGAGAGATGATTAGCGATGTCTAGAGATGGGGCAATGAGGTGTACAGGGATGCGTGCCGATTGTGAATAAGGAACTGGCGAGAAGCCGCAGAAGATCTGAATCGGTGGAGGTATGTAGTTTGTCAAGATAATGGCTAGCCATCGCTGATCATCTCTTAACCACGTCTAAAAAATCTCTCAATACTTGACTTGAGTAACAGTGACAACAAAACAAAACAGGTACGCCGAGAACTGGTGCAAATAACAGGGGCCCGATAATAACTGTTTTGTCAAGGAAGGCAGGGGAGGTAGACGCCATTTAAAACATAACTACTGAGCAACGCATTCTAGCGAAGATTATGTTGGTTTTCTAAAACCAGTCTGTACTGGGATGATAATATGGATAGGAGATAGTTCTTGAGTAAATGAAAGGAGCGACTGGATAACCCCCCCCCCCCCTGAATAGAATCAGGCTTCTCAGCCCCGCAGAACGCCTAGTATGAATGGAATCCCATCCAAGTTCAACTTGTTAAGGTGTTTGGACGTGAACATCTAATTATAAAATGGCCACTGCAAGGAACGTGCTAAGGCTAAGGTTTAGCAATGAGAAATTATCATTCTCTCTGCTTTGATAGTATTATGTAAATAGAATGTACCAAAATATTTTAATAAAATTACTTTGCAGCGAAGACCAGTCTTGGTTTGAAACCGTTGGATTCAGAAATATTAGATGATGAAGTTTTTGTTCCAAGAGGTCGAGTACCATGATAAATCTGAGCATCCACTCTAAATGAATCGTACGCCCAATCAGAAGGTATCCGATGGAGGCAGCCAATATAAATATCTCGAGAATCTTGTAGTTCCGAAGAGTACTTGACGACTTCAATTAAAAGAAAGTATGTTGATCAGAGGTTAGCGTACTAAAAATTGAATATGGGTTGCCATGCTGATAAAATTTGACTTCATTTACCTCCAGTACTTCTAACAGGAGCGGATAGCTGGAAATCAACTCTATACATGTGACAGTACATCTGGATTAGAAGTTGTACTGATGCTCTGATTCTGTCACAACAATCGTACACGTTGTTGGAAGATGAATAGTCCCCCAACATAACCTCGGAATAATCACCATCATCATCAACAATTTCCGGTTTAGTTCGAACATTCATCTGAAAGATGAATAGCAGAGTTCAAACGCCAACTGAAGGTTTTACAATAGCAATTTGATTTAAGAAAGAGATAGAAAACATAAAAAAGAATTGAAGACTAAGAGTCGGTACTGTCTAGGTTGAAGTTTGAGGGGTTGGGGAAAACTCCATTTATCATGAGACAGGACACGAATTGTATCATTTTCTTTAATCTGGTCATTGATACGAGTACATTGCGAGAAATAGGCGACAAGTTAAGTAAAGTAAGGTAAACAACTATTTCAGGCATAGTCAACAATCTGTGACCATCCTCTTAGGTATGACTGAACCATAGCAGCAGAAACGTCGCCAAATCGTATAGTTTCAACTTTGATACAAGTATCAGGGGGTCCACACATTGGATGCACGGGATAAGTCAAAAGCTAGCAGGGATACGGATTGCAGGTCCATCTTCATTGCAAAATGGTAGGTACTAACATTCATCAAACACAATTACTGATAGCATGGGGCTAACAAGAGATGATGTTAGGTCAGTGCCATAGAAGGTTGCGTAGCATCGGCCCTCAACACCGCCATCAAAGTAGAACAGTCCTACTATTAGGATGGTCGATTGTAATTGAAACTATCGATCTATCGATTGTTGCACCCAATTAAAATGCAATCGATTTTTTCTTCAAATAATCATTGTTTTATTTTTTTTAGATGACTTTGTTCTTCACAGCAAGTTTAGTATTAGTTTCTAGGAACCCTAGGTGGACTAAGTTTCTACGAAATTCATCGGAGAAGGTGGAGGCCATATTCATAATATTTCTACGAATACGCCACCAAAGGCGAACCATGTTCACTATCCCTCTGCTAATTATTTTCTTCCACTTTATTTCATCCGTTTTCACATGCGTCTTCCAATTACCGTACGTGCTGCCCCCGAGTCGTACAACATTTCACACTCCTGACCATTTAAAACAACTTTCAGCATAACTTTACTTCCCAAAGCCATTATTTGATTTAGCTCACTGCCCGTCTCATAACATCTTGTTGTTTCTCTCTCTGATTCTCTTCGAAAGTGACTAGTAATTTCCTTGGTTCGAAGTTTCTTATTCTACGTACTGGCCTGTTCCCTGATCACTCCTTGTTTTTTAATTTCTCTTTAACTTGCCTAGTGAATGAGTGGTCTTGTTTTGACCCTTCTAATATCTGCAGTTTTGACTGCTGTGTTTTTGCGCGTTCTAGACCTATTGCTGCTGCCTCTACTTGCTGGAATGTAGCTGTATTGTTTGGATGCAGTCTAATAAGCTCTTCTTGCCATTGTATGTCATTAATTAATTACGAGACCAGTTGGTTCGTACGACATTTCGTTATCTATCTTCGTTATCTACGAATGGAAGATGTTGTCTCCTAGTCTGTCTCGACATTTTGTGTGTTTTTTTAATCCACAGCGCCAATGTAAAGTAGCACTCAGGTTTAGTTGAAAAACTGAAGTTATACTTTGTAAACATTGACAAAACCACATTGTGTCAACAACTTGTGTACAACTATCAAACTGTAGTGATTCTACAACTTTGTAGTGACTTGGTTGATGACACCTTTTAGGTGATTCGTGTTCACTAAAATGGCCAACAGAGTACTTTTTCTTAACAGTAACAATGCAATTTTAACGTTCACATTTTTGGCATGCAAAGACTTAGGTCAAGCGAGAAAAACTTTATTTTATAAATCCAACACATGGGAAGGGAAAATTATAACAGTCACCAAATAACTCTGTAACTGTAATGAAAACAATAACATAAAACAATTGGGTGAAATTGATACGATCCACCTACAACTTTAATAAATTGCTGACGAAATTCGCACTTCATTTTGGTACCTTCCTAATAAAAAATTTTAATAATTAGGTAGACATTGTGAAACATGAGGTATTTAAAAAGTTCGATTGTTAATGGATTAATCGATTGTTGTTGGTTGATAGCATCGAAACAATAAATTGTTGGCCACAATTGACAATCGACCACCCCTAACTACAACCTGACAAGCTGACTTTTGGGAAAATGGCCAAATACCTTCTTACACTAGTTTTGGGTCCAAATTTGTTGATTTCCTAGATGAAGGAGTGAATCTGATGGTCAAGCAAGACATAGCATTTTTCCATGGGAAAATAACGAAAAACAGTACGAACTCATTACCTAATTTGTTTCGGTGCATAGTAGTAAAGGTAGCAACAAGGTATTTGCGTACTGAGGATGTCACTATATCCGAGTGTTACATATATGGAATAATTCATATAATAATCATAGGAGAAAAATATTATGAATCTAAACTTGAAAAGACAGGTAAACATACCTAGGTATTTTATTAATGAACTCCCCCAATCTGACCCAATGGTCCAACTACTCAACTCTAAGCTGACACATACACATGAACTATTAGTAGGTATCTAGTCAAACACAATAACTAGATGAGTTATGGATACTAGAATTTACCTTGTTTAGTGGAATTTCCTTGCAAGCTTGAATGAAATCGTCCAGGGCATTAGTTATCTGTAAGGGTTCAATATTTCCCAAAACGGAGCAAACAACTTTCACGGCTTGTCTGACGCTGCCAGTTTGTAAATTTGCTATACTATCGAAGGATCCGTTTAAATGTACTTCTTTACATGTTGAAATCACTCTTTCAATTTCTTTTTCAAGGGTTTCTGAAAAAAAAAAAAACAATTAGGAGAGTAAACATGGAGGCCTCTGAAGGACTCAAGGAAACATTAGTATAGAAATAAATAAACTGATTTATCCTTTCTGATCTGTCCCTGGGCGCTCTAGCTGAAAACTGAGTTGGAGGCACAACCCTCTCCTACTGGAAAATAACAACCCTCTCAACAAACACACTTCCCCTATCTCCCCTCTATCTCTATGCCAACATACGCCTCCCAATGTGGACCTTGTATATAATGAAATCTGCTCGTGAGCTCAATCTTCAAAAAGGACACTCAGGGAAAAAGCAGAAAGGATGAATCATTTCATCATCATATTCCATTTCATTTTTTTTTTAAATTCATTTTTCTTTTTTTTCATATTTTTAAAAAATATATGTTTACCTTTTTCTTACTGAAAGTATCCTTTAGCTTATTTAGTGAAATCATTCAAGTAAATTCTGTGCATAAGAAAAAAACTCAGAAAGAATGAAACAACAAAATTGTAAAAAAAAGAAAAGAATTATGTACTACAACTGCCTTTATTTATGTCGCATATTATTATCACTACGGTTCTTTCCTGAAAATTATCCTACAAGAACTTCAACTAGTCCCTGGATAGGTCTATGACCTTAGGGACAGAAATGTAATTAGTGTAGTCATAATTGTGGAATGTGCAATTTTAAATATGTATCCTGCATGATTTCCTCTGTGTGAATAAACGAAATTGATTTCTACTATGCTCAAATCACCAATAAATTACCCAATAATATTAGAAGAGACTCGTGCGAAATAGGCTGCATTGGTTCTTTAGGCAACAAATCATCCAGTAATATAAAGCAATCCCTTCGGTCATCTTCAGCCTAAAAGAAAAATATGATAGGTAGGTACACAAAAAATAGTACACGATTCATCAATACATAGCTGACAGACAGTGACCGAGTGATAATTCTTTAAAATTCCATCCCTGAAACAACAAACCGTACAATACACATTCGACAGCACACACATCCAATTTGAGGTTTGAAATACAGAGAAATGCCCAAAACGTGAGAAACAGCATATAGACAAGTCACTCTAATGAAAGTACCTATGAATCACCTAAAAATAAAATACTCATTTTTTATCATTCACTGACTATACATTCATGTCTTTCAACACTCCAGATATTTAGGTCTTGAAGCGGCTGTTGATGACAAATTAATGAAAATTGAATAAAACCTTGTGAGCAAATGGGTAATTATCATGATTTGCGAACTCCTCTTTGGTTAATAGTATGACAATATAAGCGCAAAAATATCGAGGAATCGGGAAAATATGGCTTCTCCAATTTTCGAAAGACATTCATAAACCGGATTTCAAAAAAAGGAGTAAAATCCGTTGATGTCGTAGCTAGTGCTGTAAATACGCTGTTATTGGGAGGGGCCTGCTGGTTTGTCTTATGTTAGGTTTAGCTGATCCTAAGCATCTCGACCCATCCAATCTAGCCGTTATTTCCAATGGGGACCCTTGAAAACCCTGAGTTCTGATTTCCAGCTCAAAATGTTCATTAAGGCTCTAAAATGGGTGAGGAGATCACGCGAGACGTAATCGGGTGGGGAGTGGCGATGTCATCTGTACCTTTTTTACGGCGCTCGTTTCCAATCACTTTCAATTATCGAATAACCCACATATAGCACCTTTCCAGAAAGTTCTCACTGAAATCTTTTGGTTTAACGAACAAAACGGAACAGCGGAATTGCCCATTGACAAGTTTTTAGGCTCGGCCATCAGACTCTTAGGTGAGGCTTAAGTAATTACACTTATCAGACAAACTTCACTATATTTACCTAAACACGACCAAAATCTCAATTTTCGACCGACCTGAACACAAAACCATAAAAAAAATCGACACTTCAACTTCTTCCAGGTACCTACTTGAGTATGTGTGGGTGCTGGGTGTGCTGATGCGTACACATTTCTGCGAACCCCCATTACTACACGGCCCAATGGTCAAAAAATCTGAAATTTTCGAGGTATTTTGGGATAAGGCCCTTGTTGGTCCCATATAAATTTCGTAACATTCGGATAAGTATTAGAGACTGCACATGCGCAAACGTGAAATATTCAAGGATTACTCAGATTAATCTAATTTGTTCAAAAAGCAACTTATTTCACAAGTTACGAATTTTTTCTAACATGTAGGAAATATAATTAAAAATCTTGTGCCAATTCGGTGTTTTTCCCATAATTGGATGAGACAACAAAAATAATCAGAAACAGAAAGGGGAATGTACCATGTCTTTAAAATAAATTCTTTCTGAATAGGTGCCGGGAAAACTATTCTTTTAGTTTTCAAATAGCAAGCCTACTTTACCATAGGGCTGGTGATCAAAAAAAAATAAAACAAAGAACCTCATGATTGAAATCATTCTGATTTGGGAATGAAGACTCAGAAAAATACTAGTGGGTGAAAGAAATTATAATTATGGAAAATGAATTAATATTTTTGATGTAGGTACTTGGATAACTAAAAAATCCGAAGAAAATGATGAAAAGTAGGTACCTATTAAAGTTCAATATAAAAATAGGATCTTGATGACTTGCTGTAGTGATGAAGATTATGAAGGTCTCATTGGGACCTGATGCTGAATTAGGAAGAGGTGAAATTGGCTTTCGGGAAGTTTGAAATTGCCAGAGAAGATAGGTAGGTAAATTCTGGAGATCTCTTCCAATGAAGATAAGGTTCTGAAGGGGAACACTTTGGGATGCGCACCAGTTGAATATTAAAATTGTGGTGAATGATGATGAGATTCAAACGACTTCTGACAAAGACTGACTGACGAACTGCGATTCCTCAGGTATTGGAGAGGGGTTGGGGGGCAAGATCCAGGGTCCGAAGAGATTACAGATGAGGTCATCCTTCCTACCTAAGCGCTCGATAGGTAGTACCTACTGATTACCTTTGAAATGTCCTACTTCATACCTACTCAAACACTTTCTATTCTTCTTGAGAGTACTCATTGAGTAGAGCTCGGTCACAAGAAATCCCCCCCCCCCCTCCCCATTGCGTTTTTTGCCCAAACCCGTTGAATTTCCTAGTGGTTTGCCCACAACCAAACTGCCTGAAAATTCAATGGGTTGGGGAAAAAACGCAATGGTCTCAGCAAAAGTAGTGGGCTTGGGCAGGCACGGAAGGACAGTACCTGCCATTAGGGATGGAAACGATATATCGATACATTGGAAATATCGAAATATTCCGTTCGATACATCAGACATATCGATATACCTTTGGCAATATATCAACTGATCGATATATCCCTTTCTATTTGCCATCCCTACCAGGCACGCGGAAAATAGTTTATTTTTTGTATAGTTGAGATGATACTCGTCGTCACTTCAAGTCCAAGTTATACTTCGTCACGCTGGTTTTGCAAGTATATTTTTTGTTGCTACATCTAAACGTTATGGACCTGTCAGTCATCGTGCGCAATTTGGTGTGATCAGATGAATTGTGGTGTGATAAACCCTGAGTAACTACCTCTATTATTGAGTGATTAATCAATGCACCTACTAACGAGTTTGAATATGTTATGAGCCCTATGCAACAGGTACTTTCAAGGAAAAAATAGAAAGAATTGTTTCAAGAAAAATGGCACATTCCCATTGAAAGTTTTGGAAACTATTCAAATATTTGTAACTCCCACACTTCAAGAGCAGAGGATTTCGTTCTCCAATGAAGTAAAATATCTGGGAGTTGTGCTGGACCACAAACTCACGTACGTGGAATAAGCACTTGGAATATATCCTCAATAAAGGAACCCGGGCATTCTGGGCTTGCCACAGAATGCTCGGGAAAACATGGGGTCTGACCCCAAAAATGACCTCATGGTCATACAAAGCTATTGTCAGATCCATGGTCACCTATGCTTCTGTCGTATGGTGGCCAAAAACCAACTAGGGTACAGCAGTACTCCAGTTAACTAAACTGCAGAGGCAAGCTTGCCTTGGTATATCTGGACCAATGAGTACAACCCCAACAGCAGCACTAGAGATTCTTCTTGATCTCACTCCTCTTCACATTTTTGTCCAGAGGACAGCCTTCCTGGGGCTACCAGAATGTTGCAAATGGGAAGACTCAAGCTCCCTCCACGTAAGGGCAGTCATCTAGAAATAATGGACAAAATCCACACGGATCCAGTGACACTGTCAGTTTCCGACGTCATGTTGGAAAAGATGAACTTTGACTAACCATTCAAGGTGATCATCAATGATAGTGAATGCTGGAAGAGAGGCACGCCTCAATACGAACCAGGTTAACTTCTCTGGTATACAGACGGGTCTGTGATGGATGGAAGAGCTGGCCTAGGGATCAAAGGCCCCAATTACAGCCTAGCCAAACCCCTGGGTTCTGCAGCCACCATCTATCAAGCTGAGACCCATGCCATAGAAATATGCGCACAAGAGATCGCCAGGAAATGACTCAAAGGTGCGAGAATCTACATAATGTCAGATAGCCAGGCAGCCCTAAAGGCTATATCGGCCTACTCAATAACTTCTAGGATGACCTGGGACTGTCTGAACTCCCTTAGGATGGCTGCTCAGGGTAACAAATTGACTTTGCTCTGGGTACCTGAGGGAGTAGAAGGCAATGAAGAGGCCGATCGCCTCGCTAAAAAGGGATCAGAGTCCCAGCCTTTTGGCCCTGAACCCCAACTTGGGGTTACCAAGAGTTTAATTTCTCTACAGGTCAAAAGATGGGAGGATAACAAAAGAACTGCATATTGGCGCAACGCTCCAAAGCAGCGGCAAGCCAAGCGGTTCATTACTATTTCCAAGAAGAGGGCGAAAGCTATGCTGTCACTGAGGCAAAAGGACCTTCGCACCATAACAGGTCTCCTCACTGGCCATTGCCCGTTAAGGTACCACCTCAACAAAATTGGCAAGGCCAGGACAGCTGAATGTCGACTCTGTTGCGAAGAAGTCGAAACGGCAGAACACATACTTTGTGAGTGCCCTGCTGTAGCTACTAGATTCCGACATTTCGGTAAGGGTACTCTTGTCCCCGCCGATATTGTTCGGGAAACGCCCAAGAAACTCCTTCATTTTGTGAAAGAAGAGGTCCTAAAACGTGTACTTAATTGAAATGGGAACAGTGTCACAATAGATCAACAATGGTCTAAGTTACAAAGGGCCTGCCCCGTCCCAATTAACAAAACAAAAAAATTCAAATATGAGGAAAGTCACTTGAAGGAAATAATGGTTGCAGCTTACCTTAGCTTATAATACAATAGAATTCATAACTTTGTCTTTGATTGTTTTTTGAATGTGAGGGACTTGGGGTTTAGGTTGGTTCAGCTCCAAAGATGCTGGCTGGTTTATGCATTTTGAGAACCGAACCAACCAATACCGAAAATACAAAATGGAGTTCAAGAATTAAAGTCAAATGAAATCAACAAGATGAAAGTATGGGGATTGATGTGGGGCTAGCTATGATTCTATTATGCTAGTGATAGAAGAAGAGAAACACTAAAAATATCAAGGCCTATACACGAAGAAGTTCAATGCAATGTTTGAATGGCTTCAATGAAAAAATAACATACTGTTCGTTGAAACATCTTCTTCACTTCATTGTTGTTGAGGAGAGAAAATTCGATATCCTTATCCAACTTCAAACACTCATGAACATATTCGTAGTCAGATAATGACCTGTGAGGCTCGAGAAATTCTTCCAAGCCATGGACTTTGAGTTTATAGTCAGTAATGGAAACACAGCCGATTTCAAATGCGACATGACACAGCACGTGTTCCACAGATGAACTCACTATAAAAAAAATAATAACAATAAAAATCAATGCCTCACCTAATGTAATAACAAAACACAAAATAATAAGATTTTGGTCATTGAACAGTTACTTCTCGATCAAAGTAATTCGAGATAATCTAAAATATAAACCTTAAGTAGGGTGGATTATACCATTTGAACTTACACCTTGCGAAACGCAACAAGTAATAGGTTATGATGGCTATTTGTAACTGTAATACGTAAAACCGGACTCAGGGCAGAATAATTGAAAGGGTGTCTAGAATAAGGGCGTATGTTACAAAATTGAAATGTTACGTGAATGTGTATGTGTATGTGTGAATGTTATGTGTATGTAACAGGAATGAGGTAAAAAACTCATTTGCACTGGTTAGTGAAGTTCTTTTTTTTTGTTTTTTATCCACAATTTCTTTATTGGAAGCATAACATAACAACTGAGCTTGGCCCATCAAGTTAGTTTACTTTAATACAATCTTCGACATTGTGTAGAGTTCATAGCCCAATGGCAACTACTCTATAGGATCACTTTCTCACGAAACTTGTCACATCACGTATGTAACGTCAAGAGGTTCAAGAGGTTTTGTTCTGTCAAGACGCCGGATGACGTTGCTGTTGTCTAGTAGACAAAGAACTTCTGGGTTCGTGTGTTCATGAAGCCGCTGCTCTTGTTTAATCGCAAGGTCCTTAACCACTTCGCTAACAGTTTCCATCTCGAGGTCCCAGTGGAGGTCATCATTTCGTATGCACCAGGAAGCGTTGACAATACTCCTTAGTACCTTGTTCTGAAATGTTAGTATGATCTTGATGTTTGTCTTTTTCGTGCAGCCCCAGAGCTGGATGCCATACATGCAAGCAGGCCTTAGAATTTGCTTCTAGATAGGCAATTTGTTGTGTAGGGGTAGATCGAAGCACCTGCCGAGCAGCCAGTACATTTTTTTGAACTTGATATTTCTTGATCTCTTTTTTTAATGACATGTTCCTTCCATCTCAGTTTCGCATCAAGAGTCATTCCCAAATACTTTGCTGGATTGGGGTGAGGGATCTCACGCCAATTCAACATGACTGGTATCTTTGTTACGTTTTTGTTCGTAAAGTTAATGTGGGTAAATTTCTGTTCATTGAGTTTGAGTCGCCATTTTTTTGTCTATGTACTGACATTGTTATCAATAACATGTAATTTCCTAGTTGCTTCCTCTACCGTATCGCCAACCGCTAATAGAGCAGTATCACCAGCAAAATTTGGAATTGTTGTGCCGTCATCGCTAGGTACATCCCGTGTAAACAGAAGATAGAGCAAGGGCCCGAGCACGCTACCTTGATTTATTAAGTAGAACTGCTTTGGTAGATCTCTCTCAAGTTTGCATTAAAGCCCTTGGTGCCAGACTTTGTCAAAAGCTTGGGAAACATCCAGGAAGGTGCCTGAGCAAACTTTTTCCTTTCTAAGGCTGGACGTCCAGTGGACGCGAATTTGGGCAAAGAGGCGAACGCGAATAGGCAGAACGGGCAAACTACCGAATTCACCGTTCGCCTCTTCGCAAAAATTCGCGTCCACTGGACGTCCAGCCTAAGCAATTTTCAACTATATCAGTTAAACGATGCACTTGATCTATGGTAGAGAGTTTTTCCCTGAAACCAAACTGGTGATCGGGGATAAGTTCTCGCTCTTCGACAGTAACTTTCAGCCTTCATATAAGTAATCTCTCGAACAGTTTCGAAATTAATGGTAGCAGAGATATCGGTCTGTAAGAAGTTATGTCCTAAGGGTCTTTCCCGGTTTCAGAATCATGATAACTTCCGCCACTTTCCAGCAACACAGTATATATTTCAGCCTCAGTGCTGCATTGATAAGATACAGAAGCATTCGTATGTCTTCGTCCAGATTTTTTTAAGTACATTACCAGTAATGAGATCATAGCCAGGTGCTTTGTTCATTTTAAGGACACGAATCCTATCTTTAAGTTCACTTAGTGTAACTGGTTGTATGTCTTATATATCCGTAGAGGAAATGATAGTTGGTAGTTCACCATCGTCTACAAGACTTATGCCTTTTTGATTGGGCTCTTTGCCCATTCCCCGTCTTACTTTTTAATGGGAGGTAAGTATTTCTTTGTCTGCTTAAGTGACTTGGTAACCTTCCAGAGTGAGTAATCTGTATATTTTTAGGGGCTTGGACTATGGAATTAGCCTCAGGTGGGTTTCTTGCTTCATTTCTGAACATAGATTATCCAATTGATTCTTCAGCCTATTTAATTTAGTTTTATCGCTTGGAGCTCTAGTACATTAGTATCAGAATGCTCAGTCTATTGTGGGGTACTAGCCCAAGCTGCTCGATGTATACATTTAGCGAAATTGTCCGCTAGATCTTCAAGCTGTTCTTTACATTTAAGGGGAACAGATAAATTAATGATATCAGATATGTATTTCCTAAAAACATCCCAATTTATTATTGGATTGCTAATTGTAAGGACTATTGCAGAAATATCAGACATGAGGCTTCCGCTGTCTTCTACGTAGATAAAATTGCTCGATATTCCTTTGATCACGAAAAAGTGAATAAGATCTGGAGCTTTTGCTCTATCCATGGGCCAGTACGGAGGTTTCCCAGAAAAATATAAAACGATGTGTAATTTTTTACCAGCAGAGAATAGCTCTTGGCCTTTCGTTGTGCTTAGGTGTGAGCCCATGTAAGTATTTTTGCAATAAAAAGAAAACGGAGTTAAATAGAAAAAACGTTGTCTATTTCCACGAAAATAATGAGTTACAATGTTAAATTGATTTCGACGGTTAGGCCATCATCAGTAACAAACAATAACTGAAGGTACATCAGGAAGAACACAGCTTATATAGTCACAGGAGAAAGGGAACTTTAATCCCATTGGTCAACAAAAGTGAAGGGGCTGAGAGGAATACCCAATCACGTACAAGCAAGGAACTTGAAGGGAACTTGAATCCTAATGGCTGAGAGAAGTGAAAGGGGGCTGGGAGGAATAAACAATGCCCATCAAGGGCAGACATAGTGAAAGGGGGCTCAAACAATGGTGAGGGTAACATTATGAAAAGGGACAAAACCAAGCTATAGCAGGAATAATCCTATCAATGGTGAAATATGATTTGGAATTGAATCATTCAAACATTTACCAGACCTATTACTTTTAATTATTGCGAATTTTTCAAGTACATTCAACATGCCTCTCTTTGGACAAAAATGAAGAAATTCTACAAACTGTCTATTTGTCAGATCAAAACTAAAGTTATGATTGGATTCACTCAGATGACTTGCAAAGGCAGAATCACCCTCGTTATCCCTGAAATCTTTTTCATGTTCCCCAATTCTTTCCCTAAATTCCCTACCAGTTTGACCACAATACTCAAGCCCACATGAACATTTCAATTTATAAACCCCACTTTTGTCTTGAACTTTAATTTTATCTTTAACAGATAAGAACCCAATGAATTTTTAAGATTATTTTTATTTTAGAAACCCACTTTAAAACCTCTAGACGATAGAATTTTACCAATTTTATCCGAAACTTTACCATAGTAAGGTATACTTATCCACGGTTTTTCCTCTAACACAACTTCCCTAACCAAATTTGACACCCCATCCCTACTCTTTTTCCTAAGAACCTTATTCCAAAAGGAGTCAATGAGCTCTCCACCATATCCATTACTCGCAGCTATACTTTTAATAATAGATTTTTCATTTGATAAATTTTGTTCATTCAAAGGTATAGATAGTGCTCGGTTGATCATACTATGGAAGGTGGCATGTTTGTGAACTAAAGGGTGAGTTGAAGTACTATGAAT
>JAEMON010000001.1:12779213-12799336 GCA_030264115.1 Lygus lineolaris | reverse complement strand
ACCGTTGTGTAATAATTTGCAGCGTTTTTTGAGTTGTGCCCTCATTCCACGATGGGCGCGATATGTTGGTTGAAGCTTAGAAAGATACAGTAAATCATCAATCAATGCGAGGGAAAATCGGATGAACACAAAAATCATAATTTATTACCCCCCTCCCACCCTTCTTCCTGATCTGCTCCATTTTTGGGGGTTACATGCCAATCGGCATATCAAACTATAGAAAATTCATAACAAAACCTATTCTAACTTTCCTTTATGGTAACAATATCATGCTGTAGGTATTATTGAGTGGAAACACAGTCATTCATGTTGTCAAGAACCACAGTCATGTTGTAAACACATATCCTTACATAAAAACCATCATAAAAGTTGATGTGCACTACAGTACACATTGGTCCAAAAAGAGTTAAGTGAGGTACCAGTGCTTGCCAACAACTCCGATGCTCACACAATTCAAGTTTTCAACTTACATCTCAATATAGGCTGAACCCCACTTGCCAAGCACAAACCACCAAATCTGTTGTTGAAGATTTGGTTGTCTTCCAATGTAGCTGTTGCATTGTTGGTGATTTCAACACCAGCAGCCAAACCATCAAAAATTCGATTTCTTCTCAATACAGGATGACTTTGAGTAGAAATTAGAACTCCAGCTTGAGCATTACGGAATATATCATTTTCTTCAAGAACACCTACAACAAATCAAACCAATGTCGATTATGAGGTTGAAATTAACAGTAACTACAAACCATTGCCATGTTTACTATTTATATTTACGGGATTCATCCATAGGACTCTGAATGCACCACGCAAATAAATTATTTATCATTTCTCTACTCAACCAGGAAAGGTCCAGCCTGAAGAAGATTTATGGAACTCCGCCTGTATACGAGACTGAATTCTTGAGGAGTCTTGCACCAGATATATTTGTTGGTTAAAATCAAGTTCTCATTTAGAGAAGAAAACCGTGATATGAATTGAGGCCGTAGCTGCAAAAAGGGCGGATGAGCCAAAACCGCGTTTTGAGGTACAGCGCCTCAAAGTTTGCACAAAGGTGCCGAGCATGATCAGCAATGCTTAGACTTGGGCAATTTATTCCCATCTATTTCTACACTATTCATGAGTAAAATCCAACCTTAAAAATTAATTGAAAAAATGTATACAATGAACTGTCTCCCTTTTGTGGTGAAACGCTCTTCTTGCATAGAATGTCACTTTTGCACGCCCTTTTTGCATAGAATGTCACCTTTACATGCCCTTTTCGTCAAGTAAAACTATCGTTAAGCGATTTTTTTCTCCAAATTAACCCTTTTGTAACGCTACACAATCGTAGCGATTATTGGTTTCTACATGTCAGAGGATGAGACCCTAAGAAATTCAGCCCTCCAGGTCAATTATTAGGGGGAGAAAATGTTACAAATAGGTTAAAAAACGTAGTTTTTAGCCCATTTTTTAGCTTTTCTCCCAAACTGCTCCAACGATTTTGATGAAATTCACAGGATTTACTCTTCTAACAAGTATAAACAAGTTCCAATACCCCTCATATCCACAAAAATAGATTGAGGGCCGAAATCAGCGTTAAAATAAGAAAAATAGCCATTGTTCAGGTTTTTACGGGTGAGGAAAGTAGTGTGAAGCCTCGCACCAGATTTTTTTGATCAATTTTTAAAGTTTTACGTTTTTTCGACTTTTTTTGAATTCATGCCTGAAAAAGGAAAACATCGAAAAATCGTCAGTAATCGTCATGGCTACTGTATTGTTGAGCTTGTGTTAGTCTCAGTTTCCTCCTGGCTCCCTAAATTCCTTTGAGAACCTCCTTTTGCGTCGACATCCTACTGTATTATTTATTCACGGTTTAAAACTTTTTTGATGGGAGCTGACACGAAAACACGCTGAAAAACACCTCATAAAGCCGGTGACAAGAGATTCTCCACAAAAAGGACGGCAAAACACCCTTGATGAAATCAAGCATACCAACAAAACGAATTATCAGATCGACATTAAAATTTGTGGGTACATAAATGAGACCCATGAGAAAGCATTTAAAGCGTTCTCCGCAAAAGGGGCGGAAGGGACGATCCGCCCTTTTTGCAGCTACTGCCTAATTATGAATGCACCTATTGGTCCAATTTTTATATGGTCTTCAAAAAGGAAAAGGTCAACTACTTCGGGACATGGTAAACCCTCGTACCTCAATGAGTGATAATTAATTAACGACTGCACCTACTAACGAGTTCGAATGTGTTCTGAGCACTACTCAACGAATACTTTCAATAAAAAATAGAAAGGATTCGTTTTAAAGGCACAGCGCTTTCCCCATTCTCAAATTCATAAATTTATATATGAAGAGAGGAGAGTGTACTTACCTTTACCGCCATTAAAAATGCAAATTCCACCATCTCTACCATCAAAGATTTTATTCCTTTTCAGAGTAGGATTTGAATCAGTTTTTATCCAAACTCCAGCCATAGCATTATCAAATATTTCATTTTGTTCCAATAATCCAAGACCACCATTGTAAACAAGTACTCCACCATTCTGGCCTCCCCATATTTTGTTTCCCCTTATGATAGGGTTGCTACCAGTCCTGTGAACGGAGAAAATTAATAAGGGAATGTACCAGTTTTTCAATTTCCTAGACTAAGCTTTCAAGATAAGCCAAAACATCCTAAAGTACCACTGATAGTAGACCATTATGATTTAAAATGGAATAAACAATATATAAAGAGTAGACTGATAGATTTCTAACCTGATCTGTACTCCTGAGTAGAGGTGATTGAATATATCATTATCTTCAAGTTTACCATGACCATTATCATAAAAATACACTCCAACTTGTTTGCCAGAATGAATCCTATTCCTCCTGAGAACAGGGGTTGAGCCAGTAGTAATCCACACGCCAGCAAGAGTATTTGCATACACCTCATTTTCTTCGATTAAACCTTGTCCTTTTTCATGGACATAAATCCCACCATGCTGACCATGATGAATTTTATTATGCCTAACAATAGGATCACTATTAGTTCTTATCTGTATCCCAGCAAGCGCATTTCCTGTAAACAAATATCAAAGGGAAATTATTAATGAATTTTTCAAATGGCACATTCATTCGATGTATGAAGGTAGGCAAATTAATAAAACTTTTAATCCAATAATTTTTTGACATTTTTTTCAAATATTAGAATCTCGTTGTTGGATTAAATGCAAACTTAGGTAGGTACTGCAGTCATTTTTCTTATTAGAAAAATTTGTGGAATTCAATACCTAGCAACTTTGAGAACGAACAATGAGGTTTTATGATGAATGAATGACATGGATTAAAAAAAAAAAACAGAAAAAAGGCGTAATAGATGGGTAGTGCTTACCATAAATATTGTTGTGTTCAATAAGGCCTCGTCCTTCACCGAATATGTACACTCCTCCTTGTTGACCATTATAGATTTCGTTTCTCCTAATAGTAGGATTACTATTAGAAGTAATCCAGACACCAGCAAAATTGTTGGAATGAATACGATTATCAATGAACTGTCCCAATCCGTTTTCATGGACGTAGATACCACCAGTCTGTCCGTGGTGAATTTCACATTGAACAACTGTAGGGTTTGCACCAGCCTTCACTTCGAAACCGGCTATTCTGTTATTGTGAATATCATTGGCTTCAAAAAAACCCTGAAAACGAAAATCATGCGAGATTACTAAAAATAATTTAAAATTACCTCAATTTAATTTGATTTTTTTTGTCCAGGCAAATCGTCTCTGGGGCTGCTTGTTTCAGGGGGAAAATATGAACTTTTTTTCTCACTTGTTCTATATGTTTTTTGAAGTGATGAATCCGAAGTTCACTTTTGCTACTTCCCACAAATCACAATGAAAATCGCAAAAAACCTCAATTTTTTTGTCCTTCAGTTTTTTTTGTTGCCAAAAAGCCGTGAAACTATGCAGTTTTCGAGGCAGTCCACTACATACAAAAATAGAGAACAATAATTGCCCGACAAAAAGCACCTCTAAAAAGTTATTTTGGTCACTAGAGCGTGCTGGGAAAAGGTCAGAATTTCCTTCTTAGCAGAGAAAACTCAGATTTCTCGTTAGTAAACGTAACACAACAACTATGCTTGGATTCTGCTAAATCTACATAAAATACCCTACAAATTGCACACCTCTTTCACCTTTTTTGGCCAAACTTGACGTTTTATGTAAACATTCATATACAATTTCATATGGGGTTTAGCCAAACAATGAGATAAAGATGAGCAATTGGTAGGGTATTTAATGTAAGTAGTTTTAGAAGAATCCAAGCTTTTTGCTTCCTCACTACCGAAGGTAGGAAGCTATGTTTTGGTGCAAGAAATTAAAAAAAATTGTGTCCTCCAAAATCAAAATTTCCACTTGCTTTTTACGTTTCAGAGCTTTCTGAACAATTTTGGTTCCGTGTCTGTCTTTCTGTCGGTCTGTGGTCAATTCCTTGTCCCAGGCAAAACTATATGAAGATGTGGTCCAAATTTGATGACATTTTCAGGGATTGTGCGGGTAAGTCCCGTGACGGTCCCCTATAGATTTCATTGCCATCGGACCACTAGCAACGTGAGCGCATGCGCAAACGCGAATTTCCTGAAACACCTGTATCTCGGTTCCTAATTGAGCTATTCCGCTCAAATTTTCAGGATACTTGTGGAATGACTCCGAGACATTAACCTATGAATTTCGTCACGATTGGATTAGTAATAGCGCTGCGCAAGCGCAAACTTGAAGTTTGTTGTCAGAGGCGTACATCTCCAGAACTACTAGGTACACCAATTTCGTGTGAAATTTTCATGAATTACTAGAGTTAGACCCTAGAGGGTCCCTCAATCGTCATCGGACCACTAGTAGCGTGTGCGCGCATGAGTTCAATCGTCATCGGACCACTAGTAGCGTGTGCGCGCATGTGCAAACGTGAATTTCCTGAAACTAGGATTTCTCTGGACCGAGTACGCCCAAATTCGGAGGGTAGTTGGAGGTTGACGATTACCTTCGAATGTCAACACGATTCTATCAATAATACCTACTGCGCACGCACAATTTTGAAATGAGTTTCATAGCCATAACTCCGGAACTACTTGACCAATTCTGGTGAAAATTTCAGAGATTGTCCGAGGTAGGCCCTACTCAGTTCCCGATTAATTAAATAGCCATCGGACCATTAGTAGCGTGTGCGCATGCGCTAATGTAAATTTCCTTAAACTACCATTTCTCAGTTCCTCATGGACGGATTTCGCTCAATTTTGGAGGGTAGTAGAGGGCTGACTTCAAGACAATTTCCTATGAATTTCGTGATGGATACTGCGCATGCGCAAACTTGAAGTTTATTGTCATAGGCATGCTCCTAACTCCGAAACTATTCTACCAATTTCGTTTAAATGTTCACTAACTTATTCGATACGTCCATGTTACAAAAGTGAGGAAGCTATACTGCCCACCCAACTTGTCAGACGTTTTTTTAGTTACAAGCATAGTTATTGAGTTACAAGCGAAATCTAAGGTATAAACTAGGTTTCCTAGTTAAGGTTAGGTTAACTTAGGTTCCTAGTCCTATGTAGAAAATATCACGATTTTTTGGCAAAACACTGAAAAAAGGTAAACAAATTTGAGGTTTTTTGCGATTTTCATTGTGATCCGTGGGGAGTGGCATATTTGACAAACATGTAGAACGAGTGAGAAAAAAAACTTCTGTATTTTTTTCCTGGCCAAACACTGTTTGACTGGACTAATTTGACACTAAACAGACCAAATAAAAAGTACGAAGAATGAGTGACCACATAAAAGTAAATCAGTTAAAAGACACTCACCAATCCATTATCGAATGTGAAAATGCCGACATCTCTACCATGGTGAATATGATTTCTCCTCATAATGGGATTGGCATAGTTCTTAACCCAGATCCCAGCCAACGCATTTCTAGATATTTCATTGTCTTCGTATGTCCCATGAGCATAATCAGTTACATATAGACCCACATTTTCGCAATCACTGATGTCACAATGTTTGATCACGGGATTTGCACCAGCACCACTCACACAGACGGCAGCTCCCACTGAAACGTTTTAGAAAAGAGGATACGTGTTCATTTCACCTTGAGAAGTGAGGATAAACGAAAAGCGGCCAATAACTAGGTTTCTTTTTGTATATGCAGGACAACATATAGACATGACAATAAACTGTTCATCTCATTTCCCACTGAATGCATGGGGAGAATCCCCTTAGCTCCCGATTGGAAATAAATAAGTTAATTAGTTGTAGAATTAAGATTTGCCGATCGACTGGATACCAAATAAATAGCTCAAGGCTACATACAACAACCAACATAAACATATAGTGTAATGATACATACCAACAGATGTACTACGAATTATACAATGGTCTATAGTAGGACTACAAGACTCTCCAACTTCCAAACAATAATGTTTATGATGTGGCTGGTTAGATCCAAGATCAGGAGCAAATCTCAAAGTCAAGTGACCAGTATATGCATTTTTAGCACCCTCTACGAACATAATGGTTGATTCAGACTGTCTTTCTAGAATAACGGATTCTGCCACATTTCCAGGAGCAGCACCTTGAATGAACGATTCAACAATAATGTGTTAGACAAAAATTTTAAGTTTAATAATTTTAGAGTTTTTAGAGAAAATATGCCTAATTTAAAAATAGGTGAACAACAAAATTATAGGATGCACATGGACGTCAATGGATATGCCTACTCAAAAATTGGGAATAGAGCCCTACTGTGACCTCACAGCCCTACCATTTTTTCTTTAGAATTTTTGGCAAAACTGAAGTTTACGATGAAAACTGGTACAAATACTTAAATTGAATAGATACTGAGTAGATTACGAAGGGAAAAACAAAGTTTCTTTCAAGGACCACCATGGTTTTGATAACAAATCATCAATTTCCTCACACACTAAAAACTAGAGAAACAAATTATAGGTAGTGGAAACAAATCACAACTTACCAATTATGGCGACATCTGAATCAATCACTAGGAATTCTCCATTATAAATTCCTGAGTGGACAAAAACAATTGGAATGGTGCCAGTCACGGAGTGTTCATCAGCGTAATCTAAAGCGCTTTGAATACTACGAAAACTATGGATAGAACGACCTTTGGTTTTATAACGACACTCATTTCCAGGTCGAACGTGAAGCCCACGATATAGTTGATGAAAACTTTCTTTCCAGGGATTTTCGTGTTCACATTCATTTGCTGGTACAAACTCAAATTTACATGGTTCTGGATTAAAAAGGGGCATGTCGTATTCAAATACGCTGTGATAAAGTCTCTTCCTACAAAGAAAAGAAAGAGGAAATGAATGACGAGTAAGAACAAGTTGCGAAACATGTAGGTAGGTAATGAACAAAAATAAAATGATAACAGGATTCAAAATTTTCTAAATCAATCCTACAGCATATTTGACCTCAAATTATGTATGCACACGGGTATAGGCTAGGGGTCGCAATCCCGCGGTGTTTTTCCAATCTTGCAAGTGCGAGATCCCCTGGGGATTCGCCACATTTCGCAAAAGCTGCGTTTCCATGGTGTGAATCATAGCCTGCACACTCTGACGCACGTTCTCATTGCCAGTGATTCACATTTGTTAAGAAAGTGATTCAGTGGCGGCAGGAACGACAAACTATTGAAAAAACTGGCCAAAGAACGAAAGTCCCTTGCCAGCTGCTTCGAACTTAGAAGAAATGTTTATAGTCATCTTGCACAGTTGCAACGTTAATCTGTCTATTCTATTCTATCAATTCGACAAGTTTGAATAGTTTACTTTGATATTCAATTCAAAATAATCATTATGAATGATTCCTAGGTGTCTGTGAGACAGCCAGACAGATCATTATATAATCATTCATAATGATTATGAGCAGGCTATTCAAAGCATTATATGGAATTAGTCCGACCGTCCAACACCAAATGTTTTCTAATGCTTTTCACGTGTAACCAATCGTTGCTAGGTATAGTATAATATAATTTCCTTATTTTCCACCCCACAAAAATCGTTCACCACTCATTGGAATGCAATGAATTTATTACACATCACACCACATCACATGGTGCCAATTTCCCTCTCCCTAACCCTCCTCAGAACTACTGGTACGTAGGTATATGCCTACAAACCACGTTGGTTGGAGTTTTCAATTTGGCTTTGTGTTCACAACATATGAAGAAGGATAGGAGAAGCATGTTCCATGTTAATCTGCCTATTAACAACAATGTGTTGTATCAACTCAACAATAAAAATATATTATTACTGAATAGTGCACTTTGATACATTCATTTCACAATAATCATTATGAATGATCCCTAGGTGAATGTAGACAGCCAGTTTGATATACAGGTACTCCTCTTGAACCGTCAAATCGAGCATGTTTTCAAGTACATCATCCTAAACAAATTGCCTTTTTCAAGCGAATTTATTTATTATTTACGAAAATCGTCCAGGATTGGGACCCCTAATAGGCTGTCAACACAATAACAGGCATACAAACAAACTAAACGTCTGATTGATTGTTCTCAAAATCATCAACTACAAGTCTCCCTTGGGTAGTAATTACGTATTCATAGTTGGTACTTGCCCAGAAACTATACCAGAATCCTAGCTCACCCACAATACATAGTATTCATCACTTACTCAGCCTCAATAATGAAATACGAATTTCAGGAAAAACTTACCATAACCCAGTGTCGTTAGCAATAGTTTGAAATCTTTTGCACACTTGTGAAAGATGACACAAATCCCTTTCCATCAAATAGCTGAATATCGTGAGCAACACTTCATCAGGTAGTTCATACTGAAGATAATGGGCTGCCGGTGGAGTATTTACTGATAAAGCAATAAGGAATAATCAGTAAGTTGAATTCAGAAAAAAGAATGCAATGAAGAAAGATCAATGTAAGGTACAAATACGATAAAAATGGAAGAAAAAACTAGGGTACTCACATTCTGTACTGACAGAACAGGCTCGTCTTGGACGCTTCCTAGGGCCCGATGGACTTGTAAGGTTGTTATCTGAATGTGGTGGCGATTTTCTCCGTAAATCATAAGGTGGGTGATGGACAGGCTGATTGGTTGTAACGTTCCCATTAGAGGTGTTGCTTATGCACGGCTCACCTGAACATAAAAATAGAATCCTCACTCATAATCAACGTAATCTTCAATACAAGTCTAAATATATGGTGTCATAGCTGCAAGGAGTTCGGCGAATGAGTTATGTTGACCTAACCCATGCAGTGCTTGGAATCTCGCGAGTTCACTTTGGTTCCTGGGATGTGAATGCCAAAACCTTCTTATTTGGGGTTTTGAGGGTTATTTATTTATTGAGCTGATCCAATAGGCAGAAAAACAACGCAATATCCACACTCTTCCGGACTCGTGAAAAGGCTCATTCTTAATTAACGTATATACAACGCTGCACTCTCCTCAGAAGGACCAACAATCCGACATGTCTGTCCCCCCTACCACACCTGCTCTTCAGCAGCACAAAAACCCATCGTCCCTGCCTCACCCACAACCATTAAAGGTTGTATGGCAGTAATCAAGAAATAATGAAGAACGACGTCTATGGAATTTTGACTAAATCTACGGATCTATTAGCTGTCGTCTACGGGAAAACTATTCTCTTGATATGACAACTTCTTGTTCTGCCTATCGTATAAATAACCCCCAAATAAACTACTGCTACTTGGAACTGGAGACAGCCCAAATAACATCAGTTCCACCATCCTACCGAGAAAACCTTCTTTATTCGAGAATGAACGATAAACTGACTCTCTCCGGGGTTTTTGTAGGAGGGTTGCAGAAGGTTTCCCAGTGGATCAAGTCATCCTACCTCCTCACAGAGTTGAAAATAATATGGTTCGGTTCCAAACCTAAACGCACATGAACAGGATAGTTTGGGTTTTGTGACAAAATGTGGGCAGTAGGTTTTGCAAAGATTTTTTCATATAACCAAACCAAAACCCACCGCGCTTGGAACAAAAACCCCTCTTGAAACCGAACTCGCGAATTGAACCCAGCACACGCCCACCCCAAGCGTGGGGGAAAATGTGAAACACAGTTTTGCATCAGGTACCGCATATTGAACCCAGCCCACGGCTATCCCATGCAGTTGCTTTCCACGCATGGGCAGGTTTTTCTTCGTCGCACAGTTTTCGTGGGTCCGTGGGTTTCCGAATTTTCGTTCAGTTAGGAAAGAATGGAACTTGAAAAGTTGATCGAACTTACAACCAAGATATATATTCAAATCGGGTTTATCTGTGAATCAAATAAAATACATTTAATTAATAAATGCATTAACTTGAGTTAATAGGCATACAGCTAACTCTTCCTCGCTGTAGATTGGTTTTAGCGAATTTTCGAAGGAAATGAAGCTATTGCAATGGCTTCAAAATTCTTGAAATGCAAATTTTTGAAAACTTTCTTCATATCTGTCTGAGGGATCGAGATAGAAAATCCAAACAAATTGTAAAATGTCAATAATATCAAAAGTAAGGTCAAGTTCGTTGGCCAGAATTTTTGGAGTACTCCAAAAAACTAAGTAACTAGTAACTTGGAGTACTCCAAGGGGTCAAATTTTGAAAATTTAGAGTCAAAAATCGCTAAAAAACGAAGTTCCATCAGCGTGGTACTAGAAATCGAGGAACGTGGATGCACACTACTGGGTTCAATATGCGGTATCCAGCCCAGCCAATGGTCGTGGGTTGGGAGTGCGTTGCGCATGGGCTGGCGTGTGCTGGGTTCAATTTGCGGAGGGCCTTATAATGAGAACAACAGTTTGTAAAAACAAATAAATGAATCACTTGGCATTGATGAATACAGCCGTCCGTATCTATATATACAACCTCGATATTATAGGCCACCCATCGATATAGAACTATTGGACCAAGCTCTCCGAGCGGAAGCTTGGGTGCTTCCCCCTCCCAAAAGAGGCAAGAAGCGGCCGCCCCATACCAAAAATTCCTTGTCCCCTGACTCTCACACACATAATTTTGCATTGTTTGTTGGTGTTCCCAGAATACGTTCTCGGATAGTACGATTTTCAACCCGTTCTGTTTGTGGATTACACTGGTTGCATTATACTCGATTGGCTGCATTTCCGAACTAGATTGAACAGGTAGTTCTGCTGGTCGGTAACAATTTCGTCGTCATACTCGACCTACAGCTAATTTGTTTAGGTATTTTACAATACGGCAGAAGTGAATTTACATTAGAAAAAATGGCATACCTAATTAGGAATTGATAAGGATATTTGACGAATAACAGAAAGAACCACCTTCAAAAAACATTAATGTGTGAGTAGGTACAACTTTCAGTCTGCACGCCAGGAATAATAATCTCAAAATAGTATATGACATCTCAAACCATAGTGGGCACTAATACACATTGGACACATTTAAGAAAGTAAAAAGTTCCATTCATGCAGCTTGAGTTGATGAGCGAATTTTCAAAGAATCTTTTTAGCCGGTTTGGTGGGGTGATTTTAATAGGAAATTCCAAGCTGAATCCGAAATGTACCATATAATATGTTCCTATGTTTGGGATAGTAATTTACACAAACAAAAAAACCCGTTTTTTTTTACTCTAAATTTTCAAAATTTGAACCCTTGGAGTACTCCAAAAATTCTGGCCAACGAACTCATCCTTCCTGTTGATATTATTGACATTTTGAAATTTTTTCGAATTTTTAGCTCGATTCCTCGGTTTGATAAAAAATACGTATAAAGAATAGTTCTTGTTTGTTACTGATGATGGCCTAACCGTCGAAATCGATTTAACTTTTTAACTTATTATTTTCGTAGAAATAGACGACGTTTTTCTCTTTAACTCCGGTTTCTTTTTATTTTCATTCCCAAGGTCGAAGTTGAGTGCAATCTTTGTCTTTAAGATTCTCGAATATTATTCTAATTGAAGATTTAGATTTCAGTAATTTTGAGGGACACTAAACGAAAACCTTCTCGTAGTGTTATACTTCGTGAAAACTTTGTCTTTGAATAGAGGCGACGATTCGCGTGAGTGGAAAAAAAAGTAGGGAGGTTGCAGAAGGTTTCCTTGTTCAGCTCGCCTCTCCTCTCCCACGGGGATGAGAATATTCGAATTGTATGCAAATTGCTCAGTCAGTTGGAACTGATAGAATATTCGAATGTTCTGCATTATTAGAATAGTATTCGAATATAAGTAGGTATAGTTGGATCAAACATATTGTACTAAGTACGTGTTGAGCCGCAATAACAGTTGCGGTGTTGGGCCCAACACCGACTATTTGCCCATACTCGCCCGAATATTTACTATTCTTGACACGCACCCCACACACACATGCGATGTTGGCTCTCAACCCTAGTACAACTCACTCATACACTAATTGGCCGATTTCGCCGCCTTTGACTTCGGGACAAAAACTGCCTTTTGATCGAGCATCCCCGAGCACTAATATTTGTCCCGCGGTTACACTTGTGGGAAGAGGCCAACGAATATTCGGTGATGGGCCCAACAACGCAAGTGTAACCGCGGCTTTAACATTTTTGCACATTGCAAATCTAGTTTAGTGACATTATCAAGAATGATTTTGCAGGTTGGCACAATAATTGAGTAGGTAGCAACATGTTGACATTTCAGTAAGTCTACATTATTAAGAGAGAGCACCAAGAAGAAAAAACCTACAAGAAAGGATTCTCATACATAAAATGAGCATTTCATAATTTTGTTTTATGTAAGATAATAATAGTTAACCCTTTTTTCGTAGCTCGAAAATTCGTGTAGGAGTCATATCCGAGGTCTTCATTACGGCCAAGACATTAGCGAATTCAGGGATATGAATTCTTCAACCACGTATGTAAGAAGTATGAAAATCATAATGTACCTACCCATTTCACAGTTTTTTCCGCTACCTATGAGAATATATACCTATCCCCTCTTCTTGTGCTATGATTGATAAATGAGATGTTTTCTTGGTCCCTAACCCTCCCGGACAACGAGGGACAGGGCCAACTGTACAATACTTGATAATATTAGGGAAAATGTACATGAATGTATATGAATGTAGTTGAAGGTCAGGAGATGCGAGAAGGCTTGACGTCTTCGGCGTAAGTAAACTCGTATTTATTAAAACTTGTTCATTTCCGAAGTAGCGAAACAGTACTAGTCTAGTACCCACTAAGTTGACCTCCATTGAATTGAAGAATAACGAAAAAGAAATCAGAGCGTAGAAGTAAGGAATATTCTTGGTGCTGTAAGTAGGCATGATAAGTCATTGTTGTGCATCCGGACGTTCAGTAGGTAGGTATCAGTGATAGAGTAGCGCCTACATCGGGAACTTTATAACCCATCGAACTTCGTGATGATGGAGTAATGTATTGAATTTGGAAGTAATAACTTCAGTACAATATTATATCAAAATGAAATCAAAGGTTGAAAAACAAATAAGATAGGTAGGTAACTGTGTGTACTGGGGCCTCACCACATCGACCGACCATGAACAATATTAATATTAGCTAAAATCGAACGTCATGGCAGTGGGAAACATATGGAAATTAGGCGTACGAACAGACTAGATAGAAACTAACGTTTTACAATCAACTCTGAAATGAAATGACTGAAAAATATACAAACAAAATGACAGCATTTAGTTAAAACTGATTATGTATCTCACCTGAAGTCCGGGACAAAAGCGGAGTCCTGTTAATGGTTTTACGTCTTGATCTTCTAGGGTAATACCTAGATGAGCCGTACGACGCACTAGGCATTTTTGAACAAAATCAACTAAACTATAATAGTAACCACTAGGAACAATGTAATATTTACTCGAACCGAACGTGTATCCTTATGTGACAGATTCAACCAGACGCCATTTTGCTAAGGCGGAAGGGTGACGTCACTTCAAATCACATGACGGCATAGAGTAGTAACAAATCAGTATAGCGAGGAGGTATGAGGGAGCTGAAGTTTTCATGGAATGGCAGACCTGGTTCCTTTATAGAACAAGTGCAGAAATTCTAAAAAGATACCAGATACCTTGATTCCTACTATTTAGAACCAACAAACAAGACAGCAATCCCGTAAAATGATTTCAAGCTAAAGGTATGGGGTCTGTGCATGGTTATTGCTTCCCAGTCTACCGAGGTAGCGGAACCATTGTTTTCACTTTTGGGATGTGAAAATTTTATTATGTCCAAAATCAAAATTTCAACTCAAGTTTTACGTTTTAGACCTTCCTGAACAACTTTTGTTTCGTGTCTGTCTGTCCGGGAATCCTTGCAACACGCATAACTTCGACAATTTCCATCCAATTTGGATGAAATGTTCAGGGATTACGCGGGTTAGGCCCTAGATGGTCCCCTATGAAATTCACTACCAGCCGACCAATGGTAGCCTCTGCGCATGCGTAAACGTGAAATCCTCGAAACATCAATTTCTCGCCACCTAATGGTCCGATTCCGCCCAAATTTGGAAGAAAGTTGAGGATCGGGGATTCGATAATGCCCTATGAGTTTCATCAAGAAAGGATCAGTGGTACCCACTGCGCATGCGCAAACGTGAATATGGAATTTCCAGGGATTGTGCAGGTACTTATATATATATATATATATATATATATATATAATCATGTTATGGATACGAGAGAGCTATGTGCCACCCCAACTTGGCAGTTTTTTTTACTTCTTCAATTGAATGGTCTCAGTGAGAGCATTCCAAAAAGGTGCAGCATGCGTAGTACGACGACATTTCCAGGTAGATTTAACTCTTTTATTTTACATAATAATCTCTCTTTTCCAAATGTCTCTTCATAAAATATGTCAAATTGATGTATTTCACAAGTCATTCCCCTTCTTAAAACTGGAAGCTATACCGCCTTGCAATAACCAATAATACAAATCATTCCCCTTCTAAAAACTGAAAGCTATACTGCCTACACATGCTCCTCTCAGAATAATCATCCTCCTCCCTAATTCCCTATGTAAATACTTAATGTAAATCTTCCTACTCCCTATGTAAGTATGTAAATACTTTTTGTTCCATTTAATCCATGTATTCAGTATTTTCAATAGTTAACCATGTGAAACCGAACCATTCCTTTCAACCATCACTTTCTGTTCCATTTAGTCCATGTATTCAATATTTCAATAGTTATCCATGTTAAACCGAACCATCACTTTCAAATGTAAAATATCATTTAATGTATTTTGATCAGTGTTTTCTTTTTTATTTCGTAGAACTCCATATTGTTGTTGTTTTCGGAAGGTCAATTACTTCTGTTCCTGGCGTGGAACAGAAGTAATTGCCCTTCCGAAAACAACAACAATCATTCAATGTATTTCTTCTGTATGTTGAAACCTCCATGGGAGAGATTAGTTGACAACAAACGCCAAGAAACTCCAGGAGCGCGACCATCGGGACAGGGCCTCCCGCGACCGAAACAAGAACTAAACGGTCCATAAAAAGCGCCAACATCAAGCGAAAATCGTCATTCACTTGACCACTTCTTTGGATGAAGCATTCCCTAAATAGAAGTTCAAGTATTGGTTTGAGCAACCTTGCCTTTGCTCCCCAAATTGGGTCCTATTCCTGTGCTTTGCTAAAAATAGTAGCCAATCGGCCTGAGATCTTCAAAAACACAAGAGTGTAATAGTGGTGACCGGTGGATACTCCCTTTGACACCTAAACAGGAGGAGCCTTTTCAGGCACAATATCAACAATCTATTTCAAATAGATTGGCAAAGTTCTTGGCCAATTCAACGGAATTCGACTTTTTCAATTGAACTCCCTCTTTGAGGAAAATCCCCGCTTCATCAGGGTTCCCTGTTCACCCTTCAGGGCTAGAGCTTTATTCAATTATCTAGTAACAACGATAAAAAATAGAAAACCTACTTACCTACGAAATTCATAAAATGATTTATACAATGTTTTTAGTGTTCCCACAAAATGTATGGTTAGTATCAGTAGGTATTCTATGATGCTACCGGATTTTCTATGGTGATAAGGGTTTTAGTTGATTATTTACCTTAATTTCGTGAAATTTGTCAAGGTAGAGAGGGGAGAAATTATTGATGGTAGGTATCATCGTAATTTCCCCCTCCCCCTTGCTGCGAGAAAGGTAGTTATGACGGTGCTTCATTTTAAGTCGGTCCAGCCGTTGTGTAATTATTGGCCAGACTAGGAGACAGCTCATAAATGGACAACACCATCTCAGGGAGGCCTCTAGTCAGCCGTAACAAATAAGGATCGGGAGGCTGGTCACAAGTGATCGCAGCGCCACCTTTGGAGAGCTAGATGCACCGTCATAAAGTCGTGGTTTGAACAAGACCGTTCAGAGGCGAGAGGTCTACACAATGGTAGACATTGGCGTGAGCCCAATAATCGATTATTAATCATCGAGTTTACCTGTACTCGACTTACCTCACCAGCTGATTGAGCTGATAGCTGACGGGCCGCCATGCTGTTCCTGTCTGTTATCAGTGCTTCCTATTATTTTCCTGCTTTCTAGCTTCTAATTTTTGATTTTTACTTTACCGAAGATGAAGAAATTCAATGGGAAGAACATTTTGAGCCTCTCGGGAGATGATCTTTGCCGTAATTTAGTGAAAATTCAATTGTGCGGATGTGACCCATATGAAACTTGTGTAGTTGTGTTGAGGATGGCCCACACAGTATAGCTTTGTCATTCCCAACATTACCAGGGTGGATTTAATTGAATTTATAGTGCTAAAAACTGACTACCTATGTAACTCTTTAGCAAATGAAATCTTACAAATCCATGTGCGTACCTGTGTGACGAATGGGTAACAAAGTATAAAAATAAGAAGTCAACTTAATAAGATGCCGAGAGCATACTTTTATCAAGACACAATTAAGCCGTCGGTGTCGGCCTTTCAAAACGCCATTGATTCCAGTTAGGCACACAGTCCTTCTTTCACTCAGCTCTTGCATTTTTTTGCACTGATTTTGTATAACGGTTGGTACTTAATCCAAATGAAGAAACTCCTTTTCCGCCTCTATTGGAACACCCCACTATAGCACAAAAATAGTCACTATGTATGCAGATAATGTTTCTATGCAGAGATAACAGGAGACAACAGGCAAGAAAAATGAAAATGAAAGTGAAAAAAAAAAAAACACTCTTGGATGGTTGGGTGATTGATTGTTCTCTGTATTACTGCCATGGCGAAAATCCGTAGGGGACATAAATACGTTTGTTGTTAAGCTCTGTGGAATTTCTTCTGTAGACCTCTGCTTTAATTCCTGCAGACCCGTAGTGAGAAAACTATGGGTTTGGATGGATGTCAACAAACAAATCAGGTACAAAATGGCGGCTTCTCACGCGGGTGTTGCCAGGCTCGATTATTTCAGCAATCGATGTTAGTGTGATGTCACACAAATACCACTCTACACAATACTGACTCATGTCACGCAGGTCTCGGAGGGGAGTCGGTGAGCAGTTCGCTTCCTGCAGGCTGCCAATGGATCTGGTTCTTCCGTTATGGACAGCTCTCCACTGTTGCACAAGAAACTAATGAAGAGAAGGCTGAATTAACGACTCTTTGGGTCGTAATTCCACACCTAAGGATTCCCCTACGGCATGCTACTTAATTACGACCTTTGAGTTAAACTCAAAAAGGATTTCCACCACAATCTGAACAATGGTCAGGAAGTTGGTGAGGATTGGGAAGATTATCACTCCATGGAGGAAGAATTCCAAGAGATTTGCATGGTTCTCTTTTAAAGTGAATTCATGCAATCTGATAGAGTAACTCCTGCCGGGGTCGACTCGCCGTCGAACTTTTAATGGCAAGAACTGTCTGCCTTTTCCCTAAATCTGGTCCATTTTATACTTCTCTGAGCGGGGTGACGCAAAATGATGATACCCTTCGAGCCGCATGGAAGTCCCGTAAAAGGACTCATCTCCTTCCACCCACTCCACCTATCTAACCCTTCCATCTCCCTGGCTCGTCGTGTCCTATCACTAGTGCTAATAGAAGGGTGTCACCCGCCTACCAACCGTGGGATACCCCGCAACGCGAGCCCTTCCCTCTGTACAATCTATTTCCCTTTTCCTCATTGGGTCAAGTTATCCCTTCTTAATTTTCCCAAGGTACCACACCAGCTCTGTGAAATTTCTTCTGTAGACCTCTGCTTTGATTTCTGCAGACCCGTAGTTAGGAATTTTTAGGGGTTTGGATAGTTGTCAACAAACGAATCGGGGCAAACATGGCGGCTTCTCAGGAGGGTGTTGCCACGCTCAATTATCTCAGTAATCGATGTAAGCATGACATCACACAAATACCACCTTATCACAGAGTAAGGCTAGGCACACATTGAGTCACGTGCGATGCAGGCACTTCTTATCCTCACTTGAGGCAGGTCTTTTCCCTGAAAGTGTTTATATTCCTTTTCAATCACTTTATACCTAGTAATACTTTACTGCCGGATTGACACACCGCCAATTGGTGGGCAATATTCCTCTTTTTTTAGTTGAGAAGGACACCGGTCACCACTCTTACACTCTGGTAGCTGAAGACCCCAATTTGAATTGGAAACTATTTTTTAGCAAAGCACGGGAATAGGACCCAAATTCCGAACAGCTATTTAGCAAAGGCTCGATAGCTTAGACCAATACTTGAAGAAGTTCTTTCGGGGGATGTTTCTACCCTGAAGTGGTCAAGTGAATGACGACTTTGGCTTGTCGTTGGCACCTTATAGAGTCTCAGTAGTTCCTCTCCTGACGGTGGCGCGCTCCTGAACTCACTTGGGATTCCAGAGAACTATCACTTCCCAGGGAAGGTTTCCCTCAAACAGAAGAATGACATTAACATTACTTTACATTGTTCAAATGGATGTTTTCCGGAAAGATGTATGTTGGACATAATTTAAAGTGGGGGTATGTTACATGGAGGAACGTTTTCTGGAGAGGAGCAAGGTGTAGTGTTTGCTGAGTCTCTCATGTGAATTTTAAAAGAATAGTTATTATATAACACTGAGGTTAATTTGAATAGGGAATTTTATGGCAGGAAATAAGAAAGTTAAGCCGGGTTCACAATAAGCCGCAACGACGTAATCTAGTCTGCGAAACCGCAAGGCTGCCATGCTGTAGAACCACAAAACCGTAAAACTGCAACGACGCCAACCGTTCACATGGAGCTTCAACTGAAGGGGCGAAGAAAGTAAATGCGGTCAGCAATGCTGCGCATAATCCAATACGCAGATCCGCAAAGCCGTAAAATATTCAGATTTTTGAATCGGGTATAGTCAGGTTCAAAACTCGTTCGACCGGAAAGCTGTAAAGATGGTGAACAGCCAATTAGCCATCAGATCCAATTACGGTTTTACGACCTTGCGGTTTCGCGGACGAGATTACATCGTTGCGGCTTAATGTGAACCCCGCTTTAGATTTACTGAAATTTTGATAAACCTGAAGTGAACTGGTTTTGACTCACAGAAGTTATGAAAACGGAAGTTATTGTATGAACGGAAATGATTGAATTCACTTTTAAAAGTCGATATACTACACTTATATTTTTAAAATAAACTCAAAAGACCCTTTTTGCTGGAAATTACCTGGGGAATTGGAGTTTGTTTTATACGCTCTGTATATTATAGGTAGGTGTTCCTATGTTTAGGATGGTAGATTTTTTTTCACAAAAAACCCTCAAAAACCCCTTTTCTATTTGTAATTTATTTTCACCCGACAGATACTAGAACACCTCAACAAAGGTAAAGAAATCCATCATCAGAAAATACAATATAACAAAAAAGACAAAGTGGTTTTGAGATTGTTTCAAAATTCAATACCTTAGGATAATATATTTTGGGAGCTTCCCCATCGTCAAGTTCTCTGAATAAATGAGTGATGAATATCCTTCTGTGTTGATTTATTTTTTTCGCGAAGTACCTAATACAAGTTAAGAACACAACAGAAGAACTCGCGAGGATTCTGGACGCCCACTGTGGACATCTGACATAGCCACTCTTGACGTTCAATTATAAATTCTGTAATAACCTAAATTCTATTTCAATATTATGTTCTAAAATTACGTTATAACTGACAATTGAATCCGAAACCTTATCTTTTGGTTATAAATTAAGTAATTCTGT
>JAEMON010000001.1:12755107-12771958 GCA_030264115.1 Lygus lineolaris | reverse complement strand
CTTGAAGTTGGTCTGGGGGAAGCTATCGCAGCTAACTGTCCCCTAAACGATCCTTTACTCGGAAAGGCTCCCTTTGCGGATAAAGTTGATCTCTGCATACCGTTTTTAAAAGGGACGTTCCTTTTAGCTTCCTTTTAAGTTTAAAGGAAGTTAAAAGGAAGGGACGTTCCTTTTATTAAAGGAGCGTTCTTGCATACGGGCCTAAGACGAGTTATAACCGTAGTTTATTGAAACCAGGGAGAAAGCTTCAATTTGGGTTGAGTTCAAGAGTGTCTAGAAGAGTGTCAATATTGCGTAGCAGCTGAAATAATATGGGCTTTGACCGAGATTGGGGACCAAGACGATGGGAGATGTTCCAGTAGAAACGGTTCACTGGTATGTATTTTGAAAAGAACCTTCTAGGCTGGGAGAGATGCAAGGAAGGACGCAGGAAAAAGGGGTAGGTGAGCGGACAGTGGCACTTGAAGAACGAGCCTTGATATGCAGATAATAGAAAGGGAAAGAAGGAAGGGAATGGTGGGGTAGACCAAGGCATATGATGACAAAATAAATAAAAGTTGAGTTCGGATTGCATGAAGCGCAGTTGATCATGAATGTTGTAGAACGATAACTGATTTTCGTATATGAAATAGATTTCCATGGAGAACATTTAAACAATTTTTGCAAAACTAAAATTTTGAAGTCATTGCAACGAAAATTCACTCAAAGAATAATTTTAATTGATTTGGTGTATGGTTCTTATAGGAAATTTTGCACTGATTCCAAATATACCATACGTTCCTATGTTTTATGGTAATTTACACCAGCATCCTTAAAAACACGCTTTTTGACACTTAATTTTCAAAATTTGACCCTTTTGAGTACTCCAAAAATGTTGGCCAACGAACTCATTCTTTCTTTGTTGTATCTATTGACATTATGCATTTTTTATATCGACCCTAGGGGCAGATATCGTCTGGAGTGATGCATACATAAATAAATAAATGTACATACCAACCTAGGTACCTATATTGAAAACGTCTGCCAAGTTGGGTGGGCAGTACAACTTCCTCACTTTTGTAACATGGACGTATAGAATCAGTTAGTGAACATTTCAGCAAATTGGTAGAACAGTTCCAGGGTTATGCCTATGACAATAGATTTAAATTTTGCGCTAGCGCAGTAGCCATCACTCATCAAATTATGGAAAAATTCGCAGATGATTTTCTTGGATTCAGCCCTCAACTATACAAGCAAAATCGGTCCATCAGGAACTACTGAGAAATCGTAGTTTCAGGGAATTCACGTTTTTTGCGTATGCGCACACGCTACTAATGGTCCAACGGCGATGAAATTGATAGGGGACTGTTACGGGGCTACCCTGTACAATCTTAGGAAACTTCACCCAAATTAGTCGAGTAGTTTCGGAGTTATGGCTACGAAACACATTTCAAAATTGCACATACGCAGTAGGTATTACTGACTGATACAATCATGTCGAAACGCGAATGTAATTGTCAACCTCCAACTACCTCCGAGTTTGGACAAAATAGGACAAAAATTGGACAAAAAACGAAATGAGAAATCATAGTTTCAGGGAATTCACGTTTGCTCATGCGCACATGCTACTAATGGCCTGATAGCGATTAAATTCATAGGGGACCCCGTAGGCTCTAACCCGCTTAATCCCTGAAAATTTTGCCGAAATTGGACGAGTAGTTCCAGAGCTACGCTTATGACAACAAATTTCAAGTTTGCACCTGAACAGTAGCTATTATTGATCCAATTGTGATGAAATTCATAAGTGATTGTCTTAGAGTCAGCCCTCAACTACCTTTCAAATTTGAGCGAAATAGGTCAATTAGAAACTGAGATACCTGGGTTTCAGGAAATTCACGTTTGCGCATGCTCTCACGCTACTAGTGGTCCAATGGCGATGAAATTCATAGGGGACCGTCACAGAGCTAACCCGTATAATCCCTGAAAATTTCATAAAAATTGGAAGATAAGTAACTTCATATAGTTTTGCCTGGGACAAGGAAACGACCACAGACCGACACGGAACCAAAATTGTTCAAGAAGCTGTGAAGCGTATAAAGCAAGTGGAAATTTCGATTTCGGGGAACACACATGTTTTCATTTCTTTCATGAATATATAGCTTCTTACCATCGGTAGTGAGGAAGTAAACTGTACATATGAAAAAGGGTTACATTCCAGGAATTGTTCTAGAATGCCCTGAAACGGATTTCCACAGAGAAACTTTCCAAACATTTCCATAACTAGAATTTTGAATCCATTGCAATAACTGAATTTTCTTCAAAATTCGCTAAAACCCCATGAGACACTTTTTGTTTGAAATTTACTGGAGAATCGATTCCTTGAGTTTTGACATACGATCTTGACACGTCTTCGAATTTTTTTTTGTACTTCTTGCAGCATGTGTCACTCCAGACAATACATCACCCCAGGTATGCTCGAATACATACAAAAAATTGCAATACGTCAATAACATCTTAGGGGTCAAATTTGGAAAATTAAGGATCAATAGACGTGTTTATTGGAGTTCTGGGTGTAAATTACCATCTTGAACAAAGGATATTCAAAGGCATATTCGGAATCAGTGCAACATTTCCTGTAAGAGTCACCCACAAATTTTTTTTAAATTTCGTATTTTAGAAATAAGTTACATTGATCCTTTGAAAATCCGCTCATCCAATCAACTTACTCTGGATCACTGAAACTTTGGTTCACCATTTTCAATAATGAACTTTTGGAATGGAGCATGGAATTTTTTTACTAGAATTCAACTAACTTTCGTTGTCAATAAACATCCAAGTTTTTTCAATTAGATTTAAAAAAATTAATCATGGAAATCTCGATGAAATTTGTAAATATTGAGTGACCCTATTTTCCCATAAAGTATTCTAGAAATATGGAGATTTATTTTTATCCTAGCAGGTGGTAGGAATTAATATAATTTTGTCCTAACAGATGGAGGTGATGAGTACTGAACTCATGAAGAACATACTGGATAAAGAAGTAATGAACTCGGTGACTCAAGTGGCGGATTCATTGGCCGACTGGTATAAAATGGCTCAAACGATCTACTTGCAAGCTAAGATATTGGATAAAGATGTTGATTTGTATAAACAGCGTTTGGAGAAGTTTAATCAGAATATGGATGAAAAAGATCGAACCTTTCATGAGGAAATTATCAATGTGGGCCTTATTCGTCCCATACCTAGGCACAATGGAAGGATAAGAGGACAAGACATGCGGTCTTTGAGAACTAGTGTTAGAGAAATTCATAGTGGCCAAGAGGAAATATCAACATTAATAAAAGGAAATAAACAGTTAGTAGATAAATTCTGCTCTTTGGCGTCTAAGTTGAATGATAACGAAAGAGCAGGAGAGTCATGATAATGTTCCGGTACTAATATTGGGTCGTCGAATACGATTTGGTTTTTGATTAATAATTGAAACAATGGTCTGATTGTTATTCCTTCCAAGTGTTGAATTAGTATCCTAATTTAGTAAGAATTTATAGGTAACTAAGATATTAGGGAACCTTGGGAGATGATATATAGCAGACCACTTCGAGTCTTTGGACTCCTAAACTTGCTCACGTGGAACAAGTAGAAATCCGCCCATCCCAGGACTCACTGTCCCTGCATTCTCAGATCTTGATAAATGCCATGGAAGAAGAATGTGGCTCACCAGAAAGGTCGGGATCCTTCCTGTGGGTCTCCCTTCCTTCTCAAACGATGTTCACCATGGGCAGACTGTCTTCCTCTAGCCCTGATCTCTCTATTGGTATCTAGTTGCAGCTTTGGGTGTCAGTCAGGAGCAACCCCATGTGAGAGTCATCAGATACTGTAACTTTGAGTGATGTCGGTGCTGTTTGTTTACGGCCAAACTAGATCAAATTTTGTACCACGCGATTTTAAAACTGAACTGGACGCATTTATACGAAAGAGAAGTTTAGAATTTATGGACTTACTGCCCATTACAATAGGACGGCGAAACTGATGTTATTTGGGCTGCCATAGTTCCAAATAGCAGTGGCTTACGCCATGGGGGTTTTGTGTTTTATTTATTTACTGTGCGGATCTGATAGGCCAAAGAACCACCCTTGTGGTCTTCTGTTTGGTTCCCTTTTGATTTACCTTCATAACCTACCTATATTGGAAGAGACCGAGGGTTACAGCAGCACTCACCCCAGAGTGAGTGAACCGACATGTGTTTCCCTAGTGCACCAGCCCTTCAGTAGCACAAAACCACATCGTCCTTGCTTCACCCACAACCATTAAGGCAGGAATGACAGATCAAGAGAATAGTTTTAACATAGACGACCGCTAAAAATCCGTAGATTCAGCCAACATTCCGTAGATGTTCTTCATAAATTCCTCAGAAAAATCGGTCGATTTGAAACTTTTGGAAAATTTAAAAAAACCCGTTAATTTAAACGTGCAAAATGGCTTGGACCGAAACGACGTTTTTGAATGTTTCATTTCAATTTCAATCAGGATTTCAGCAGGAGCGTGTAATGAATACCTTTTTGGGGGGTTTCCAGTCTAATTGGACTTTCTTTCCAGCAAGTTGTTTTTTTTACGTTTCAAATTAAATTTTTGTATTGACGGATTGGACTTCTTTGATTTCAATCTGAACATGATAGATTTCAATGTGAACTAGGTATTTTGATTCAATTTTAAACTGTTTTTAGCTATTTTAGGTAGGTATGGTTTGAATTGAAATGGACAAAGTTTGATTAGACATTCATGGATTCTAGTTAGTTATTAACAGGGTTTAATTTGAGATGGTTGGAGTCTGGTTTCTCAGGGAGGGGGTTTGGTTTGACTAAATGTAGTGGACAGGAAGTTGAAAAATTATGGTATTTCGAACCTCGGTCTAATCAGTCTAAGACTGATTGGTTGCCCCCCCCCCCCCCCCCCCCCCCCCCCCCCCCCCCCCCCCCCCCTACCTACTGAGGGTCCCGTGGAGCTCCCCTTCACAACATTTCCCAGGGGAAAATTATATTCCTACGATCAATTTAGGATAATACATAGTAGTAGCTCCTCCGAGATACACAGATCCCCTCAACTCCAAAAGATAGGCATTCAAAAGAGAGAGAAAAAACCGTAATTCCGGGATCCACTAGGCAGCAGTAATATCGCACACCATCATCGTGTGATTCTGCACACCATCCTGACCCAGAGGCTGCAGCCGTAACCTCGCTTTTCCTTCTAGAGTGACGCAACGCTCCTTGTCTCCGATATGCTCCGACTTCATGTATTTTGTAGTCGATTATTCTATGATATTTTGTGGTGAAAATATAGTTTTTTATCTTCATTGCTGTTCCTTCAGCAAGAAGTATCGGTGAATCCCTAAAATATACTTTATTTCAGTCTCCTCTGCTCAATTCAATATCGTCGCTTAAGAAGCAACACGCCCTATGAACCAAATCCCAATTTTTCAGGAGGAAAAAACTGAATCCAGTTTTTGATCACCTGTCCCTTTGTTTCCCGTTATTCAGTCACTTCTTGCCTTGCGGTAGTCGTCAATACTGAAAAACGTATTAATTAAAGAAATTAGGAAATTTAGGTTGGTACGTGGTGTTGTCCTCATAGGTAATTGAGGTATTGAAGTTGATGGGGGTGTTATGTTTTTCGAGTATTTCTCGATTTTGTAGTCTAGTTGAAGCAATTTTGAGCTAACCAGTCGATGCAGCGTGAGAAATCGAATAAGAATCAGTCAAAACCTCATTTTCGTGAAAATGGTCGACGATATACTGTGTTGGAATGATTCACGTTAAGTACATGGCCTGCGTTTATGACAACATATCTTTCTTCCTAATGTTTTCATGCTCTTGGCCATAGTCTCTTTTGGGAATGTTTTCCCTCTGACGTTTCTTTCCTAACCCTCTGTCTCTAGGGAAAATGGGTTTTTCCAAAGAAAAAACAGAGGGAGAGAGAGCAGGGATCATTGAAGCGGGAGGCTTCTGTCTGGAACGGAGGACCCCAGAGCAGTTTTTTGGGTTACGTCAAACACTTTTCCATTTTGGAAGGTTTTTTGCATTTTCGATGTGGTGTCTTGGGAAAATAGCCTCCCCCTGAGTCAGGTTGTCTTTGAACAGCTCTATGTAATATCCTCAATTGATCTACGGAACATAATCGTAAATGAACATCAGAAGTTCGTTCACAAATTTGCAGACGCCCGATCCTGAGGAAAGTTGAACTGACCTTACTGGAGAGCGTGAGTGCAGACAACGGCAGTGGGGGATATCGTGAGGCTGTTTGGTGTATAGGATTGGCTCAGTAAATAAATAATCCACAATCCCCCATTGATGAACAATGATGCAGATAGTGAAATTGTTTGGGATTACCTTTCCCCATAAGGCTTGTTTCACACGTATTCGGTTTCTTTCGGTTTGGTCTGTATTCGATTCGTTTCCTGCCACCAATCGTTCGTTCACATGCATGAGGTTCCTATTAGGTTCCGGGGTTCTGCGAAGTTCAGTCGCCCCTCACCCACAATGGAGAGAAGCGTTCGTTCCCAAGAGAAGACTGAAACAAAATCGAATCTGAACCTTGCAAGTGTGAACACGCGGTGGACTGTGTGAACCTTGGACTCCAATACGAATAGAAACCCGACGAAACCAATTCGTCTCAAGGGGGCATTCGGTGCTATGAGTTTTCTATTTGGTTGCTGTTAGGTCAGAATACGCACCAAATGAATCGGTTCACACGCATTTGGCACTGCCGAAAACGAATCGAATACAGACCGAACCGAATGACACCAAATACGTGTGGAACAAGCCTAACTATTCCTGATAGCCACTGTGTTAATGCATTCCCATCAAAGGTTAGTAATAAAATTCTATTTTGTTTTTTGTTGGAATAGGTGGTACTGTAAAAACCAATCACACATGTATTAGAGTAAAATATTCGTTTCAAGTTAGGTACTGATACTTCAAGTACTTAGTTATTCGCAAGCTATACAAATCCTTGATGGATTTCTTCGAAGAATGCATCTTCTGGACTTGTGGCTGATTGTATTCAGATCGACTTGTTTATGACCAAAGATTTCATGTTGATATTAGTTTGTAAGCATTCCTACGCATTTTGTACTGTGAACCGTTGTTTTATGTTACGTTGATATTACACGTACTTTGTAAGTTTCCATTGAGATTTGTATATGAACCGTTTATTAAATTGTGTAACTTCGACTAGTGTTCTGGCACTGTTACATTCCCACTAATCATTTTTATCATAGCAAAGACTTCCTGTATAACAAAGGAAATACGCCTACATTCTACATTTCTATATAAATGCAATTTTAACAGGCTAGAGACTTATCATAAGTCTGTTGCTCAAATTTCACGAATATTGGAGGCGCTGTCCCACTCTGTTCTTGCAATGGTAGTTATATCAAATTTTCAAGTGATTAGGTAGGTACGTACCTACCTTGTTTTTCAAATTGTTGAGGTTCTTTTGTTCTCTGTTCCAAGCAGGACTACGTGTGTTGTGTCTATTATATAATAGTCCCAGTTCCAGGTTCATCCTTCCTTATGTACTTTTTATAGAAATCAACGGAACTTGGTGGAACTTCAATACCTACATCAACATTAGGTAGTTAAATAATTTATTTTTGAGTTTTCTCCTTCCTTCATTGCTAAGTAGTTAGTGTGGGGACTAGGTTTTACAGATGACCACTAACTACCACATAATCATTCACTACAAATCGAATGTGATGGGAAAAAGCGTGTTTCAATCAAAGAGTAACATTTACCCCAATATTGGATGTGGAATTGAGTGTTGAAAATTGTTTTGATAACTTTGATGATGTGCAATGTAATTAATCTGAATTTGCACTGTTCCAGCTAGTATGCTAAAGGTCCAAAAACCTAGTAATTTCAGGACTTTCTTCAGTTTCTCATCCAAACACTCTAAAACAAGCCTACTTAACGAAAATGTAATTCGAAACTAAATTGAAGTCTGAAGGAAATTGCCACAATCCATTAGAATATTTTTAAAATTTGGCCAAGTTTATATTAGCCAGTTGATTTCCACCTTATTTCACCGACTGCTACTCGATCCAATACCTAGGTACCTACCTACATTGGTTACAAATAATCGGTCGGTTTTATTTTGATGGTAGGTAGGTACAAAAATATATTAGGTCTCGAGAATAATTGAATAGTAAGAATTGTTACCTACGTTGGCCTAAAATAATTCTTCAATTAATCGGACCATTTCCACTCAGAATTCATCTGACTCCATGAGGGGTCTTCCCCCTTTTTGGAGTAGGTATACTCAAGATTGTGAAACGTCTGTCAGCTATCCATTCAGGAGATTAAACTTGTATGGAAGGACTTGATTAGTGAAGGTAATTGACACATTTTTCTATTTTCTTGATCTATAAACTGTTAATAAAATATTAAAATCCCTACAGTTAGTAAATTGTCAATGTAATTTGTTGTTGTGTTGTGCGAGGTTTCTCACCAAAGAATTGGCTAATGAAACCCTTTTAAATCGCCAGAACGAACCAGGGGCCACATATTTCGAGTAACAGAGGTAAATTAGATGTCAGCTAAGTTTGAAATGGGCCCAAAATTGTTGGTAGGTACCTGTACAAAATTTACCCATGGGAATCCGTTTTAGACCATTCTGAATAGATTTTTCTAGTTTAATTTTTTTTAAATTGGTGTCACTCTAGACGATACCCCTATCTTGCTAGGAACAGTATAAAAACTAAAAATGTAAATAATAACAGAACAAAGGATGAGTCTGAGAGATTATTTGTAAAAGAATGCATTGACGATACACTCGAAAAATAGGTAGGTAACCTCAAAAAGGCCATCCAGGATGAAAAAAGGGGGAAACCCCGGACGAATTTTACAAGACGTACCTATCTTCCCAGGTACACTCGGGTAGTATTGCTATGAGCATGCCTCTGAATTATGCGAAAGTACCTAGTTTGAGATTGTGTCGAAATAGCGAACCTATAAAATGGAACCCCCCCCCCCCCCACTCCTCCCATCTTACCAACTCATAGTAAACGATCAACCCAGATTCCTAAAATGAATGTATCAAGTATCAGTATAATATGTGACCGACCTAAACTAACACATGTTCTAATGTAACCAACAAACACGTGAACAAAGTAGGTCGGTAGGTTTTTTGGAAAGCAATGATGGATACAAAATATACGGAGGTAGTTCTTATAGAACAGTAAGGTGACTATTGTGTACAACCTTTTTTATATTTTAAATTAACTCATTAACAACCCTGACGAATTAGGTAACCAAAAACAATGGTAGGTAGACTAGTAGTTTCAAAGACACAATACATCTGAATAACGCAGCCTGTTACAAAACAAGTAGGAAGTGAAGTCAATAGAGAAGAATAGTGAACCTAGGTACCTACAGGATTATCATGTTGGAACAGATAATATCTGGATACTTACTAAATGAACAAAAGTTTGTAATTGGAATTGTTTCACTAGGTACACTGCAACCCAATAAAAAGTAAGAATCTTAGAACAGATAAAAAAATAACCTTTCACATACAATATTATTGGACAAAAGTAATATGTAGAATGTTATTTCTACATGTCCATGAAATATTTACTTTGTGGTATAAAAGAAACGTCATAGCAGAGTGATGTTTTTGCCACATTGTAGGTGGAATAAGATACAAGTACCTACAGGTACGAAATACAAAATATATTAGGTACTGTCATTTCTCAAGATCATAACTTCTGTACATTGCTTTATGGTAGGTAGCCCAATTAAATGTAGGTGCTTCGTAAAAACACGAGGGCATTACCTACACCATAGAGTGAATGAGATTTGGTCATTAGTCAAGTACTAACTAAACAAATGAGTAGGTATGTATACTAAAATGTTTTCCAACAAAAAGCTATACTTAGTTGTGAAGTCAGAACACGAACTAGGTAGACTCCTTAGAATCATAGTATGATATAGTAGGGAACTACCACCTTCGAATCACACAGTTCAAGCAGTTACATTATATGTTGCATGGAAGCACAAATAGTAGGCAGCTGAAACGAAAAATTACAGGACCTAAATATTCCAAGAGATTATGGATTTAAATACGTAAATATTTATTACCAACATCCACTAAACAATATCAGGCTACCTAATGCTGAAGAATGGATGGATGAGGAAACAGGAATTCGTAATTACCTCACTCCCGAGTTAGAAGATCATTTTGTCATAATAATAAGATGATTTTCGTCCTTCTAGATGATGTCTACCAGTGACTATTTTTCTGGAAAAGGTAAGTAGGAATGTACCCGATCCGTCCATTATTATTTTGCGGTTCTTTAAAGGTACATTTTTCTAGCACGTCCCAGTCTTAATTGTAAGATTCAAGCATATGGTACGAGATAGCATACGAACGGTAATAACCAAGGTACAGAGTCCAAAGGAGTGTTGGGCAAAATTTATTTACGAATAACGAATGAAATGTTCGAATAATTATTCGTTATTTCTTGTTATTCAACATTTTCGAATCACGAATAATTAATCTAAAACAAATCATTCGAATATAATTCTAATTTAAATTATTATTGGTATCGTTTTCGATGGTAATTGACCTACTGAATCGATTGCAACGCTACTTTCAGACCTACAACCCAACTCCAAAGGGAAAAATTACTTGGAACCGTTAGTAAGTACTTCTTAATAAGAAAAAGTTAATACATTTTTTTAGAACGAAGCTTGGTGGAGGTGTGAAAGTAGTTGCAATAGATTTAGCAGGTCGGAAATTTCGGATAACAAATATTCATTTGTACAACTTCGAATAACGAATAATTATTAGTTACTTTAAAATACCTCTACATTTGAGTAGAATGTGCCCAACACTGGGCTGTAGGTAGGTACTTAGTAATAGTACGGTTGTTACTCAAAGCGTGACTCAAAAGAAAATTGAAGAAGTTCTCTCCCTAGAACTTCTTCAATTTCCTGTGGAGACACGTAGGTAATAATGGCAATATGGGCCCCTGCTGTTAACAAACAGGTTTATAACAGTTTGATTCCTTTGCAAATGATAATCAATCTTGAAACCAGATCCTTCAACAAAATCATCGATCATATACAAGGACTATATCCTTGCAACGTCATCAAAACTTTTAAAAATTAATTAAGAATTGACTTCCCATGTCTCACGCAAAAGCAAAATAATCATAATCTCTTCTCACTTCCAAATTAAAAATACGTAGGTAACGCTCATTCTGTCAAGGGCTGCCAACTTTATTTTTCATTGATCTTTTTTGGAAAATGTTTAAAATTCGGTAAATATATTTTTATTGAACACGTCTCATAGGTAAATTTCATTATATTCTATATTCTTCATCAAGTTTTCAGTTAAAAAATTCTCTAAAATAATAGGTAGAAATTGGATAATTTGAGAGAGTTGGCAACTAAACCAAACCTGACGACAGCTCGTGTTCCTGTGCCCCCTACAACGTTTCGAATGTAAATTCAAAAAAATATCATCTTCAATGAAGCTCTGAAAAACATCAATTTTTTATCAAAGTAGTTATAACTACAATTTTCTGGCCTTCCGAATAGGTACCTCATTCGTGAAACATTTCAAATGTCCAAAGAATCTTATTTTGGTAAAATTTCATAAAATTTGACATCCTAGCTGGTAAATTTCAAGTGTGCAATGCACGTGGCAATACCATGTACCTTCCTATAACCATGAGATGAAAACTACCCACATAAGTACGCAATTGAAAATTATAATTTGATGCTTATGTTATAACAGTTTCAATAAGTTCGACTTTGAGCCACCCGTTTTACAAATTGCAATTTATTCAAACTTGGAAGAAAAATTGGAGCACATTTTGAAGGTTTAATAATTAGCCCTAAACTTTGGTAACAAAGAGGCTAACGCATTAAGAAAATCTAAAATTTACAAGGCACATTAGTTTATAATTCTTTGTTTTAGACATTTTAAATGTAAGTAGGAGAATCTTTGAGACATTCGCCACAAGCTTTGCACTTCTCTTCGCCTCGCTCATTAACGAGGGTGCAGATATGGCACTCTCTTCCACCACTAATCAAAGGTAAACATTCATTTCCTTGAACTCTACTCTTATCACACATTTCACACACATCAACATTCGGTTTATTATGATACGTGCATTTTGAACATTCCCACATATTGAAATCAGGGTTAGTATTAGGGTGACTCCTGGTTTTAGTGATTTTCTGATAAGTCGGTGGTTCAGGTTCAGAGGGTTGTCTGGCTGATGAAATCCTGCCGGTTGAACATGGATCCTTCGTGGATTTCTTATCCTTTTTCTTAACTCCTTTCAACTCATGTGGGGGAACATCACCAAGCTTCACTTTGGTCATTTCCTCACAAACTTTACGTGCCAGCTCTTTGCGCTCATTTTCAAGTTCATCGTAATATAACCACTTTCTGACAAGTTCTTTTGAATGGCGACTGTCAGGTTCATCCTCTATCAGGTGACCATGTTCATGCCTCAATGGTTCTGAACTATTTCGTTTATGAGATTTTTCAGTTGAATAATTTCTAACATGCGTAGAATCATATTCAATTAGTTGGCCAGTAGGAACCGAATTTGGATAAACAGGAGGCATGGGTTGATAGTAAGGCCGATGGTCAGGAGGGTGTGAAAACCCATTAGTTGGATACATGTGATGAGGCGCTAGGTTAGGAGAGGCAATAACAGTAGGATAATTGTGTGCTTCATTGGGTATGAAATGCCCACTATGCCATTGGTAATGTGGGTTAAACGGTTCTTTCATAGTACTTGATCTGTGAGAATGAGTCCTTGAGCATGTTGAAGAACTGTAAGGTAGACCCATTGTGGAGTACATTGAAACAGGCCTTTGATGAGGTACACTAAGTTCGAATATAGCCTTGTTAGTGTCACAAATATTTTGCTCCCGAAAATGGAAGATATCCTCATATGTGACGCTGTTTGATCTACTAATCATTTCACTATAGATCTGGAACATAACCTGAAAATTTAAGAAGCATGAGAAGAGAGAATTAAAACGTAATTTTTAGGATGTAGGTCCTATTTGTAAGATATTGAAGGATAAGGGCATAGGTAAATGCTCTCATTATTTACTGTATTTGTTCAGGGGGGATTCTGCTGGAGAAGCCAGCCTTGTACCGTGGTCTTGCTTCAATTTGTTCACTAGAGTGAGCATAAATTAAGTCATGACAGAAATTACCTACGTCCTCATTTTGAGCTGAGGGGGGATATTAAAAAAAAAATAATAATAACGAATGGAAGCTATAACATCAAAATTGAAAGAAAACTTTTGTTGGCAAACCTCAAATGGAGGACATCAGTATTCACAGATGGCAAAATGAGTACATTCTACTCTGAAGAAGACTTGAAGGCCAAAATATCAGGTAACTTTCAATTTTATACTCTTATTGTTGTGTTCTTTCTACTTGTTAAACTTTTTTACCGCACATTCATGCAAATAAAACCTCTTTCAAAGAACCAGGAAGCTGCTAACTCAAAAGTCAAAATGGCTTCTTGTTTTGGCTACCCAACAGCACGCCTGTACTCCAGGCTCTGCTGATTTTACCTACATTTCTAGTTCTACCATATGCCTTTAGATGGAGTTACGAGTAGATTCAGATTTACACCACACCATTCAACATTGAGGGAACTTTCTCCTATGATTTCAGCTTTAATAACAGAGGAAAAAGTAGGATTATTATACTACTAACCTGACATTCAGTACTAGCAATAAAGCAGTCTTTTGATACAAGAGCGACCCTATCTGGGTCAACTGGGCCCTCCAGATACATAATTCCATCTCCCACATGTTCATAGCCCATATAAATCAACATCTGTTCTCCTCCAATCAGTATGTTGCGCACATTATGTTCATAGTACCCACTGTACATCTGAAAAGAAAAGGGTGGTTTAAAAACAGGAACTGTCTCAAAATTAAGTAGTGCTATAGAAATGAAACAGGAGTAGCACTCAGTACCAGAGAGCATTACAATTATGATTTCACTAGAATCTGAAATTATAAAAAAATTGTGTCTTTCTTTTCATCAAGTACTACTCGCTGAATGGCCTTGCTTTTGATACAATGAATTTTCCCATTTGACACTCCCGCTGGCTAAAGAACATTGGGTGGATCAATGAGGTAGGTAGTTTGGGGTACCCAAACAGCTTAGGTATTCGTATACATATATGTGTGGAAGATGTTCATAAATGATTCACAAAAATATGCTTCCCTCACCAAAAAGAAATTTTCAACAATAATAATGGATTACAAAGTTGAATGATGTCGCTCTTGGCGGGAAGCCCCAAGTCACCTCGTTTCTCCAATGCTCAACAGATCCATGGGATTCATGTATCATGTTGCAGTAGATCATTTTTGAAAACAGGTTAAAAATAGGAGGTCGATTTTTACTTTCCTCAGCCCACCTGAAGGAGAAAGGAAAGTATTGCGACCAGCAGAAAACCCATTGTCTGAAACACCACCTTTAACTGGTCCTAATCGATATCTGATCAGCTTTCTCCACGTTTTGGAAAAGTGTTAGTCCGCATGTATGTATTATGTGTATGTGTTTATTTATTTAGTTTTTTTAAAAACCGTGCCCCCTCCGCCTTTGAGGGGTTTATAAAAAAAAATGTATGTATGTGTATGAACACGATTGCAGCCCCTACGAAAAAGATTAAAAAAAATCCACTTTCGAGGATTGGATTCTACACGTCTGAGGATGTGACCCAATGAATTTCAGCCCTTCATGTCAATTATTAGGGGGGGATATTCCAAATAAGTAAAAAACGTCGTTTTAGCCCATTTTTTAGCTTTTCTCCCTGCTATAACGATTTTGATAAAATTCACAGGACTTACTCTTCCAACAACTAGAAACAAGTTCCAATGCCCCTCACTTCCACAAAAATATCCTGAGGGCCAAAATCAGCGTTAAATCCACAAAAATAGTAATTTTCAGGTTTCTACAGGCGAGAAAAGTAGAGTGAAGCCTCGCACCAGATGTTTTTTCGCATACTTATATCAGCGCATGTCTCATAATTAAAACGGTTCAGTTAAAAAGGACTGAAAATAGTTCAGGGCACCCAAATATGACGTCAGTTCGTGTCCCCGCAGCACCAACTACGCTTTGAATGCAAACTCAAATAGCTTCAATGGAAATCGGAAAAACTTTTTGTTTTCACTACTTAGTTTGATCCACTTTATTGATCAACATAGGAATACGAACCTACAGTAAAATCAGGAGAATAGGAAAGGGTTTGAGGTTTTTTCGAGAAAACTGAGCTCTAGATGTCTCCAACATAAAAAACAAGGGTATTATTCGATTCAACTTTGAATTCTGCTTCAGATACACCAATTGCGTAACAAAAATAGAGCTCACACGACATTATATTCCTTCCTTTGTAATTCAATTCACCACAATTCCCGTTTTTAAAAAATTTGCACAATAACAAAGTGCGAATGAATTATGGGGTAGGATAATCAAATATAATTTAGAATAATGAAAATTGAATTAAGCAAAGGACCAGGACTAAGAGTACCCAAAGGCAGTGAACTGTTAGGCTCTGGTTGAAAACAGAACATAAATTAAATAGTTGAAAAAATGAAAATAAGTACGTGAATATTTGAGGATTTTATGAGTGGAAGGGAAGCAGGAAAATTGGTGAGACACCAATACCTTGGTGTTGATGATGCATAGCAAGGATGGGCCCATCCAATTTTCAAGTTCCAAACGAAATGAAGGCGAGATGATCTCACAGGATGGTGCAGGTTTCGAGAGGTAAGTACATGGGTGACGATTCACGTAAAAAAGGGGTAAAATTATGAAATTATGGCCGAGAGGCAAAATGTAATTATGGGACGCAGCTAGAGGAGCGAGAAGAAAGTTGCTTGCACGAGAGCTGGACCAAGAGTGTTAGTGGGAGAAAAGAGTATGGATGAAGAAACAGTACAATGGTAGGTAAAACGATGAATTCTAACAAAAACAACTAAACAATCAGAGTTACCGTAAAATCACTTGGATCGGAATGGTGGCCTTGGAAAAGTAGTGAATATGTTAGGCACTATAGCTCATGGGGTCAAGATTTTGAGGCCAACTCCGACTAGTTTTGAACTTCAAAACCTGAGGAAACAAGTCTAGTAGTGGAAAACATCCATTCCTGGATGTTATAGAGGGCCACGTGGATAATGACATTTGGTGGCATGGTTCTAACAAGTGATCAGATTTTGCGGTCTGCGCATGTTGGCGGTCGTGCAAACTAACGTGACATAGTTTACATTGATTCGGTACTATCCCACGAGAAAAATGTGATAAGGTAGTGGGACGTTCAAACATTATAAACAGTGAGACAGTTACAAATTTACTGTTACATACAGGGTGTTCACACTTGGAAGAGAGAACCTTCTAGGAATCGATTCTACAACTAATTTCCAACAAAAAGTGTCTTTTAGAGTTTTTCCTTTAAGGGGACCCAGACCCCTGTGTTATTTTGTATCTCACGCAGGTACACGTTACTCCTCTCCTATTCAACTTAGAGCAACAATTTTTTTAAAACTTATTCTACTACATCTTGCCGACATTTTAGTCGTGGTTCATACTTATACCTCAAGAACTGAATTATTGGCAGCATTTTTTCCAAAGGCCCTTTTTTACCCCCCCTTCCGGCATCCACAAAAATAGCCATTCCTAATAAACTACTGCAATAATTAACACAAAGAACGACTAAAAGTTAGAGGGAATCCTAACGAACAAATCAAGACCAAAAACGTTGAATGGGGTCTGAGCATGTGGTGGATATCAAGTTGGCTACACTGTGCCGAATCAATTACGAATAAA
>JAEMON010000001.1:12716919-12732144 GCA_030264115.1 Lygus lineolaris | reverse complement strand
CCCCCCCTCCACATTGTTCTCTTTCACATAGCGCTCAATGTTTGGTGAATGGGGGTAGCAGAGTTTGGCAACCCAGGGTGGTGAGCTGGTGACGAGTCAGCTCGTTACACTCACCTTAAATGGATGGTAGCATCTGATAGTGCACTGATAGACAACCATCGCAGGGGGTTCTCTCCCCGGACTCCACTAAAATTGAACGCTCTACGTTACTGAGCTGTACTGCCACTCTATTGAATCCACTTAGCATACAAATTTAAATCATTGTACCAATTTTCTTCGCAGAACATCATCTAGTTTTGCCAAAAATCGAACAGGGGTATACTCCAGGGGACGAAAGCCGGGTTCACATTAAGCCGCAACGACGTAATCTCGTCCGCATAACCGCAAGGCCGTAAACCCGTAATTGGATCTGATTGGCTAATTGGCTGTTCGCCATCTTTACGGCTGCGGTCGAACAAGTTTTTAATCTGACTATACCCGATTCAAAAATATGAATATTTTACGGCTTGACGGATTTGCGTATTGGATTTTGCGCAGCAAAGCTGATCGTATTTACTTTTCTTCGCCCCTCCAGTTGAAGCACCATGTGAACAGTTGACGGCGTTGCGGTTTTACGGCGTTGTGGCCTTGAGGTTTTGCAGACGAAATTACGTCGTAGCGGCTTAATGTGAACCCGGCTTAACTGGTCCATGTCGCCACCTAGTTTACTTAATTGTTATCGAGTTACTGAATTCAGGGCGTGAATGGCACGAGTTGCTGAGGCTTGATATTCCCCACCCGTGTCCAAAAGATTGTCATACAATTATGAGTAAGAATAATAGTCCAGTAACTGGACGGTTTTTTTCATCTAGTTCTTTGGTTTTATTTCTCACCTAGTTCCTTTGTGTTCTTGTTTGATGACCCACCCCCTACCGTTTGATTATATTGAGACGTATATTTTACGTTTTTGGGGATGACGGTGGTACATATCAACATAAAGAAAGAATATATGCATGCATTTCAGGTGATGTCCCTTATGCTCCACTATGGGTCCCTATGCAAAAGTTTGGTCAATGAACTCCTCATTTATTTTGATGAGTATTGATATTTTGGTTCCATTTAGGATTCTTTAGGCATTCCCAGCGCTGTTATTGTCTGGATTGACGTATAAATAATGTAGGTACCTTGATAGGAACATGAATTCTATATCCATATTGCCCCACCTTATTACTTTAAAAAGCGTTAAACTTGTTGAATCTATTAATGGTTAAAAACCGGATTTCTACGGAGAAAAGTTTCAAAAAAGTTCCATTCGTGTAGCATAAGTTGAGCAAATTTTCAAAGAATAATTTTAACCACTTTGTTGGGTGATTCTTATAGGAGATTTCACGCTGATTCCGAATATACCATATACGGAACAATATACGTCCTTATATGTTCCTATGTTTAAGATGGTGATTTACACCAAAAACCTCCAAAAACTCCAAAAATTCTGGCCAACGAACTCATCCTTTCTTTTGATATTATTGACATTTTGCAATTTTTTGGATTTTTTTATTTCGATTCCAGGGTCAGATATTGTCTGGAGTGACAGACAGACACACACACGCACACACACATATCGTCGCTTAACAAGCAACACGCCCTATCGACCATTTTCACGAAAATGAGGTTTTGACTGTTTCTTATTCGACTTCTCATGTTGCATCGACTGGTTAGCTAAAAATTGCTTAAACTACGTAGACGCTAAATTGTTCGTGTCGATTGGGCGTTCGGTGCTATGAGGTTCCTATTATGTTGCTGTTAGGTCAGAATACGCACCGAATGAATCGGTTGACACGCATTCGGCACTGCCGAAAACGAATCGAATATAGACCGAACCGAATGAAACCGAATTCTTGTAAAGCAAGCCTAACGGGAAACAAAGGAACAGGTGATCAAAAACTTGATCAGGATTCAGTTTTTTCCTTTTCCTGAAAAGTTGGGATTTGGTTCATAGGGCATGTTGCTTCTTAAGCGACGATATATGTATATACATAGTAAAAAGTGTTACACTTTTGGGATCGTTTTAGAATGGTCTAAAACGGATTTCCATGGAGAAAATTTGGAAAACTTTGCATCACTAACATTTTGAAGCCATTGGAATAGCTTCATTTTCTTCAAAAATTCGCAAAAAATAACCATGCAAGTTCCCCTTTAGTCTTCCACCTTTAGCCATCCTTAGTTACCAATAATCGATTGCCACTGATTGTATCCCATGTGCAAGCAGAATCTGACTATCGAAATTGGGTAACGTTGGAATGGAAAACATCATTATTAGGTACCTAGGTGAAATTAGACATCTCAAAATAGGCAGGTATCCGGTTAAAATTACGCCGAGAAGGTTTCCGATCTGTGGCGCCATATATGTGATAGTCCCGAAACTGAACCGCATTCCAGAATCCAGTCAATGATACCCAACACGTAAAATCGTGTGACTCCGTCGTAGGTCCAAGGCAGCACTGGATGTTTATGTACACTTGAGGTCTGTAGTATGTTACGTCTTTATTTAATGGTGAAACAGACTAAAAAACGAGTTCTGATGCCCGGACACCATGGTTACACCATTTCATGGCAAACAGTGACATAAAAAGGCTGCAAATTATTACACAACGGTTAATTATTTTCTATATAGACTTATCTGTAAAGATCCTATTTGTATAAAGTATGTACCTACCGTAATTATAACGCAAGGTTGACAATTTGACGAGTAGGTACAATTAGTACCTACATACCTGAAATTATTATTATCCGAGAGTTTTTTTTAATTTGTTGTAGTAGTAGTTCATAACGTTATTGAGTAACTAAGGAAGCTTATAAAAGTTAAGAAGAAACTCGACTCTGTCTTTGCATTTGATCAGCTGATCTTTGAACGCGAAATCTCCCTGCCCGTAGGGTTTGAGATTCACACCCGTGTTTCTACTATTTTTTTTTGTCAACCATTAAATCCAGAAGTACAGGGAGCCAACAGTTGGTCCTTAAATGCTCCGCGAGGTCTCATTTGATGACAAAAATTTTTTTCTTTCCTAATTCGAGTGAAAAAATGTACCTTCCTATTAGAAGTTTTTTAGCTATTGCATCTTAAAAATGCCAGCCCCTATTTTCTACCCCTTAGAGAAGACTGACGGAAACGCCAAGCTTTGGAGCACAACTAGACCCTAAATGGAGCCGATATACCAAATTTCATTAAATTTGGTCCATGGTAACTAACCAAAGTCCGCGGGACCGTGTACCGCAGATGGGCGGATTTGTTCAAATTCGATTTTTGGATTCTACATACCTTGAAACGTAAACCATCAAATTTTGTTGTCCAAGTGACAAAGACAGGTTTCTCCCAACCCTATATTACGATTTTAATTTATCGGTTACCTAGGTATGTAAAAAGGGATATTTTATTAATATTTGTATTATTATTTTGTTGCAGGTCAAATTCAAACTCCTTGAACTGATATGCGTATATGGCTACACAATGGCTATCTACATTCCTCTGTCAGTACTCTGGATTATTCCAGTGGCCTGGATTCAGTGGATTCTAACATTCGTTGGTGCGTTTCTCTCTGGACTGGTTTTGTGTCTTTCACTTCGACCTGCATTCAATAACACAGGTTATACGGTCCTCATTCTGCTTTTCATCTTACATTTAATTATCGCTACGTGTTTCATGAGATTTTTTTTTCATGTATCCACAAATTACGCTCCTGAATTAATGCCTCCATCAGCCATCATCGACCCAACCACCAGTCCTTCTCATATTTAATGACTATCCTCCAAACCAAAAATGATCTTTATAGTTCTTATACTTGTATATACTTGTAGTTCTTCAAAAGAAAATTAATGGCTGAGTTTCAGAGCTTTCAGATTTCATGAGATTCTGAAGCTTCAAGGTTTCTTCTACGAGAAATTGTAGAACCGACGTTAATGTTCGATTATTATGTATTTTTGTTGTTTGTATCTATATTGTATAACTATGTATATATACGTGGGTTTATTTTGAATTGAAGGTTCAAGTGCGAATCTTGTATAGTATTCAATTTTGTGATTTTTCATTAATCTGGTAATACATTCACTTTATTGATGTCGAAAAATCATTCCTATGTTACAATCAAAATTAATGGTCTTTATGTACGTATTCCAGGGAAGTAATGCCATGGCAGAAACATCTATCATGGTGGTGCTCTTAGTAGGTGGTTCTTACGTGTGCATGGATAGTATTTATTTTGTAATGTTTAGAGAGGTCTCTGGAATTTGGAAAATCAGTTGGTATCTAATAAAAGAGAGAATTTTGTTTAATAATTATACAGTGTTCGAAAATGTCCATAAGAAGATTATGGGAATACATTTTTGGCAACAACATGTTAATGCTCAATGTCCACGTAGGTAACAAGGTACTCAAATGCCTAAATTTTGTGTGGGTCAATTTGTTAATTGTTTTCAGCGTGTATTTAGTCTGTTAAAACTGGTCATTGTTGTTCTCGACTTTATAGAATTGCATGTACAAATCAATTAAACTATTTTAACACCATCGACAAATTGCTTATCTTCTTTAGAAGAAATAAAATTTTGTCAAACTCAGTTTCTTTATTCAGCAACTTTCAACCTCTAAATTCCTTTACAAACTGTTCTTTCAAAATGGAAAATTGGCCCATATCCTCCAAAACGTCAATTGGAAGAAATTAGTAATCATGTATTTATTCAATTACAAATTTCCATTGAGAGATTTCCAAGGTCCAATACGATGGAGGTCCAATGACTAAAACGCTGCAAATTATTACACATCGGTTTATTATTTTCTGTATAGATCGCCCATCTACAAAGACTGACCCAAAAACAGTGAGAATTAGAAACCAAATGTGGAGAAACTTTGAAATCTCCCCCTTGATGGGAAAAACAATAGATTATGGGTAGGTATGTCTAGCGGCTTTGGGAGCCGCTCGGCTGATCTGGGAGTTCCATTTTCGACTCAGCTGATCTGAGAGCTCCATTTTCGACTCAGCTGATCTGAGAGCTCCATTTTCGACACAGCTGATCTGCGAGCTCAATTTTCGATGCAGAGAGTAGTACCTCAAACATTGCGATTCACACTCGTGTTTCTGCTCTTTTTGTCCTTCAACCCCTCCTCCCCCGAAATTCCTTATTTCGCAAAAAAAAACCCTGGACCAACGGTGATCTTTATAATTTTTGCGAGGAATGCAACTATGACATTTTGCCGCAAACATGCGCTTTTAACTCTAAGTAACTTTGTTTTTTTTGAATGGAAACCCCCACTTTTTTTAATTGCAAATTCGGATTCTACGCGTAATTTCATGGAGAAATGACTCCTCGCTCGAAAATGTGAGTGCGCAAAAACGTGCGTAATTACGCTATAAATGTGCCCTAAAAATAAGAAATCGAGTTTTTTGGGTGGAGTAAACTATCAAGTATAATACAAGATTTTAATGTGTTTTTCACGCTGAATAACGTGGTGTTGATTTTTCAATTCAAACCTCGAAATTTCAAGTTTTCATGAAAGACAAAAGAACAATAATTCTGGGTTGCCCAATTTTTTTGTAAATCAACAAATAAGATCACCAGGTTATTCAATTCAGCGTGAAAAAACACGTCTACTTGGTAGTTTACTACACCCAATAAACTCGATTTCTTGCTTTTAGGGCACTACTGGAGCGTAATTGCGCACGTTTTTGCGCATTCACATTTTCGAGTGAGGAGTCATTTCTTCATGAAAGTTTGCGTGGAATCCGAATCTGAAATAAAAAAACAAGTTGCTGTTGATTGCGCATGATTGCACTGAAATTTTATGGTTGAATTCCTCCAAAAAAATAGAAAGATCACCGTTAGTCCCGTTTTGTTATGGTGCGAAGTAAGGAAGGAGGTCCACCTTTTAGGAGAGACCATATTATATATAATATTATTCTGCAGTTCCCAAGTAATTGGGGAAAAGTAATTTCTAGAAGTGAAAATAGGAAATAAGGAAGTGGTATATAATATTGATATAGATACGTCATGATTGATATAGAAAACTTATGGGAGTTAAATGGGTTTGCAATACTAGACGGTTACAATTTATTATGGCAGACAAGTTGGGGTTGAAAAATTGGGTTGGTACCTTCCTAACCTGTCTCTACTCTTCGAACCATATACGAAGGATTGATTTTTCCCTGTAGGCTTCTTAATGGAACGAAATAAGTGAGTTAGGTATAGGTATTTCCACATGTTTCTGATTCAAAATAAAGTTCCCTTGGTTTTCGTCTATTTACAAAACAAAACATTGTTTCAATCTGTGAAGAAAAGAGCTGTAGGGTAGTTAAATTACCTACTTACGTTCTTAGTTTAGTTCCTTGGTGTGGTACCCAGTTCATGAAAATATAGGTTTTGTACATAAGTGAACAATCAGGAATTCGATTTTCCTTTTTGATTACGTAGGTCCCTCAAACTATGTTGGTGGAAACCTAACTGGATGGTACATAATCAATCCAGTATATTTACGAGTCTATGACCGAATAACTCAGTGGATATCATTCGTACCATGTATGGCATTATTACTGCCACGAATTACTCATAATCAAGTACCTACTTACTTGATCATGCTTACCATAATTGCATACATTTAATGGCGTATCATAATTACCTAATTATAGCTGGGTATTCGCATGCTTATATAACAAATTAATGTGAGACCTATCAATTAGAACAGTTTTTCCGAACTTTCTCTCACTAAAAATCACTCCCATCGTTCATTTCATCAATTATGCTCAAAGAGAATACAGGTACCTACACCGTGGTAGATGAACCAATGAATCGTGTCTACAGGGGGTTACTTAAATTGTGAATGTTACATCTGTCACTGATAGGCAGCTGCAACAAAAATAATTTGTTGCTCACTCTTTTTGATATTACTGGAGTAATTTTTTGTGGAAGGATGGACATAAAATGTACAGGAACATTTTTATTATCAACAAATCACGTGAATTGGACCTCTTTGAATGACAAGGAGGCAACTGGCATGTGTTTCCTTCCATCATCTTATAATAGTACCTACTTATTATCACATTCCACTAGGAAAACTTTGTGATAAAGTGGGTACTATGTTATTTCTTCATTCACACACTAAATCTCCAGGATTGCCTAGTTTTGTCTAAATGTATTTTAAATTACATTTGTTACCAACGTCACAGGAGACGTTTTGAATGCATCGTTTACCAACGTCATAGGAGACATTTTGAACGTGTATCATTTGACAGCTGATGAAAATGCATTAATAAATTAGGTAATTAAGTTGTGAACATTCAATAAATGGATATCTTGGTACAAAACTTCACCTGCAACAATGACGTTAGTCGAAAATTAAAAATAAATTTATCTATTTACACTACCTTAACACGTGGCTTTAGAAACTGAGTTTTATGGAAGTCGATCAGCTGAGGTAAATATTACCTAGGTAACCACTCAGTAATTCATCGTTTTCTACTAATGATAGTTTTTGTTAGTGGTAAAATAGTTCACTCTACCTTATCAATAGGTTCACAGTCTTAAGAATACGGGTCATCAAAAACAATGAAAATATTCGCCGTATGCAACAAACATAATGTCTCATAAATAATTACCCAAGTAAATAAAATGACAATGAACTGGGACATAGGTATACACAAATGCGTTGTTCGGGTAGCGAATTTACAGGATTTGAGAATCCAGAAATTTAATTCCTACTTATTTTTTAAGCGAATTTATATGTAGGTTATCGATAGGTTTTTTGGAAAGGTAATTAACGTAACGTCAAAGGACTTGGTGGTTGTGACTCTAAAGAATCAACGTTTTCTTGGTAGGTAGGAAGGTGTTGCCTACTTTCTTCTTGTTGTGGAACATTAGTGAGGTATGTACATTCTTACAACTGTAAAGTCTCTTCCGTGTGGTATTAAGAAACTATTTCAATTGATCTTTTCTTCTTGAAGCTATTTCTGTTCACTGCAGGGAACACAGTTCGGAATGGATCGTATGGCGTTGTTGGTGCATAGGAAGGCTGTACATTTGCTCGCAGTATAACAACACCTGAAAAAGGCAGGAAACTTAGGATTAGAGACAAAAATCATTACCAAAATAGATGACGTAGTACCTGATATAAATAGAGTTGTCTATTTAGGTATGTGAAGAGTTTTCAATGTAGATTTTACACGAGCTGTACGGTTTGAAGATGGGAAAAAAGCAAAACTCTTCTACTGAAGCATTCATTACAACATTACAGCATTACAATTCTTGCCTATAAACAGGTACCTTTCTACTAAATAATAAACAAAATACACTCTCACCTGATGGATTAACTTTAACTTTAATTTTAGTTTGCGGGGTAAGAATACCATAATCAACATCTTCGTAGAGGTCCTGCAACAAAATTAATGAGTACATAGGTATTAGTTTCATGGGCAGAGATAGATGAATTCGTAAATGCGCTTATTGGTCTGGAAACCTGCCAAATAAAAAGAATTTAATTTTGCCTCTCTGATATAGCTAGTTAGTTCATATTTATTTTGTATTCATGGATGATGCGTATAATAGAATATTCTTTTGAGAGAATACGTTTATATTTGTGACAGAGTTCCGGTTTGCTCCTCCAAGGAACAGTTACCTATAGCAACTGCTTGAAGGGGCAAACCTCCGAAACGCTCTCTTCTGCAGTCTACCACAGGACGTTAAATACACTTAAGTTCAAACTGAATACTCTATAATCTTTTCCCTTACCCTAAGTGGTTCAAACCCTAAAAATGGGTATTTGTTATGCCATTTCAAACTCCCCTAGTATTCAGAGCCTTACTCCTATTTATAGGATAATATACGTCGAATCATTCCCTATTTCTGTGTGTTACTTGAAAATTCCTTCTTCCATCGCCATAGGCTCAGTAGGTGGGAATTAGAGCACACTCAGTAGGATTAGGTATTGTGGCCCCTACTGGGTGCAACATTCTACATACCAATTAATCAAAGTGGGTCACTGTACATAATTTACCTCAATTCGGTATCCGCCAGATGCTACGAGGCCCATTTCATGGAGAGTAACGGCTACATCAGAAGGCGTTCCGTCTGTTCTTCTATTCAGGAATGCAATGGCATAGGAGAAGTAATTCTGATATAGAGGGCTGATTGGTCTAGCCCAAATTTCAATCCCTTTATGCTGAAAAAAAAGTTCCAGTCATGCAGCATGAGTTGATGGGTGAATTTTCAAAGAATCATTTTAGCCGATTTGGCGGGTGACTCTTTTTGAAAATTATGCGCTGATTCTGAATATACCATATTTATGTTCCTGTGTTTAAGATGGTAATTACACCAACAAATTTGACCCCTAATTTCCAAAATTTGACCTCTACTCAAAAAACTCAACTAAAAAACCTCTTCTAAACATTGATTACCTACTCCAAAAATTCTGGCCAACAAACTCGTCCTTTCTTTTGTTATTGTCATTTTAAAATTGTTATGGGTTTTAGCGAATTTTCGAAGAAAATGAAGCTATGCAATGGTTTCAACATTTAAATAATGAAATATTTAAAAAACATTTCTCCATGGAAATCCGTTTCAGGCCATTCTAAAATGTCAATAATATCAAAAGAAAGAATGAGTTCCTTGGCTAGAATTTTCGGAGTACCTACTCCAAGGGGTCAAAATGGAACTTTTAGATCGATCCTAGGGTCAGATATCGTCTGGAGTGATACATACATACATTATATTATAATATATAACTAAAAAGTTTCATTCATGCAGCATGAGTTGATGGGCGAATTTTCAAGGTGATTCTTATAGGACATTTCACGCAGATTCCGAGTATACCTACCATATGTTCCTATCTTTAAGATGGTAATTTACACCAAAAACCTCAAAAAACACGTTTTTTGTGTGGCAGTTTTCAAAATCTGACCCCTTGGAGTAGGTACTTCTTCTGTTATCATTGACATTTTAAAATTTGTTAAATATTTTTTATCTCAATTCCAGGGTTAGATATCGTCTGGAGTGACACACACACAAAACATACCTATGTATAAAATTGTTGAATTTCAGGAATCATTTTAGAATGGTCAAAAACAGATTTCCGTATAGAAAATTTTCAAAAATGTGCATTACTACAATTTTGAAGCCATTGCAATAGCATACAATTCGCTATAAAGTGCTAAACTTTTGATTTGCATTGATTGAAACCTGTAAGTAAATATTTAAAATTCCCACTTTTGAAAGATGGACGTTGTTTGCGTTCACCTCAGTACCCATGTGCGGTCGTACCCACATTTTCTTCGGTTCAAATACAAACCAAACCAATCGACCAAAATCGATGAAGATGAAGATTTCACCACGGAAATTTTTGGGGGTGGAAGAAAGTGCGTAATTCTCAACCGATTTGCGTGCTTTTTTTCTGTTCGACTGAGGAATCTGTCTTGTTGTGCACTCCTTCGCCAGAATCTTGATATTTGCATTTAGAGGGAGGCTGAGAAGAGGTGGGTTGATGCCAAAAAACAACTTTTGTTTTTTGTTTTTACTAAATCTTGTGTGCGCTCCCCTGGCCTCAATTCTCAAAGGAATGACATTCGCAACGCAACCATGGTCTGCTGCCATGTTGCCAGACTGGCACCACAGGGTGGCGCCACTCGGATTAACGTGTTGAGTATTGTTGATCATAGATTTTGGATTGCTGTTCAGTATCGAGACAATTTCCCATCTAAAGGGACGTCCCCTGAAATGCATGCATTACTAAACTATACGTTTATAATATAATACCTACCTAGACATAATGACATGGTTTATCATGTAGGTGAGTATGTAACTACCTAGGAACCTTATTTAAATGTAGGTACGTAGTTAGGTATAGGTATCACGATTAATTCACTAAGCATGGTTATCATATTCAGGAGCTATCATTTCAATCCAAGGAGGTAGGTACCTACCTTCCTACTAATTATTATCATGGATACCTAATGCTTGCTTACCTTATAAATCCTTCGGCCTTGAATCCCCAACGGGTCTTGGTCGACCGAAATGATTTTTCGATTCTGAAGAATAGCTTTGTACTCAGGTCTAATCGACCGTAAGTCAACAGACATGAGAAGGGGTGCTGCTAAAATAGCCCACATGGCCATTTGTGTTTTGCTTTGCTCATAACTCAATCCGAAATTTCCCACGATCAACTGGAAAGAAATATTGCATATTTATTTTGATTAGGTGCCTTTGCAAAGCATGATTTGGCATTATGTTGAAGAAATATAAGTCTGACTTAACGAAGAAAGAAGCTCTGGGATCGAATGAAGCTGTATCATCAGTTGGTGGGTAATAGATTGATTTTAAATCGAATACCCTTAAATGTTTTCTCAATCATTTGGAAGGTGGCGTACAATAATGATCGAATGGTTTGATTAATTGTATCGCAATGTGACTTTGAAACGGCGTGATGCTGTTCTTAGCTTTTGTATTGAACGAGCTTCTCCACGAAATATATATTTAATATAACTTTTTTTTCATCTTCGGTCCGCATTTCTTCGTTTCACGATCATTCAACCTGATTATTTTTACAATGTGTTCTCCTGGAACCCGTGGGAGTCCTGTTTCAACCAGCTTTCTTGTTACTGCATTAAAAGTTGAGAAAAACGAAAAAGGAAATTTAATCTCTAGATAGGTAGGAGACTTATATGAACATAATCGCTTTATAGGTGGCCGCTGTCTACATGCAAACTATATGCTTACTATTTTATTATACGCATACTATCTAAATGCGAACTATACTACCTGTGTATATACAATAGTACCTATAAACTTACTATTCATTCAACGGTTTTTAATGCAAGAATTAACTTACCATATCAGGATCGTTCCAGTGTCCAGGTCCGGCATTCGGTACTATGCTGTCTTGGTTGTTCCCATAGTAGTCTATAATACTCTCGAGACTAGACCAAGAATCTTGGATGTCATCAAAATTTCTCCATAAATTGCAGTTGTCAATTATCGAACTGAAGTTTGGCTGAAACGAAAAAATATAAAGCTTTAGGTTATCACTATTAATTATAGAGTATCATTATTAACCCATAGGTGCCTACCCATTTTTTTTAATTTATCTATAAATCATTAGTTCTACAAATCAGTAATCCCTCCACGGAATTTGAGAACAACTGCGCTTCTTGCAATCCGAACTCAAATTTTATCATGGGATCTAAAATTTCCAGAAATATCTTTGAAATGGCCTAACCGTCGAAATCGATTTAACTTTGTAACTCATTATTTTCGTGGAAATAGACAACGTTTTTTCTATTTAACTCCGTTTTCTTTTTACCTATGTCAGTTCAATCGCTTAGAAGCCTACATTAACTTATTACTTTTGTGTGAACCAAAGTGTTATAAATTGATAATAGGTAAGTTGGTAGGGTAGGTAAGTAGGTAGGTACCTAGGTCTTATTATGTTTGCTCCATGCAAAACACACAAATAATCTACAATATTGGATTATGCAAATGTTACCGAATGAGTCAGTCACATAATTTAGTTCAAATCAATGCAAACGTACCTGAATACCGGCATAGATTTGATAAACTGGCCAACTGCAAGAATAAACCATTGGCCTTCCAGTTCTGTTGAGAAAGTATCCAAATTCGGGGTAGCCTTGAATAAAGGATAGAAAACGAATAAATTATGCGTTCAATAAGATGCGCATTGATGCGGTGTCAAGCACATAACAAAATAAGGTAGGTCTGTCACTCACACACCCATTAGCGAATTCTAGGTTACAACTGCAATAGTAATCAACAATTTTAGAGCCGATTTTTTGCGAATAACTTGAATTGTGAACAAAGCCGTGTCAAAAAATTCTCTGTCCTTTGCAAGTAGGTACCTAGGCATGTAGCACAGTTGTACGCAACAATAGCCAATAATTGATTTGGAGTTGATTTTACTTTACACCGAAGGTGGCAGCCTTGGAATAAAAACTAGGGTCATGGTTGAAAAGGTAAGAGAGGATTAGGAAATAGGTATAGGTGGAACTACCAATGTCCATATCACGAGGTAACGAATAGCATCCATCAACTTTCACATAATCCACATCCCAGGAGGCAAAAGTGAGCGCGTCCAGCTCGAGAGAACCCAATATTCCAGGATAACCAGCACATGTGTAGTTTCCATAATCCTCGTAAATGCCAAACTTGAGCCCCTTAGAGTGTATCTGAAAATAATGAAGTAGAATATGGATTAAACTGGGACTACATAATATAGCAACTGCCATCCAAATTTTAGCAATTTTGGAAGGATGGTTCGTAATTTACTGCAGTTTTCACGATTGCTCATGCTCAGACGCCACGACTGATCCAGCTGGAATTCATAAAGGACCTTCTGTAACCTAACTCCGAATTACCTACCATCAGAATTTGAGATATCTTGGGCGGATCGCGGATGGCTCGTGAGTTATGGCGGTTTGTGGAAATTCATGCGTTCCACGTTTGTACGAACTACCTTCAAAGTTGTGAAATTTTGAATTTATTCTTGTGGAACGGCTAGGTAGTGGTCCGCAACCTTTTTTGAGTCACAGCGTCCTTGATGGTGAAGTTTTGAGTCGCCGCACCCCACAATAAAAACACAAGATTTTACAGTGCAATACCTACGTGCGGAAGGAGAATATTTTTTCAATTAAGAAGACATATTACAACGTTTATTATGGTAGGTAGGTACTGGTAATAATAAAAAGTCACCGGAGTCAATTAAAACGCGTCTACCTATTTCCACGAAAATAATGAGTTACAATATTAAGTCGATTCAACTTCGTAACTCATTATTCTCGTGGAATTAGGCTCCTGTTTATTTTAATTGGAATGGTTTTCCACAACTTCATCGCGAGTGATTTAGATCGTAATGATAATTTTTTCATCACAAATCAAAAATTAATCAGAAACGTTTCGTCATTGGTGTTTTTTTTTTATTACACCAAGTTGTCTAGAATGACGCATAAATACATACTTAAAACATGAATAACTAGGTAGATACCTACCTATATATGTCTAGAGTTATCCTTGGATTACATGGCTCAGCGTATTTCACGTTTGCGCATGCGCCGTCTATAATACTGATCCGAATGCTACAAAATTCATTTGGGACTAAAAGCGCCTTACCCAGAACTACAACCAAAATTTCAAATTTTTTGGAACATTGGGTCTTGTAGTAATGGGGGGTTCGCAGAAATGCGTATACTCACTTACACACTCACGTACATATCTACGGTTTATTCAAGTTGCTGAAGGAGCTAAAATTTCGAATTTTTCTCCCCAACTGATTCGTGTTCAGGAACGTCGAAAATGGGGAAATCGGTCGTTTTTACATACAGTGAAGTATGTCTAATAAGTGCGAAAACAAAAAACCTAAGGCCCGTATAACATATTAAACTTCAGGATTCAGAACAAGCTTCAGAACAGGTAACTACCGACCCTAAAGTCGATTTCCAAGGACATTTCAAAAATTTGCTGGAAGGTACCTATCCATTCAAAACTTTATACCCCTTGGAATAGCTCAATTTTCATCAACAATTCGCTAAAAAGATGTAGCAGGCCTATACCCAGGTTAGTAGGACGTCCCTCAGTCGTGATTAGTGTCCTTATTTTAAATTGTATTAAGTTATAACTTATTAGGTAATGTATTATAATCAAGTTAATACACCAAAACCTGGGGAGTAAGTTTTTTCAAAGCGATTTTTGACCCTAAATTTTCAAAGGTTGACCCCTTAGAGTAGGTAACTACTCCAAAAATTCTGGCCAACGAACTCATCCTTTTTTTATAATTATTGACATTGGATTTTTTAGATCGATCCTGGAGTCAGATGTCGTCTGGAGTTATATATATGGGTGTATGAACAAGTGCAAACTCCAGGAATAGTTTTATAAAGGCCTAAAACGGATTTCCTTGGAGAATTTTTGGAGCTATTGCAATAGCTTAATTTTCGTCGACAATTGGCTAAAAGCGATTACGATCTCAAAATCTTGTGGCACCCCTGGACGGCGCTCGCGGCATCCCGATTGCGTATCACTGGACTATACAGGTAGGTAGTGGAGTGCTAAGGTTCGATGGTGCAGAAGCTATGTATTACCAAACAATTCACTGGTTAATTCGAATGCAGCGTGGAACCTGTGGCCCAATCCCTTGGTAGAATGTTTGGGTATTGAAGAGGGTAGGGATGGAAGGATTTGTGGAGAGGTGACCAACTATTCTAGATA
>JAEMON010000001.1:12656932-12668590 GCA_030264115.1 Lygus lineolaris | reverse complement strand
ATAAACCAAAACGAGTTATGTTGCGGTAATCCAGCGCCCAACCTAATCTCCCTCAGGCAAATAGCAGGAGCTAGATCAATATCAGAGTCGTAAAAAATCGCAAATTAGTTGAGATTTGAGACGTGAGCTACGCACAAGATGTGGTAGAGTTGTCGACGCAATGCTGCACGTTTTTCGGCTTTAATCCCCCCCATTCCTCCGTGCATTAGGTATGCGAAACCTGAAAGGATATGTAGCAATAATTTAGATGAACCCGAATATCGATTATTCCTACTTTAAATGAAAGATCGACAACATTAAATGACCTAAAAAAAGTCTGCCAAGTTGGGTGTGGCACATAGCTTCGTCGTATCCATAATATGATTTTATATGTATAACATAATATGTTATATATTATATTAGATATATATCCCTGAAAATTCCATCGAAATCGGATGAAAATTGTCGAAGTTATGAGTGCTTTACGATTGCGCATGCGCAGTGGTACCACTGTTCCGATCATGATGAAACTCATAGGGTATCATCGAATCTCCGATCCTCCACAGCCCTTCGAATTTGAGCGAATTCGGACCATTAAATCGCGAGAAATTTATGTGATGATTTCACGTTTACGCATGCGCAAAGGCTACCGTTGGTCGGCTGGTAATGAATTTCATGGAGGACCATTTAGCGTAATTCCTGAAATTTCCATCAAAATCGGATGGGAATTGTGGAAGTTAGTCCAGTTTCCAGTCCGGAAACCAAAATTGTTGAGGAATGTCTAAAACGTAAAAAGCGAGTTGAAATTTTGATTTTGGAGGTAGAAAATTCTTCACCTCCCAAAAGTGAAAACATTCAACATCTGCTACCTTGGTAAACTCGGAAGCAATAGGTAACCAAATTGATTCCATGTACAGGATCTGCCACCAAATGAGAACACACAGTTGACAGTAAGTAAATAGAACAATGCCAAGCACTGGCTGGAGCTTCTCCGCTAAAAAGAGGATTAGCCGGTGTTGAAAGAAAGAATGCGAAGCAGTTTTCTTCGTCTTCAGAGAGCGTTGCGATTCAACGCCGAGTAATTACCTCTTGATGACAGAGATTTGGATCAGTAGGTTAGGGAGGAAGCCTCGCCAGGTGACGCCATCCGCCGAGATGACTTTCGCGTTATCCCGACCAGCCCTGCCTCCGTTCAACACGGCCCTTTTTTAAATACATCAACAGTCCTGGATGGACTATAATTTGAGGTGAAATCGCAGCTGCATTTGAATGGCAAATAAAGGTTTTATTGCCAGAAGCACTCGTGAATTAATAGAGTAGAGCATACGCCATGAAATTATGATGAGGTATCGTAATATACGTATAGTTAACAAAGATAATAATTGTAGAACAGTTTCATTTTTCGTTGGAAATTCTCTAAAACAACAGACAAGTCAACAATTCAAATTTAAATAGTATTGAATGCTATAAAATTTGTTCTTCTATGGATTGAGATTGAAACTTTAGAATGGCAGGGGTTCTGATGGTCCTTGTTCGACCTTGACAAGTATTTTGTTACCAACCTAAACGCTTTGTGTCTCTGTCAGAAGGACACATCGGCTGACCTCTGTTCACTCTCGATTTTTATTCTAGCGGACTTTCATGACCACATATTACCTGGCACGGACAAAAAAAAAAAAAAAAAAAAAACAAAAAAAAACAGAGCGACCAGGGGCCGAGGAAATCAGCTTTTTATTGTGTCACTCCCTCGGAGACCTGGTGGAACGTCTTTTGGAGCGTCTGATGGTGGGATTAGTGGTTTTACTATGCGTTTGCCACAAGGAAACAATCAACATGGATGCGGACGAAAGCTGGTGAGGTCTATATGAGGTTTCTTTATAAATGAATAACTCTGTTGTGCCACAAATTGGCAAGATCAAAAACATTTTCAAGTACAAGAACATACAGTTGATCATGATATTAAAACAAAAGCGATTGCTTGAAAACATTTTCTGAATTTGTACATATAATTGAATTTGTTAGAAAAATCCGCAGGCCAACGGTACTGACCCCATACTTTGAAAAATGAGCGCAGCATAAAATTTGGTCAATATACGGGAGGAAATTTTGATTTTCGGGATTTTCGTTCAAATTCGTGCCTCAAAATCTGATTCAGCTCCCTTTAAAACCCCTGGTGCCAATTTTCAGCTGGAAATTACTCCTGGTTTAACCAGAAAACAGGTTGAAAAGGAGGGCAGGAAAAGGAGGCAACTGAGGAACCCGCCAAGGCAGGGGGGTGACGACAGTTAGGCTAAAATAACAAGACCCATTTTCGGGCAGTTTCAACCGTCGGATACCCCTCATATAGCACCTTTTTGGAAAGCCCTCTCCAAGATCTTTCAAACGCTGAAATAAAAAATAACAATGCAATGAAGTTGACAACTGCCTACCATGTCAGGGGAACTCAAAGGAACAGCGGCAAATATAGTACCATTGCAGTGCTTAGCTACGGTTGGGTGAGGGTGTTCACGCAACGTAAATATACAAGGTAGCTCACCAGAGCATCATCACCCTCCTTTCAAGGGTTGAAACAAATCCGAAAATAATTGGGTATTTTTCATGATTTTAATGTACAGATTCCACATTTGAACATTTTGTGCACAGTACACGTGCGCAATAGTACGTGAATGGAATGCCCTCTTATTTTTTTTTTATAGATCTGGATTCTACCTCAATCTTCATGGGAAAATTATCTATCTCTTGAATGTTTGAGTCCGCTAAACTTGCGTAAATACGCTCAAAATTTTAACAAAACACGAAAAACCATGTTTTGTGAATGTATTCAGCGAGGTTTTTCATTGTGATACACGTTTCTTTGGTATTTCGTAACTGCTTTTCAGGGCTCGAAATGTCCACTTTCGTATCCAATTCATGGCATTTCCTTGATAGGATAATGTTGAATTATATATAAAAATAACATGATACAGGGTGAAAAATACCCAAAAATCATGTTATGGCATGTGGCAATTAAATGGGTACCCACGTCCACAAAACATAGTTCTTTACTTTTCAGCCACAAAAATGCACGTTTTTACGTACTCAAAAATTCGATTGACGAGTCATACACTGTACGTCATACAGTTGGGAGACTCACCGGAGAAGAAGACTCAATTCCATTGGTTTCGTGGTTAGTCGGTTGCATTTTCGTGGTGATTGTTGAATAATTTAAAAACAAGATCAAAATATTGTGGCTGAATCACGATTATTTAAACAAAACTTAAAATTCCTTAGGGACACTACCGATCTGCTCAAATGTTATGTTTGGTGCCCGGAGAATTCTGCAAGACGAATGTATCTGTAGATGTAGCCTGTTTAAGATTTTATAGCAACATGTTCGCGGTGATGCTTAGTCGGACGCGAAGTATAGAAGACAAAGGTGTATTTATTGTGTGTAGATAATGTAAAAAAAAATAAAAAAATTTAGCAGTATGACCTCTAAAAGTTGTTAATATCTAGGATATTCTATATCTGAATGATGTGCTTGAATTCGAATATCGAATTATAAATTTGAATTTATTTGTACTGAAAATATTTTAATACTGAGTTACACTAAATTTGGAAAATAGGCATAACAAAATACGACAGAACCTTCGTGCTACGCCTACGGGGCCCAATAACTTTCATTCGACTATATTTCAGTCATGTGTGCAGAAAAGTTGCAGGATGTTACGACCACACCCCACCCCCTAAGGAACGGTCGAACTTGATACGGCTGGGCGGTGGGAACCTGCAATAATTTCCTCACCTTCACGCCACCTGAACTTGTGTGCCTGCCAGAAGGCCCGTCATGGTGCAATTCTACAGCCTAGGTAGTCGGGACCTACCGGTTCAAGCCACGCCTGCCGCAAACAAATGTACGGATCACGGTAAGTATAGCCTCACATGTCTGGGCTTAACTTTTCCCCTATCATCTGAACTCTAACAACTATATTAAGATACAAAGTGGGGTTGAGGGTGAAAGAATGAAGTTTGGCCTCTTCAGGTAGGTTTCAATCTACGTTAGCTAGTCTTGCTGCCAGCACTAATCTTCTATAAAGCCATTTCCGGGGGGACAATTTTTTTTTTAAACCATAAAAATGACCACACCATACTCTTTCAACTTCCATTTTAAGGATGATTTGCCTAAGTTAGCAGCACAACATTAAATATTTCTCACACTAGTCTCCTTCTTTAAATATGAAGCACTACCAAACCCCTTAAAGTCCCTGATGAGGCGAAATAGGTCGGACTAATACCTACCTGAAGAGGCCAAATTTTATTCTTCCACCATCATCCCCACTTCTTACTATAAGAAGATGGCAACAACCAACAATCTAACTATATTAAGGTATAATAATCCCCCTATTATCCTATTCCTATTATTCCCTATTTTTCTCTTGAAAATTTAATTTTCATAGGCGGTCTCCCAAAACTCTTGTTGCGTTCGCTTGTATACAAACCCTTGTCTTATTAATTTGGCATCCCCAGTTTTTATGCGACTTTTTTTGAAATTATTTGTAATCATTAATACAATAACTTTCCAGAGATTCTGAAATAATCCCCCAGAAGAATGATTATTTGAAGTGATCGGTAATTTTATAATAAAACGAGGAAACAGAACTAAAAGGTAAAAACCTGTGTCCCTGTTACTCTGCTGGAGATCAAGGTAAGTTCGAGATTATTCAATCCCCTACCAGTTGAAGAGCGAAATATACCCTGACCCCCCCCTCCCCATCGACAGTACCCTGGATGATTATGTTGTTGTAAGTTCAGCTAATAACTGGTAGCTGAGGAGTGCGCATGGTTATCAACAGGCAGATTTGAATTCGTTAATTTAGGAGTAAATGAATGTATCCGTGACAGATGATCGCAAAAACATTTCCACGAGTCCAATATTCAACTCAAGTTCTCTGCCTCACCTGTTCTCCGTAGCAATCAATTATAGAGAGCCATTATCATGAAACATCGCAGCGAAATTAACCCACATTCACCATACTGAAGGTTGTTGTCAAATCAAATCTGGAAAAACCACAACACATGTGTTATCACTTTGGAAGGTATAACGAGGGTGTTTAGTATCAATCAAGTATGGATGTTTTGTTTCTAGGGTAAACCTTGTGTCGGAGCCCCCAAGAAAATGTACTTGATGATGATGTGACGGACTGTGGTTCAAGTAGACTCTTGACAAGAGTAGTCCATTGCGAAGCCCACAACAACATTTCAAATCATCGAGAGCTCGAGAGAAAGATGCGCTGGGACCGTATGCTCGGGAGGATGTTGAATTGCTTCACCGACCTATGGAGAGTTTGTGGGGCTTGAGCAATGGAAAACTCGTTCTTGACTGGCTCAAAATCATCCGAAATGTAAGAGGTCACATCGTCCACGGAAAAGGCCAACGATTACCCTGTTGCAGCTCAACAAACGCAGACGTTTTTCTGATAGGACGTGTCGACACTCTGTTCTTTGCTCACGATATCCTTCAAAATGGGTGAGAAACCGTGTCTCGTTCCAACTTCGCCTTGTTTGAGTAGGTATGTGCGGGTCCGTTAGCTCAGCTACCGGGGCTCTCCACCATCCGGGAGGGTATGGCAAACATGGCGTATGATCCAGAAATAGGATTTTACAAGAGGTTATCCATCTAGTATACTTGTCGTGTATGTATTTTATTCAAGCAAATTCGAATAATGTGTTCATACATTCGTAATAATGTGTTCATACATTCGTAATAATACGTGACAGAAACACGTTAATGATTGAATACCTTACCGAAATCGGTGTACCTAGCCGTTCGAGCGTGATTCAAGGACTAATAAACAGACAGACATGTCCGCAATGGCAAATGCGCCGTATGGCAATTTGTGTGAACTAGATACTGTGATTCAGTCCGATTTTTCTGCATGACGTTGTTCATGGCAATAATCACCTGCTTTCTGCATGTTTAGGGAGACCAGTACCTATATAAATATATCTTCATGTTTCAGCCCAAATTTAAAGGGTAAGTTGCCCTCTGTTGACCTTATTATTATGTAAATTCATCCAGTTGGTACTTTCCTTTGGCATCAAAATGGTTTACTAATATTTCCAGGATGGCCCGAAATTGAAGTCTGTATGATAGCAAACATCAAGGTAACAATCGTCCTACGCATGGACGTTGAATTCACCCTCTCCATTTGACTCTCATGGATTTCTCATAATTTATTTTCATAATTTACCTATTCGTGGTTTGTTAATATACGTTATTCTCTGGTGTTTCTCTCTAATGGAACCAAAATATGAGTTTCAAAAAAAAGAAGAAAGGAAATTCGGAGTAATTTTATTTTGAACGATTTGTTGGAGAGGTGTAGGAATGGCACTGTGTTTATTATAGTTCAGGTACAAAGGGAATGAAATGGAGCATTTTGTAAAGAATTTTATATGCAAAAAGCTTAGCAACTGTTCCCCAAAACAAGCTCCTGTTTCTCACCGACCTAGATCCCCCAGACTTGTTCTTGAGACATCCAGGCGATCCTTCCCAGGTTTTGCAACCCGTGGGACACTCGAATAAGAAACGTTTTAGTGATGAAACAGAAAATTGATGTTTTGTTCTATTGTCAGCTCTAGATTGTGGAGTTGTCAGATGTCCGGAATGGTTAGATATTCATAAAGTTCTTCCGATTCTTACCCATCATGATGATGTATTAGCTCTTTCACTAAGTATGATTCTCCGTATCTACCCAAGGATACATTCGTTGTAGAAATAAACGAGACGCTGTCTCTGAACTAGGTACTTATTAGACGAAGTATACCTACCTATATGTCCTTGCGAATAATTACTCCTGTGTGCTTCATACTTTATTGCATGATCACGTCACAGAACTTATCTGGCTATCAAGGAAATCTCACGCGATGAAGCAGTGGAAACTCATTTCAAACAACCAAAACGAAGTTATGAAATCCTTGTCTATTTCCAAGCGACCTGCAGAAGTTAGCCAATGGCGATCCTAAGACTGATCAACATTTCAATTCTAGGTATAAAGCAGTCGACATAGTCAGCAAAAGAAAAGAGCTATTGATCAATAATTACCTATATCATTAGATTCATGAATCAAATTGATCACTTTCTTTTGTAAATCACCCTCCACTATTAGCACTATTTTCATATTAGCGCTGCTAATATTCTGTTGAAGGATGTAAATTAATGAACGTCCTTCTTCCACTTAGTACAGGTATAGCTTGGTAGTTCCAACTAATTTATTACCGTAGACTTCTCACCGTCGTTGCACCTCTTCATACAATATTTAGTCACCAACGCCCAGTCGTGAAATAGCCGCAAAGTGGAAGCCACGAGGTATTAAACTTACCTGATAGTTCACATAAATAAAACCGCGTCTCGTTCGCTGTTCATCCTCGCCTATAACAAGTTAATTTCTTTATCATGCATGGTCACAAGATTGTATTCAAGACGCGAAGGATAGGCTGATGCAGCCTTGGGCTCCTCCTTTTTCTGTGGTAATGATAAGTTAGTAATACTAACTCACAGGTACCTATTTAATTTTCAAGCCGAGCCAATAAACCTTATTATTTATTCCCACCAGGCGTTTTCCTTGATGTGACTGAACAAAAGTGTCACCCGCAGCTTCATGTTCCAAGGTCAATGATTTTTCCATCAACTGCCTACGTGCTATGGCTAATGGTCAATCAATGTGACGCAAACACTTCTAAACTCGTAGCTACTCGTTCGTAAATTTGGATCAAAACACCAATGCAAAACCCGAGTTCTTATTTTGGAAATCTCAAGCCTCAACCCGTCAACGAAAATTTTCCTGAAATGATTGAATTCCTCATACAACGTAGTTTATAGTAGAATACGTTGTGTAGTATCTACAACTATATCGGTCCTTTTTCATTCCTCCAACGTTGTAACTAGCATAAATATTCTGCTTTTGGGTGAGAATAAAATCAACCTACTCTGAAGGAATAGCACGAGGGGAAATAAATTCAATCAAGACTTCAATCTGTTCCCCAGTGTTCGGATTTTTTTTAACCGATTGCACAGAGTCACTCTGGTCAGTCTACTGCGTACCTACTGGGAAGGTAACACGACGATTTACTAAGAGAGAGGTGTAGTAATTTATTGTTGCTTAACAAGAGATACACTATAGTGAGTGGGTAGGTACCTATACCTACATGTTTGTGATAAATATAAAAGAGTGAAATATTCATCCCTTTATCATAACCACAATAACCACTACATACAGAACGTATATATATCACTCCAGACAATATCTGACCCTGGGATCGAGATAAAAAAATTCAAAAAATGTCCAAAAATCTAAAAAAAGGATGAGTTCGTTGGACAGAATTTTTGGTACTCCAAGGGGTCAAATTTTGAAAATTTTGAGTCGAAAATCGCTTTAAAAAAACGTGTTTTTTAACAAGGTTTTTGGTGTAAATTACCATCTTAAACACAGGAACGTATGATATATTTCGGAATCAGCGTGAAATTCCCTATAAGAATCACCCACCAAATCGGTTAAAATTATTCTTTGAAAATTCGCTCATTAATTCATGCTGCATGAATGGAACTTCTTAATTATGTGATCATCTGCTTTAGAGTGTGATCTTTTGGGCGAAAGAAGCAGTGATGTTACTGAACCTACTGAACACTTAGGGAGGAGGTACTTATGACGCATGAAGGGCCAATGGCGATTCGTATGGGGAGCCAGCAACAATGAAGGAAGTAAGTTGTACCTTCTACTAAGATGCTCAATGGTCCACATTTGGCTATTGCCCCACATCACGTACGGAGGCGTATAACCAAGGCTCTTACCTACACCGCTCACCGCATCAAGTTACGTCACCGCTTTCGTTTTCAGGACCGACGTGACATTTGCACCTTAATTTCCATTTCCAACTACTGACCTGACCTTGGATCTAATACCGTTGCAGGGACCCGCCTCTCCTGTTATCCCCGGTCGGATTACTGTTACCTACACGTCCCGCAACTAGCTGTATTCATTGGTTTGCCGATACATATTATATACCGACGTCTATGAAAAGCTGCTCTTCACTCTCTTTTGTGGTTCATATACTTACCTACCCAATAAAATATTCTACGTCCTAATGTTTCGATTACCAATTTGTTAAGATGATATTTGATAGTTTAATCATAAATACCCCATTAATAGATTGTAGGGAAGCACCTGTGAATCCAGAAAAATATTATCTGAACGGCTCACTTAGTGGACCTTTGTACTGTCTGATGTGCTGCACATCATCGATTATCGAGTCGTATCTGGAGATCAGGGACAAATGAAGCACGCAGCGCTGGATCTGGGAAGGTGCCGCACTGTCTGTCACGTACGTGCTCTGCGTGTCGCTGTCACGTTGCCTCTTATAACAGTAGTTTCCCTTCGTTAACCACCATTTCGCCGACTAAGTGTTTCCGCGGGAGATGTCAACGCACTTGGACTCGCGCCTCCTTCCTGGGACTGTCTCAAGTTCAATTGGGCTGCACAGCACAGGCCTCTTGGATTTTCGAGGTCCTTTCAAGATGTTCATGTGTTCATGACCCATGCAGGCTGCGATGGTCATGACTGCAGTGGAAATTGAAAGACCAATACCACAACGGAAAGCACACCCCTCCACAGCACATTCCTTGGAGGGTGGTTGGGGGCTAGCCTCCATCGTGCTCGAGTCGTCTTCAGCCACGGCCAAATACGTGAAAAACGTCAACATAGTGAGGACAAAATTATTTATCACGATGTTTGTCAGTTTAGAAAAATATCAACACGAACTTCTTGTTCAAGTAATTGAAGACAAGAAAGCTATGAGCCACACCCCCAAGGTCGTAAAGGATGACTTTGAAGCTACCTATCTATTCATGACCGATTTTGTTTCTCAGGAAAAATCAAGTTTTTGGTTAAAAAAAAAAAAAATCGGAGAGCCGCACTTGCACGGCAAAGTATATAGTAAGTGCGGCGGCCCTCGTTATTCATAATAAAATAATGGGATAACATTTCCTACCACCTCAATTACTAGTATATCCTTCAGATATCTATTCGAAACACTGAAACAGAGTCGCGATAAAAAACAAAACAAAAAAAAAAAAAAACATTTGGATCCAAACAAATTTGTATTAGGGGAAAAACATGAAACCCCAAAAAATCAACTCCTTCAGAACGGCCGAAATTGTTTCGAATCTGACAGACAATTATTTCTTTTCGATTAATTAATTAATTTTCAATTAATCGGGAAAAAATACCCGATGTATTCAGATAGAAAATCGTCATAGGGGAAAGTATGAAATGCCTTACGTTGCAACACGGGCCAAGCCTACCGCTAGCTACCATGCATTAAGTTTTTGTAAAACTCATCATTAATTTAATATCTATCTATCTGAAGTGGAGCCTCCCTGGACCATTACGCTGGCACGAAAGCTGAACCCAGCTTGTCTACAATGAAATTTTGTCAATAGCGAAAAGTTGCTAAGTGAAAGTGCGGCTTCATTCTATTATCAATTCAATGACAACATCGCACGGTTTATATGACAAACTATTGCAGTTGGGTTAGTTAGTGAACAAAATCAGGAATTTGAAGAACTTTCAAATCATCACGGTAGTTCATAGTCAGCAATATAAAATGCGAAACTTTTCTGTACTTCTGAGGTAGGCGTATAAATTCGTGTTTGAGAAATGATATGGTGGCGTTGATTCCGGCAAAAAAACTGTTGTGTCATATGGGGGGGGGGGGTGTTCTCTTCCCTTACCGTTGTAATTGTAGGTAAAAGTAGCCGCAGATTCACCTGCTCAGAGCAATCCATACCTACAACAGACAAGTCTGTTTGGACATGTCGCGTGCATCCGATAGAGAAATATTGTAGGTAGTGAAATTTCCAATTTGTGGCAGCCTTCTTCCTTATCATTTATGCATCATGGAAGCCGACGACGAACATGAGGTGGGCGTACGATTGGGCTTTCCTTCTCATTCACTATTCACACTTCGAGCAGTTGGAGATATTTTTATTAGAATGATAACCATTAAGTGAGAACGTGTCCGACGACTTGCAGCTTTCATTCGTGTCCGTACAGCGTGTACCACCTGTAGAAACTATTTTCAATGAACGAGGATCTCCAACGGAGTCCTGACAACTTTACTAAAATATTCTCATTGGGTCGTAGTGTATTGCGGTTGGTTAGCTGATGGTTTTGGTTTCCATCTAGATTTTGAACACCCTCAGACAGTTTTGAATGGATTTTTGAGTGAAATGAGACGCCAAGATGGGGAAGATATAAAAAAGATACAAGCTCCACTTTCGAGAATTTCGAAGATCGGGTGTTTTACCTCCCTCAACCCGGTTGAGGTTGACTAGGTAGGTACTTTTTAAATCGCATCAGAACCTCGAAAATGGAACAATAATGTGCCTTTTCCCGATGAACATGGGAAAATTGCCTAGGTACTTAATCATATCCCGGAAGGCTCCGAAATTAAGAAAACAAGAAAAAATTGAACAGACAACGCTCAATATATGATTATCACAAAGGAAAATGCAAAAAAAAAAAAAAAAAACACCATCGATTGAGAATAATATTCAACCAATATCTTGCATGCGATCAATGGTTTGAGTGAAAAACATCTGTCGAAACGTGCAGTTATTGTTTTCCATTTCAGGCGAAATGTACC
>JAEMON010000001.1:12615017-12632500 GCA_030264115.1 Lygus lineolaris | reverse complement strand
TTACCGTCAGTCTTCTCTGAAGGGTAGAAAATAGGGGATGACTTTTTCGAAACGCCCTAGCTCGAAAACTCCAAGTATTAACGTTTATTTTTCTCATCGATTTAAAAGAGAAAGCATTTTTTATCATCGAATGAGACCGCGCGGAGCTTTTAGGGCCAACCGTTCGCCCCCTGTAAGGACTTAAGGGGTGAACTGAAAAAAGAAAAAAAAGAGCAGAAACATGAGTGTGAATCGCAAATATTCCCGAGTAGACCAAATCCCCGTTCAAAGATCAGCTGATTCGTTACGAAACGACCTAAAACTCTCGGATAATAATAATAACTGGTAGGTAGGTAATATACTCACTGCACAAGAGAATTGATTGTGAACCCGCGATATAATTACGGTAGGTACTTACTGTTATGTACGATCAGGATCTTTTCAGATGGGTGATCTATATATAAATGATAAACCGTTGTGTAAAAATTTGCAGCTTTTTCATCCTATCTATGTGCCCGTTTTTTGTTTGTGGATTTTTGTTACTCTGCGATTAGTTGTTTCAAGAATGAGCATGCTCAACGGACAGTTAAAGCGACTCATAAAACAGCAGGTTTTATCATGATTCTTCCTGCTCTTGCTGTCTTTGGGAATGATAAGCAAATACAATATTTGTATTTTTAGCCACGTTGAATGAAATAACTGGGTTGGTTATTGTTTTTGCAAACTACTGAAATACTTGGTGTTCCCTTAAAAATAATCAATTTTCATTTCAACATTGTAGAATTTTTATTAAAAATAAGGGACAACGAAGAAACAACGTAAAATATTTTCGACAACTTAGGTCTTGAATAATCAACCACAATGTTTCAGAATTTTTATATACAAAAATACACGTATATATACAAATTGGTAGGAAACGTCCATCAAAAGGATGACAATAATGAACAATATTTTTGTTGAATAATTTTGAGTTTCGAGAAAATTTTTTCGTGAAATAAATAATATTTACAGGCGTAATTGTTGAAATTTGCAACAAAATAGAAAATACAGAAGTCATATTTCAAGAACTGAGTTCACTCAATCATGTCAATGGAAGATGAGTGATTCCAGCTCATTAAGAGGTAACTAAGTGACAATAATAGTTGTGAATCCCCTTAAAATCAATTAGGTGATTGTAATTTGAATTTCTGGTAGATATTTTGTCTCATCGTTGTTGGAATGCTCGTTAGTCATCCTCACTATCAAACGGGCGACTAGATATACAGGGTGCTTGTCCTACTAACATTGCTAACCCTAATTTTTCAAGACTTATCGAAATAATAAAACACACGGGTCTCATAATTGTTTGAGTAGGTAATTCAACATTTGGTTACTGTGAGGGTATATAAATATATACATATTACTCAAACATGAACAATCCGCACCAACTTTGTTTCTTCACTTGAGACCCCCACACACACACATTGTTTGCAGATTCGGATCCTACGTAAAATTTCATGGAAAAATTACCCGCCGACATTTCGATTGCGCAAACAAGCGCGCAAAAACGAAGAGGATGAGGGTTGACAAACGCTGCAGAGTACAAAACTGCTACTCACTCGTTAAGTGCTGTAAACCGTTTAAGGGCAAAACAACACAATTGTACCTTCTATTATAAATTATGTTGTCCCAACCTGACTGAAACAACCTGATCGAAAATCCAATGAGCTTCAATGAGGAAAGTTGCAGTTCGACTAAAGTATAATTTACTCTGAATGATAGATATTCATCTTCTCTCCATGATTTTATCGAATGGAACCCGAGAGGAATCAGACGGGCAACAAAGAATGGTTTCAGATGCAGCATCTTCGGGAAAAACAACATTTTCTACAAAACTGAAGATCTTTCTGAGGCATTGCTGAGGGATTATGCTACGGACCTAGGTATCATACAACTGATGAGAATGAGGGTTTCTATCGGTTATGAAGGCGTGTTATTGAAATAATGAACCAAAATATGAATAGGAAAAACTCCAGTACCCACAGATACGCTACCACCGAAATAGTTCACAGAGGGTGGGTAAAATATTCATTGTCGGAAATAATAAACCAGAAACTGTTAAATCATTTTTCGTGGACACTTTTTTTACCATGTTTACTAATTGTTTTACGAAAATTACAAAAAACGCAAATTCGAGCGCAGAATAGTCTCTTACCACTAACCAGTCTATACCATTACAACGGATACATAGAAACCTACCTACATATTTCAACATAGAAACTTATTGATATCACATTGTGTAGACATGTTTATTTCTCAGTAAAAAAAAATCTGTCGAGGGTGCTGGCTTTCTCGTATGCCATGAAAAAATTACACAGATAATGAAATCCGTGCTACTTGAGCAACATCAGATCAATCATTCGTGAGAATCTGTGTCTGGTGGATTTCAGGTTCGCGCAAGGGCGTAGAGAACTGTAATAATATAGGTAATACTCCCACTAAAGCTCATCGGGGAAACATCTGTAAGCTAGTAAACTACCTACACCTTTCAAATTTGAGTGAAACTCTCAAGAGTGATCACTACTGAAAATAAAGTAAATAGGTAAAATGCCATAAAATTGATGAATGTTGACTACCTGCGGGGTACAATATTAACAATCAGTCACTCGTTATTTGAGTACCTACCACACTACCTCACATTAAACACAGACACAAGTTTCAACAATGAATGGTGCCGGGCCAATGGCAGCCCCCCTCCATCCAATGGTTGGCCAGCTGAACCAGAAAACATCATATATAAGCTTCTAGACGGACTAGCGAGTCCATTTTTTGTCTGCCTACTGGAAAACATCCTCAGAATGGGCAGGTGTATTTTTTGAACGTCAACTGAACTCTACTTTTCTGCCTGTAGCGCGATTTCAGTGGCGGAACTCCGTTGCTCATCGCTTTCAAGTTGTTTTCCTTGTGGGAGCCGCTAAGGAAAGGCACCTCATTATTTTTAGTCTGGATCTGCTCCAGTTTTCAATTTTTATTAATCAATCTACAGAAAAATCGATTCGATACGAGTTCCCCTTAATAACAATAATATGTATTTCGTATTTTGTTGTTTTATTTTCACAAAAGAACGAGGGTGGGAAATGATAGAATTTAACATCGTTCGCTCCGCCGATTGTCGTCAACTAGACTCAAATTCGTCGTCACAATTTCTTAACAATATTCTCTTACCCAGTTTTTGTCATTCAAGTAGGTTAACTCGATCAACTCGGCACTCCAGTAGGTGAGTTGAAGCAGACGAAAGCTATTTAAAATTGCAAATAATTCTCACCTCTCCATTATGCGAGGGCGTTTTGGAGAAATATGATGAATAGTTATGGTTGATAATGCCAGATATCAGACGGTTCTTTGAAATAAAAGATTTTCAGTGTCTTCGTGAATATTCATGTATATTTATGAAATATGAGTGCTTCAAATGTAAAACATCAATTTTTGAGAGGCAATTTAAATTTGCCTTTCATGTTTGGTAATTGTAAATCATCATTGAAAATAATGCACTGAATTGGGGGCGCCAGTCTGCCTCACCGCCAATGTTCAGATTCCTTAGTGAACTTTGGCATCAACTAACTTCAGACGTGATTATAGGAAGTTCTTGTTAATCTCTTGTGTAGGGCTGCGAAACATACCAATAACATGGGAATTCGATTGAAAGAATGAAGGGTTTCAAAGAACGAGAGTAAAGAGGGAAGGTTGGGTCTTCCCCACAAGAATGCCTTCTCTATTTGAATAATATTCGAATGGTCTGAAAGTCGTTTTCAAGGTCGAAGTTGAGTGCATCTTCGGTTTGTAGATTTTCGAATATTATTCGAATTGCGCTGTTAATTGGAACACGCCTGATATTAGGGATAGCAGAAGATTAACCTGTATTCAACTCTGCAGGGGAGGGAGTAATTCGATATTGCGTGCAACTTGCCCTGGTAGTTGACTACCTACTGAGTTGAGAATGAATTTTTTTGCTGAGTTTTTGAATCGAGCATATCGAATAATAATAACACATTTTTTTCATGGAAAAACATTTTTTGTCATAGATTAAGGATTGGCACATTTTATTACAACTATCGATTAGAGCTATGAAACGACTTTGATACAACAATGTGGAATAAAGAACTCGCAAGTATCACAGTTACTGTGATATTACCTACCAACCCTTTGAACCCAATTTGAAATCTAAGTCTGACCTTCGTAAAATTGGGTTTCATAACAATATTGCTTGACCGCTATAAACACATGTAGGAACATAGGCGAAGTCAATCATGCCATAGAAAACGTTTGGCCAACCATTGGCCCATATTTCATACTTCAGAGGCGATTTCTTATATAAATCTTGACAAATAAAAATAGTGTGTTTATTGCACTCAGAAATCGCTCAGGTTTCTCGGAATTTCTTTTCAAATCTTGAAAAATGGGCCATTGACCCGGCAGCCAATATACATTTTACGTACAATATCACAACATCATTTTAGTAGAAAATAGTATAACAAGGGCCACCAACTAGATCTGGATCTGGCTTCAAAAAATAGCAAAAGTAGAATTCATGAAATGTAAAACAATTTTCAGGTCGAATCATATGAAGATTTTGAAAACAAGTCTTTTCGAACATGAACTGAATCATATATGCTTTTTATATACAATGCTTTTTATATTATGTTCGACGATAAAATTAATGCGTGATTAGAAGGGATGCTGGTGGAGAAAAATGAAACGAACGTGTCTCCGAATATTTGCATCTCAAATCCAAGGTAGTCAGCGATGATAAACATAGAAAGTCGGAATAATAGCATTTCCCGATCAAATTAGTTTTTCCAACCAAATTTAGCTTTTCCCCAATCAAATTTAGTTTTTTTAGTTCCAATCAAATTGAAAGTAGGTATTATCATAAGGGTTGCCAAACACCTTGAATTTTATTGGGGAAAAAACTAAATTTGGTTGGGGAATCGAATATTTAGAAAAAACATTAATGCAAAAGGTTAGTTGCTAATAATACAATAATGATGAAGTTATCTTAGTATCCAAAATACTTCAGGATTTCCCAAACAAAATGGAGTATTTGAAATCCAATATTTTCCAAGCATCAGAAAATACAATTTTTTTTTGGAATTTGACACTAATATCAACCTGCCGAAGAGCGAAATTCGTTACGTACAGTTATACGTGAGGGTGCTTTCACGCTCTCGTAATCCACGACTTTATGTTCATTATTTTCAAAACGTTTTATATTCTGATAATCCTTATTTTCATTTAGTAAAATGTTTATGTAGTCATTCAAAATAATTTCAGAAGAATCGTGTATTTATTGGAATGATAGTATAATTATTTAAATCACCTATTATAAATATAGGGAATAAGGGCCTATCGAACATCGAGTGTCATCTTGGGGTGTTTGTTTCTGTCACAAATTCCCCATTTTCCGACATTTATCAAATTTTCGAAGAAACTTGTCCTATTTTGATGGGTCCAAGATTTTAGTTGGTACATTTTTAGGTATTTACTTTCTCGAAATCTATTTTAGAGTGTTCTGATTGGTACCCTGAAGTTCAACATATTTTCTTATAGGTATACAGGGTGTTTCAGGCTCGACTGTGAAAACTGAAGGAATCGATTCTACTTTGTAATTTCCGACACAAATTGTCACGGGGACTTTTTTAAACCATGTTTCCCTGGGGTTTTTCAAGATATTTTTTGTATTTCGACCTTACTTCATTAAAACGGTCATAACTCCTTTAACTTGCAGTGTACAATAAATCAAAAGAGCTTTAAGTAAAAGTCCTCTCTTTGGCGTCTAATCAAGATGTTCTTAGATGGGATCGGAGGGCGAAAATGGTACTTGGGAAGTGAATTTGGCCTTTAATTAATGAGTTTACCTACCTGTAATTATCAATGATGATAAAATGTAGGTTCCTCCGTAATGTCACGGGGTTCACTTTCATTTCTTGCGCACAATGGTTACCTTGTAATTAGGTATTACTATCCGGGAGTTATACGTCCTTCATGACGTAATTTATTCAGTAGGTAGGGAAGCTTATAAGAGTGAACTTGAACCTCGATTCCGTGAAAACAAATGAATAATAAGTAATTACATATGATCAGCTGATCTTTGAATGGGGATTTGGCCTACTCAGAGAGATTTGCTTTTCACACTCGTGTTCCTGTTCTTTCTTTTGTTCAACTCTCAAGCTCTTGTAGGAAGCGAACTGAGGAAGCTACATGCTTATCGCGGTCTGATTGTGGTTATTTTTTTATTTTACCGTAATATTAAAGAAGTAAATCATGGTTGAATCTAAAAGAACATCTCCCCTAGAGTAATCCTTGGTCGTATAAAACCCTTCAACACTCGATTTCATCGAAAAACCGACTAGTTTTTCAGGATTCAAACGTAATTTAGTTCTCTTATTTGTAAAGTAGAATATAAAATAACAACACCGATGAAGAGCTGAGGTTTTCGCGGAGTTTTAGATTACGGGCAAGTATTAGCAAGCAGAATTATCGGGGTTAATGAGCCTTTGGAAATAACGGGCGATCTTAAAAATCTTGAAAGTGAAAAAGCTCAGGAAAACAAGGTTCCAAAAAAAAAAAAAACCTCCAAGGGGCCTTTTTGTTGGAAATTGACTGTAAAATCGATTCCTCGCGGGGTTTTGACGGTCGAGCTTGATGAAGTATGTATCCTTAGAAACGGGCTAAAAAATCCTGAATCACTCCAAAAGGGCAATAATAAGTAACAAAAGGTCAATATTATAGGTACTAAAAGTAAAGATTAGAACGATGGTCAGCAATGTGGTGCATTCTAAAATGGTCAAATTTACCAAGAGTTGTTCCCGTAAATGAACACAGTCTTGGACAACCTCTTGTTATTTCTCTTATTGCTGCAGCCACGACATATTTGGTCTTACTCTTCCAATTCAGCATGACACACATTCGAACACTTCAGCACCCAAACAGTATTAATTGTGCAATGATAGTTGGTATGACTAATATCAACATTTTCTTCGAGTTACAAGAGCGTTGCAGTTATCAATTCTTCAAATGATTTGTCTGTAAAGGGCGAGTGTAGATTCCCTATATAATGACTATCTCACTGATTTTGACTGTTTATGCTACCATGAAAAAAGAACACCAGGTTTTTGGAATGAGATCAAAATTGTCTGTAGGAATAGTAGCCCACCAAATAATTCGGATCAGGCATCAAAAATAGCAAATAATTGGTTGCAATATCAGAAAAAAATGCTAAAATGGATTGGTTCATTGAGAATGGGGTTTTTTGATCATGCTGCATCACAGCAACTGTTTGAGTGAGCATTGAAGCAGTAAGGGGGGGGGGGGGGGGGGGGGGGGGGGGGGGGTGAACAAAAATCTGGTCCTTAAGGGGTTGTGGGGAACTCAACATAATTCTGGTTCCTGGGCTAGTAAAATTAAATCAGCATCGTTGAGATAACTGTGGTCAACTTCAAGTATCATATGCCTGAGAACTAACAGGATAACTCAACAGACTTTGAAAGAGGTTCCAATCCCCAAGCCAGGCAAGCAGATGGTCAACCCAGACTAGAGTGGGTCAATCGACACAATCTCGATTTTGGAATCGAGCTCTTCAATTTCCATCTGTTCCTTAGTATAAAAAAATAAAAACAAAAACAAAACATTCGTCAAAAACGTGAAGAATGTTGATCGGATATCAATCAGAACCATTTTAAAGAGGTGTTTTAGAAATTCGGTTTTCTGCCGAATAGAATACTTCTTTCAGGAGGGCTGGGAAAAGTGAACTTTGAACTGAAAGGAAAAAATATTCTTATGAGAAATTGAACTACCAGCCTACCGTGTATAGGCGAAGGTGATGCTCACTGCCCCATAGAGAGCGGTGGGATATGCGACTAACATATTTTTGAAATATCAAGAAATTGGAGTGGTAAAGGTACTCGTACCATATAAATAAGCGGAAGAACAAAATCGTGCGGCCGCCAGGGGTAGGGGCCCAACACCCCCGTTATATGTGTAGCTTATGAAAACGTAATGCAACGGAATACTCAGACATCAATATGACTCTTAGACATGTTTATTTGCCGTCACAACACTGCATGACAATTTCCAATACTTGTGTGGGACATGAGACATGAGATAGAATGAATTAACACCCGAGTCTCAAGGGCATTGAATGTGACACCCACTTGCTGACTGGGACTGACAGCCCCGGGCCCTACCCACCAGGGCTGCTTCCCAGGCCAGACAACGGTCATGTCCTTTTGGGAGGAGCTGACGACCACCACAGCCAATTGAAGCTTGGCCAAATGTCTTGGCCGAAAAACATGTAATAAAGAGCTTGGAATCAAAAGTGCTGAGGGGGGCCACCGTCCAGGAATAGCCAAGCAACCCGGCCATACCTATATTCTATTTTTTGTCGGATAACACAGGGCAAAAGCAAAGAAAAATAACCTGGAAAAATGACATGCTAAAAATAATACTCGTAAATCGGGAAATAATTGTAAATAATCATCAATATCGTATCGTTTTTAGAAAGAAAGAATGCCTCAAAATTTAATTGGACTTCGTAACGAATTTCGGTGCCATCGAAATTGTTTCATCGTTATTGTGAACATTTTGTCAATCTAGTAGATCCAGACGACAATTACCTGCGGACAATGGACGGCAGCGTCGTTCAGCGGACGGCCATACAAACTTTGTTTGAATGTTTTGATTTTACTTACTGTTACTTGTACAATAGTTGAATTTATCGTCACAATGATGGGTAGATCTCGTTGGCTGGCAATAAAAATCCGTAGGATATTCCATAGTGCCAAACTGGAAAATGGGCAGGACTATTACTATCAATATGATATCAATATTAATCAATATTGATCATCAATCAAATTGAACATTAATCAATCAATGAAATCAATAAATATTTATATTTTAAAGAAATTATCAAATATGTAATCTTTGACAAACACATTTCAGATCTTATATCGTCATTTCCAAACACTTTTTTTTCAATCCACACGAGATTTTACATTTTGCTAAGAATTTAGAATATATCGAATCAATAACAGATTCCTGTGCAAGGTAAAATAAATATAAAAAAATTAAAAAATCCGTTCTGCTATAGTTGAATCAAATAATCTGCTCTCTTCTGCTGGAGTGGATTATTGAATCACAAGTTTTGAAACAATCTTGAATCAATTTTGAATCTTTCTAGATAGATTCGTTCCATCAGCGCAACTCTGAGTGATTCGATCAGTGGAACGTGCACAGTCGGAAGTCTGGATCGCATCGTGGTTAGCATCTGCAGAGTCTAGTGCAACAGTATAATCGCCTGCTACCTCTACACTACATGCCTAGTCCATGATCTCCCAAGATAATGGAGAGCATGCGCACTGAACCTCCTGCTCTGAGTTACTCAGAGTTGCTTTGCTGGATTAATTATTTTGAGAGTTTTCAGAAACTGTTGACACATATTGGGAAAAGGTTATGAAGATTTTGTGACATGAAACGTTCATTTGTTACTCCTATTTCAATTTTGGGAATTTGGGGAAGAAATGTTCCTAAAACAACTGTGTAATTTACAGCTATTCGAAATTAGAGGAATATGGCTCACAATTGCTAATCTTTATCGGCTCCCCACTAACGAGTTGAGCCGCTTCAAAAAATAGAATAATGCGAGAACGTGTTATAAAAATAAATCTATTAGTAAAAGACCATCCAAAACTGAAAATTTTTGGCATAATGTTTTATTTAAAATTTTTCGATTTTCCATGTTCCAAGCGGTGGCTACAGCCCATGTCTGTGCCTACATCCGACCCTTGCTATAATCTAGTAGAATGTTTTGATACTCAACTTGGAAAAATTGGTGATACCTACCATCGTGTACCTCATTGATCCAAGTTACAGGAACGAAAAATAGTGGTAACTCTTGAGCATCGTCAGTCCATATTACTTCATCATCTCGTATATCACCCTCCGCTGTCTGTAACATGGATTGAGAGTAAAACATGAACTTAGTGAAAGGGGAACTGCGGAATGGGGAATAAAATAAAAATATGTTTTTATGCAACTACTCATGGGTTCTGTATATGGATTACTACCTAGGAAGTCAGCATTTTTAACAGTAATGAAAATATCCTGATGTTAAGCTATGTTGTATACTTCATTGATTTAAGTTCAAGAAACGAATCAAAAACTAAACAGGCACGAGGCTGAGGTGGCACGATGGCTAGTATGTACGAGTAAGGTAACGCATGTAAATAATGGTTGTACCTGCATTGTACCTCCTAGGTTCGCACCTCGGTCGGATTTCTACACAGCAGTGTGATGGACGAACTGATGACCTCTTCCATCAACTTGGTCGAAGATTATAGGCTGCATTAGAGGAGGAGGTATGACTTCCAAGTAATCACAGCACGTGGTACCAATCCCTACACTCACGTAACTGACCTCTCCTCGCTAAAAATTGTTAAATGCGACTGTGACTACCTCCAGAACATGACATTCTTTTAAAAATATGTTACACTATCTTCAACCTATTATTATTATTTTTCCATACTTGAACAGGAAGGAACAAACTCAAATACAACGTGAAAATCCAAGGTGGATAGGTCAAGTTTGAAATCAAAGTTCTAGTCATGCAGCATCAGTTAATGAGTGAATTTTCAAAGCATCATTCTAAACAGAATTTTTCTAACATTTGATGAGTTTTTCTTATGAGGAATTTTGCTCTGATTGCGAATATACCATATTATATTCTCAAGTTTAGGATGGTAATTTTCACCCAAAACCTAAAAAACACGTTTTCATGCGATTTCTGAACGTAAATTCGCAAAATTTGACCCCTATGAGTACTCCGAAAATGCTATCCAACGAATTCATCCTTTCTTTTGTTATTGATGAGATTTGGATTTTTTTTTTGATTTTTTAGATCGAGCATATCGTCTGAGGTGACAGATATACAAATACCTGAATGTACATAATATTATGAAATGTGTCAATATCCAGGAATAGTTTCAGAATGGTCTGAAACGGATTTTTCATATATGTATCGACATTTTTGGAACTATTGCAATGGCTTCATTCTCTTCGAAAATTCGCTAAAAATTGAACGAGTAATATTGTGAACGAAAATAGTGTTCTTATAATTTAAACCTACCTGGTGGCAAGCTTTTGCCTCTGACGGGTTTTGTTCAAGCATCACAACTTGCTTCGTTTGGTTAATGCCACGTTTGATCGTTGAATCCTGAAATTCTATTCCATCGTCGTTTAGTTAGATATATTATAACCTACTGGTTTCAGATGAAATTATTGTGCACATTCAGCTCAATCAAGTAGACTTTGTAGAAATAGTAATATAATTTTTGTGATTCATTTCTGTTGGTGTGCTACACTCATTTAGATTTAACCAATTATCGGATAGATTGTCAAAATAACAACAGGAAGATCGATTCAAATGTATATTGAATGGAAAGCCACTTTTCATGAGAAAAAAAGTCAATTGTATCCTTTGGACACTAGGAAGTTTATAGTTTTCCCACAGTAACATTGGCAATGAAAGATGATTGGCATCGGCAATGAAAGATTTCCAAAAATAAAGATGGCATGTGGTGGGAAACTTACCACTTGCGTTCGGTATAATATCTGGGTTGTTTTCTAGACTTTCGGTGCTTCTTCTGATTGAGTCATGTTTTGTATCGTGAAAATTATCAATTCCCTTATGCTCTTTCCTTCTGCGGAATTTTATTGCGACTGCGGCACATGTCGTCATCAAAACGAGGCTGAGCATGATTCCCGAGAGAATCCCAATCAAATGAATCGTGTCCAACATCAAAGGGATATCAGCTGGAAGTACAATAAGCCATTTCTTACTTTTTGAATTTAATGTCATGCGAACTAATCTCTGCTACTTTTAGATTCAGAGCATGAATTGTTTTAGTCCCTTTCTAGAAAATGGAGAATTTAAGCCGTTGCCCCAATAAAGAGCGACGTAGGTGACTGCAACTATCAGACATCAAACTGGACAGAGACATAACCGAATATTTTGGCATCGTTACCTCGAATGGCTGAGTTTTATCTGTTTCATCACATTAACATCCAAAAAAATTCATATTGTCTTTTGTTAATTTAAAATTAAATACAGTGAAATATTTTAAATTCCTCAGATATGAACTTCCCTGAAATAAATTAGTTGCACCTTGCACCAGTAACTAAGCAGTTTCTTCCTCGTGCCTTATTATGTGGCAAGATCCATTCATTTTGTTGACTGGGACAAGAAGGGATGTTGAGTGACTCCGTGAGTGATACTTTAAATGATTGATGAACTCCGAAATTATTTATTTTTGGACTCATAAGCTGAAGAAAAAAATTCTTGTGAATGAAATGACATCCAGTGTAGTCGTAGTCGGTATGGTGCTACATAAAAAATGGATAGGACCTATTTAACCAGAAAATGCATATTTTAAAATATGTGGTTTAATGGACTTGGGACTTTTGTTCCTTAATTGAATACCCTCAGTGAGAAGGGATGTCTAAATTTGATGACTACCTTCTGGATGATACAAATAATCAACACTTCTGATAATCAGGTCATTTTCGTTTAGGCAAGAGTAAAGTTGCTTATACCTCATTCTTGACTCTCAGGTAATAAATTGCAGTTTCAGAACTCGGAAAATCTTTGAGTAGATGCAATCAATTCACACAAATGCTTCACCGATTCAGCGCTTCTTCTTGTGAGATTTGTAAGTAATTGAAGCACGAAACGATTTGTTCGCGTTGATTCTATCGAGTCTTGTTTTTCATTAGGTATCTATCTACTCACCGGTCCTCTTTTCTGGATATTTGAGTGTTTGGGTGTGGATCGTAGTGAAATCGCTTCTTCCCCTCGAGTTAACGGCGTAAATTGCAATCTGGATCTCCTGGCCGGGTAGGAGCCCAGAGACTGTAAGGTGAGGTGAGGAGGAAGATACGTTAGCTACGAGTCGCTGCTTCGATATTTCATACACTTCCATCACAAACTGTTGGTGAACGCCACCGTCGAATCCTTCGCTGCATTCTACCACCAGAGATGTCTCAGATTGGTTCACTAGTGAGCAATTGTTCAAACTTTCAGGCTTCCCTGCGGAAAGTATGTAAGAAAATTTTGAAAATAATGAATAGAATCCATATTTCTTTCTAAAACTACAACATTTAAAGTACCTACTTGGTTTCCTTAAGAAATTTTTCAAAATAAACTAAATGAGGTGGATGAATTTGGATTCTGTCACATCCCTCCAGCTTGACTTGCGAGACTAAACCACATGGTCATTTTGAATCCTCCCCTCTACCAAAGTGATCCGCACTGGAGCGCGCCTAGTGAGCAGGTTTTGAAGGTAATATAGTTGTCAACAAAACCCACAGATGGCAGCTCGGTGACTCAAGCCTGATAGGGCAGGAGGGGGCTACTTTGCACTTACCCCGAAAACTCACTTGACCCATCTTACCTTACTCAATTTTTAATGTTTTGTGGATTGGCGCTAAAGGGGTTCATTGGCGCGATGTTCCGAGACAGACACGGGGACTAACGGACTCGACATGTTTACTCAACTGCTAAGGTCGTCCAGGTTATAGGAACTCGTCGCTCCAAAAATCTGTGTAGAAACCATACTCACACGGAATATCCTAAAATCTCTTCATATTTCAGATTTTTCCCGCACTCAGAAGCCGAGTTATAAAATATTAAGAACCTTCTTTTGGCAAGCCCCTCGTATTTGCTAAACATAATTATTTTTGCATTAATGATTCATATTTTTTACTGTAGATAATAATCATTAAATATATTATTATGATCTATAAAACATTTTATTTTTAAATCCAGTGGATTTCGAAACGTGACGAAATTTGAATTGCCTGTACCTACATTAAAATGCGTTTGAAAGGCGTGTTTTGTATGTAGCTGTCTATACATTGATTTGAATAATGGAAGTCTGTGTTTCTTTTCCGTATCATACTAGTTGAAAATGATTGGCACCATTATCCAGATTTTTCTTCTTCTGTCTTAGACCCTAAAAACTGGATGGAAGACCATAAAACAGTTCTCAATTTTAAGCTCAAATGAGGGTTTTTGAAGGGAGGTGTGAGATAAATCCGAGGTTTTCAGCAATCAAGGTCCCTTACATATTTGAAAATAGGGGAATACCCATTTGCCAAAATTGGATGGGAGACCCTTGAAAAGTCTTCAACTTTGTGAAAGAAGGGGAAGGGGAGTAGTGGGGTGAATCAGAGTATTCCGGTCATTTGGCCTCCAAATATTATTCAAACTGTGGGGAAACTAGGGGGATCTTTAAAAGCAGTCCAAATGGGGGGAGGGGGGCATAACGCACGGGTTAACCAGCTAGCATCGAAATAATTGGAGAGAAAATGTGTATGCCTCAATTGCTGCACGAGAATTTATTCCGTACGAGATAGTTCTTTACTATTTTAGATGATAATTTCCACTAGAACCCACGAGTTCAGAAATAATAATCGATCGAATTCAATACATTGCTGTGAACGTAAGTGTATGCGGAACAACTTACCTGCTGGTACCACATGATAAATGCAAGGTTTTTTCATCATTCCCATAGAATTTTTCGCCCAGCATAGTACTGTTCCAAAATCTTGTTCAGTCAGTGGCGTGTAAGTCACTATGCTCAGATTTGGCTCACTAGTGTAGTGACTTCCAGGTATTTCCACGCTCTCGCCCGTGTTGTTGAACCTCCAAACGAAATCGACCGCTGGGGGGTTCGCTTCAATATGGCAGATGATTTTGGCCAATTCTGCTTTTCCAACTCCAACGGTGTGTTCCTGTCCTGGACGGCACACTGGGATGTCTAGAAATAGATATAGATAGGTCAGGGGCATGAATGACTAAACTATTAGGTCAGGGACACATACGACTAAACTATTAGAAAACTGAATCTATTACCTATGTGATTTCTCTTTCTTTCCATCTCATAGTCGCCCAATCATTGGATTATTGAATTTTATATAAGTACCTCGATTTTATATCTGCTCAATCGGGGTACTTACGCACTCTGGTAACCAAATGCTCAACTACAAGGCTGCTCCCACGTTCTCGATCTGGTGAAACTACACTAATAGGTGATTTTCTATAAATATCTTCCATTAGAATTTATTAGAAGGATTTATCATCAATAACAAACAACTCCTGTGTACTCTCAAGAACTCTACTCGAATACCTAAAATCTTATCCATTTCAACTAATATCGTCCTAATAACTCATATAACCAATCTTTTTACTTCTGTACATAAAATATATTACTCTCACATAGGTAATTCAGCTAAATATTTACATTATAGAGGCACTCATAATACTATCCATCATAACTGGTTTGTCGATTTCCGCTTCACTAAAAATACTTAACTCTTTTGAAATTATGAAATGACCAATTATGAATCCACTATCAACCTCTGTTGTGAACAGAAAATTTAAACCTGTGCGAATAACGTCATTTCATAGTTTGCAGCAACATTTTTTATTTTCTGCTGTTTAAATTTTAGATGAGACTGTTTTAAGATCCCCAAGAAAGATTAGGTTAGTGTGTTTGTGTGCAACAGCTTGTGAAAGACAAACTTACATACAACTTCAAGATGTAATTGGTTGCTCTCTCCATCTCCCTCGCTGTTGGTAGCGACGCACGAGTACTTCCCGGCTCGAGTTCTTCCTATACTCTGGAGAACAAGGCTCTGGTTTGCCAGGATGATGCCTTTTGTTGGGTTATTCAGCACAGTTGTGCCCTGTAACAAAGTGGGGGCTTGGTTGGCGACGACATGGGTAACAATCGCATTTATTTTCTGTAAGCACCAGTACGTTTAGCTGATCTTCTAGGCCTCGAGTAGAGGTTACTGTGTGATGCAGATTGTTGTTTTATCATTAGCAAAATCGTTGCAAAATAGGCTCAGAAATCGATTTGCTCAATCGTATACTCATATTTGGGCAACTAAAGCGTAGGTCTACGTACAGGGATCTAGAACATGTCTATAATAGTGAATACTATTCATGAGATTAGAGGAAAGTATCAAAGTATATACAGGGTGGTCCCAAACGTAACGGACTTAGTTTGAGGTCTTTTGGGAAATTTCAAGCTGACCACGAATATACCACATATTAAGGGGAGTGTTTTTGGATAAAAAACACGGAAAGTATCTAGAAAATCGAAAAACACTTCGAAATAAAGCTTGTAGGAAATTAAATTCTGCGTCGAATGAGACCAACGCCAGCGTTTGATTAACTGTCTCTAGAAACTACCTTCCTGCCCCAGTTTATCAACAGATCAAAACTTCTAAAATTCGCCAAAAAACGTAGGTACAATCTTGAAAGCTGGTGGTCTCATTCGACGCAGAATTTAATTTCCTACAACGTTTAATTCGAGGTGTTTTTCGATTTTATAGATAATTTCCGTGTTTTTTTTTGCCCCAAAACACTCAAAAAACGTCGAAAGAAGTGTTTTTCATTTGAGACCACCCGTATACTATGTACTTACATCGTGTCTCCACATCACCCTGCTGATCCAAGGGTTAGCTTTGATGTTACATTCGAAATACACATCCATCCCTTCTCGAATAGTAGTGTTGTTGAGGTTTCTTCCAAGTTCAAGCGTCACTTGTGGTAAGTCTGAAAAAGTAGGTGGTAGAATGAAAGAATACATTTGGCATGTTTGGGTACCTATGGTGACGAGAAGTAACTTGTTCGCTATATGCATTCGCTAAGCGTTTCCAGTTGAAGACATTTTTGAATATCAGTTTTCAACCTGAGATACAATATGGCTGATATTTGGTTTCTCCAAATTATACTAGTAAGTATAAGTATACCGAGAAGGCGTTAGGTTAGCTGAGACTTCGGGGAGATAACACTCGAAAGGGCGTATAGGAATTGCGACCAAGTAATCCTCTACCTGAGAGGTAACCGGATTGGGCACGTTGGAGTGGCGTGAATTGCGTCCGGTGGGTTTTGGAGGGTTCGAAGCGAAAATTGGGAGTATGAGGCCTCACGCACATCAGGGAGAATCACGCATTGTTGGAGAGGTCGTCCCATAAATATGAGACCAGGAATCACGAGGACTTGTGTCCTCCGCGCGTTCGTTTGTCGACTACACCCAGATTTGACCCTTTCCGGATGTGATGCCTCCTATTAACCACCTTCCCCAGCGTATTCGTGATCTACCCATCAACACTTTCAAGAAAGTTACAAAGGTTTTATTGATGGAAATTGAGCCATATCGTGTCGACGATTTCTTTAAAACCAGTTATGTTTTTCAATAATCATTTGCTAAGTTTCAGTCAAGAAAATAACCTCGGCCACAAAGTTTTCCCGTCAATTGAGTACCTAGGTACTTTTAGCTTGCAGCCGAGGATCATTATTGAACCAAGTACTCGAATGTGCTATCATGATCCAACTCTGATGTCTGCCGATATTTTGTTGTTGGGCTGTATTGTTGTCGTTTTGTTGTTTTACAACAAACCCC
>JAEMON010000001.1:12526224-12536337 GCA_030264115.1 Lygus lineolaris | reverse complement strand
TAATAAACCGTTGTGTAATAATTTGCAGCGTTTTTTTTATTGTTTAATAATATTGGGTTGCAATTCCATCCAGAGCGGAGAGGGTATTCGTTTCCATGTCGTTGACCATTGCGGCGGTTTCATAAACGAAGTACCTTCGTTGCCTATTTATGTTTCACATATTCTTTATGATCTATCTTTATACTTAACCGTTTTCTTTTTTAAGCAAAATTGTTTTACCGTTAGCGACAAAATACGTTCTAACAGTTGGAAACATTGGCTTGTTGTTTTTTGAATGTTTTTATGATATCACTCCTTAATTTGTTGAACTCCATTAAGTCTCTCATCCTCTAATGATAGTTACTTGTTGTTTTGTCTTGAACAAGAGTTCTCGGGGGTAGCTTGTCAGGTTGTCAGGTTGTCATTAACTTAGAAGGGAATCTCCGGCCATGTGGGGTGGATGACCTCGGCTGTAATCCTCGATCTTCGTGATAACTTTACTTCTGGATACCAATACTCCTGTTTTGATTTATCTTACGTCTGTCAGGATCGAACGAGGTTACTACTCCTTATTGTGAACCCCAATTCGGAAAGCGTCTTCTGGCTGAACTGAGATTTTCAATTCTTCCGCCAGTGCCTTGATTAACTCAATGCAATCCTCATTCTTGAATTCTGGTACCCCTCGCATTTCTGTCATGGTTTTCCTGCCATCCATTTCAAGACAGTTAACTTTCATTTCCTTCCTTAGTTACTTTTCCAGAAAGCTCAGTATTTCTCAGTTAAACTTTGTTGACTTCCTCTCGACATTCGTTCATTTTTTTTCTTCTGTACGACGTCCGAGCGTGAATAAATTCTTCATAATGATTTTACACATCATGAATAATCATCATCATTAAGAATAAGTTCAGTTTTGGCCAACTGCCCTTGGTTCAATAGAACTTTTCAAATCTCAATCAACGAAAATGAGGACAACGAACTTTTCTTAACAGAAATCACGGGAAAATATGAAAAGCGAAAAACTTAAAATTTGGGGGTACAAGATTATAGAGGCAGACTCTTTTCCCACAATTTCAATTTCGCAATTTCGTTTGTTTCAGTCTGCCCTATCAAAACCCAACAAACATAAAGATACTTGCAGATTTTGAAATTCTCCTCAATTAACTTCCAAACAACCAAAACCCAATTTCAAGTACCATGCAGCTTGTTTCGCTGCAACTGCACTGATTAAATATATGAAAAACTTTGAATCGGAATATCAAAGAACTTGGAAGGATTTTCGCAGATTATTGGCGTCCTGTGACCACGAGGTTCGGATAGAATCTACTATGGAATGAGTAGAATGCACGAACATTCAAAATAAAAAATATCTTTGCCTATTTGCTGATATTTGTTTTGTTTTAGCAAATTTCTTAAGAAAAAAGTAACAAAATTCAAAACAAAAAAAAACGAAAAAATTGTAATTAAAAATTTAAATAATGCACATTTTTGAACATTTTCTTTAAGGAAATCCGTTTCAGACCATTCTAAAACTATTCCTGAAATTTAACACTTTTATATATATATATATATATATATTTATTTATATACCTTATGTGTGTCACTCCAGACGATATCTGCCCGAGAGATCGAGATGAAGAATACGAAAAAATTTTAAAATGTCAATAATATCGAAAGTAAGGATGAGTTTGTTGGTCAGAATTTTTGGAGTACTCCAAGGGGTCAAATTTCGAAAATTTAGAGTCAAAAATCGCTTTAAAAAAACGTGTTTTTTTAGGTTTTTGGCGTCAACTACCATCTTAAACATAGGGACATATTATGGTACATTCGGAATCAGCGTGAAATTTCCTATAAGAACCACCCACCAAATCGCTTATAATTATTCTTTGAAAATTCACTCACCAACTCATGCTGCATGAATGGAACTTTTTGTATTATTCTCATGAAGACTGGAATATATTATTATCGGTTGATATTCAACATGACTGTAGCGTACTTTATTTTTCGCGCATGAACGATTGGTTGGTCTCGCGGTCTCTCAGACACACGGGGTTTATGCCTGAGTGTGGCGTTGCAAATTTTTCAAAACCAACAATGTTTTTGTAAGTAGTTCCCAACATTTACTTCAAAAAGGCCCATTCATGCAGCATGAGTTGAATAGTTTGAAGAATAGGTAGTTTCAACCGATTTGGAGGGTGATTCTTATAGGAAATGTCACGCTGATTCCGAATATACCATAGGTATACGTTCCTATGTTCAAGATGGTAATCACACCAAAAACTTCAAAAAATACGTTTTTAATAAGCGATTTTTGACTAAATTTTCAAAATTTGACCCCTTGGAGTACTCCAAAATTCTGGCCAACGAACTCATCCTTTCTTCCGATATTATTGACATTTCAGATTTTTTTTGGATTTTTATCTCGATTCCTCGTTATATAGATATACATAATATGAAAGTGTTAAATTTCAGGAATCGTTTTATAATGGTCTGAAAAGGATTTCCTTGAAGAAAAATCTCAAAAATTTGCATTACTAAAATTTTGAAGCCATTGCAATTAAGATTCAGTTTCTTCGAAAATTCGCAAAAACAATTTGAAAAAAATTGTCTCTTTTACTCTGAGGGTTGATGGAAACCAGTGATTTTTCTGAAATAGGACCTGCAGACTTCGAACTTCTACCCTCCCTTCCCCAAACTTAAAATGGAATCAGCTTCCAAGGAGAAGAGCCAATTCGCCAAATTTATAACAACTGTAGGCACGATAACGAACTCTTCTTCTTCATTCAAACTACCGCAGGTATCAAATATACGGAAACAATTATCGAGCAACTCAGAGTTTCACCTCCGCACCGCAAACAACTGTGTTGGTAACAAACTTCCCACATCATCTGAAAATCATGTGCGGAGTCGATATTCAAATTTCGTATATACTCGTGCTATAGAACTTATTTTCCATGATACGATGAGAAAACATTGTTGAGAATGAATCCTGTTATGTTCCTATCGAAATTAAACAAACTTGCAACGTCTGCTGATCTGTAAAATCAGGGACTCTCGATTGAGGTGAAAGCGAAAAAAAATGTTGTCCATACTGCCATTCAAAATTTCCAGGGAAATTCGTTATTTACGTTGTTTTATTTGGTTGGTGTCATCAATTGTGTATATTAATTATGATGCTGCTATACTATCTGAACAATTTATTATTCGTCAGTAAAATGACACTTTTATCGCGTTAAAAAAATGCATTAAAACACCGAACCGTTTCTACAATTCCAACCAACACCCCCTATCGTCCCTCTTAGAATTCCTACCAGTCAATACGAATCTCAAATAAATATGAAGGCCTTCGTATTTGCTGTTCCAAGTGTGCTTGAGTTCCTGCCATTGTCAGTATTGCTTCATCGCTACCGAGGGTATTCGCGTAAGGAAAAAAAAAAAAAAAAAAAAAAAAAATGGTGTCTTCCAAAATCAAAATTTAAAATTGCTTTTTACGTTTCAGAGCTTCCTGAACAATTTCGGTTCCGTGTCTGTCTATTGTTGTAAACCAAGCGCAACCTGGGCGTGACCTGAAACTTAACTTTTTTAAGCCGTAAAGAAAGCCAATTGGATCATACCTATTACGTGCATTTGTCATGTTGTTTGTTTGTGTAGGTACGTATTGAATGAATCTTGTGTATACAGGCTGAATTCTAGAAATCTTTGTTTCATTGTTTTATTGCAATTCTTCTTTTCCCGAGTTCAGAGAGGGTAATGAGAATTCAATCCGGAAATAGGTCGGTGAAAAGTTTGGATTGCTCATTATGATAAGATAAAGTTGTGGAGGTAGACTTTTTGGAAACTTTACATTGGTTAGTTAGAAGTGTTCCCAGCGAGAAGAAGTGCCTTTTCGGCAGAGACCTAAACTGTGAAAAGGGCTTAAGTGCTAGATGCTTCCTGGACTCCCCTTCACCCAAGGGCCATTATGAGGCCGAGGAGGTGGAAGGCTCTAGCCCGCCCTTGGGCTAGAGGTTTGAGCGATATGAGCAGGAACTCTGAGAGTGGGGGAAATGAGTGAAAGTGCTTGGAATAAAGGGAGAACCCCAGACTCGCCTTTCACAATGGAAGTCATCCTCAAGTTTAGGGAGCCTCCGCCACTTGCAAATTTCAGCTGGTAGCCCGCTCAGCTCACTTCCCCGTCAGGCGGACTTGGGGGTTGAATTATAGACCGCATTTGTACTTGAAGGATAACCTTAAACCTCATATGGTCGAGGAAAGTGGTTGCTGTGAAATCCTCCTAACAGACATACACTTGATCATTGTCGTGAAACGGAGGAGTACCTCCTAACAAAATCAATCCTCCTAGCTCGCGTTGAACTTCGGAAATATTTCAAATGGAGGAGAATGACCTGTCCAAGAATGTGGCCTTTTGACCAAATTGGAAATTATCTTGGATCGTCCATGATTGAAATGGCATTTTCAGATCTGTCCCTAAGTAGTTTCTTACCCACTTGGAGTTTTGATGGACCCACTCGAAAATTTTGTGTCTACACCAGTAAGTGTGAAGCTTCGCACCAGATGTTTTTACTGTCTATATTCACTCTACTTCGACAGCAATCCTCGTGTCCCATTGAAATTGAACTATCTGTGTTGGCGTGATGAGAAAGAAATGCAACGAAAATCTCATTTACTGGAAAGAATGTCATTGCCCACAGTCCTCGATACGCACAACATAAATTGAATTCATTGTGAAAGCTGAGAGTCCAAACCTACTTATGTGTGTATTCGTATGGTGCGAGAAAATCATCAAGTGGTGAATCCGGCCGGACAACTACGGAAGGAATTCTAGATAGTCAAGTAATTTTTGGTTTATTGTGGACCTTTGTAATCGAGCAAGAAAAGAAATTGTTTAACTCCCCTTCAAAATTTAATGTTTTACGTTCAGGATTACGTAGAATCCAAAAACCTAATTAAAATATTGCTTAGCTATCATGGACCAAAATGTATGAAATTTGGTATACCGGTTCCATTTGTGGTCTAGTTTTGCCCCGAACCTTGGCTTTACCGTCAGTATAATGAGTATAAAACAGGGAACGGTATTTTCAAAACTCCCTACTCCAAATAGGAAGGTAGGTATATTTTTTTTCATCAATTTTAAATTGGTCAAAACTTTTAGGGTCAAACGAGACCTGTCGGAGCACTGTAGGACCAACCGTTCGCTCCCAACAAGACTCTGGAGTTGAACGGAAAAAAGAGCAGAAACCGGATAACGAATCGCAAATCTACCCGAGTAGGGCGAATTCCCGTTCAAATATCAGCTGGTCAAATGCTAGTTTTTTCCTTTTCACCGAATCGAGTTTCTTTTTCACTTTTATACGCTTTTTTAGTTACTGAATTAGGTACGTTATGAAAGGCCTACAATTCTCGGATAAGAAATAATAATTACCAGTAGCTACTCATTGTACACTAGAAATGATTATTGTGAACCTCGTGATATAATACGGTAGGTATTTACTATAAAATCATTGATCTCTATCACCAGAAAGTTTGTAGTTTACTATGAAGATTATATAAACCAATGGGATCTTTGCAGATGGGTGACCTACAGAGAAAAATAATAAACCTTCGTGTGATAATATTCAAGGTTTTTTTTCACCCTCACTCACCCTAGTGAACCTATCACCCGTGGCAAATACCAAACAGGAAATATGAAAAGGGTTCTCCATCAAGATAAGTGTTATGGGATGATAGTAATAAGTGATGAAAACAATCGCATGATCGGTAAATAGACAGAGCGGCTTGGAGCTCAGGCCATTATCATCAGGATTTACCTAAATAAGGCCTTCTTTGAGATAACAAAAGGAAGAGAAACTCGTAAATGCGTTTGTAGCTCCAGTTGATATATTCACACAAAAATTGCATCATAATGACTCCATCAAGATAAAATGTTTGCACCTAAAGAAGTGTAGCTCCATTTTCGCTCCAATTAAAAAAGCTAATAGCTTCCCCCGGGGTTATGCTCGCTTCCCCCGAGACAATTGGAAAAGGGAGAAAAAGGCTAGTCCTGGCAATATTTGTAAATTCATTGTGGGGAGGGGCCACCCCATTACCCCGAAAAAAAATAATGGTTTGGAGTGGCCAGGAAAAGTAAAGGGAGAAGGGTTGTGGTTAATTTAGATTAAAAGAGGTGATAAGAGATTCACTTAAGAGTTTACTCTGATAGCTATCTCCTTCCTCTGCATCATGAAATTCAGGGTATGCCTCCCCCGGGCTTTTAGAGTAGAATTCATCTGAACAAGCGGTGAGAATAACTTCCTTTTCTCGAAGTTCTGGTGAAAACACAATGGGATCAGGCAGAAATGGAAGAAAAAGTGGTTATCACCATGCCTTTCTCGGTCCTTGCTACTACTGGCTAGTTATTGTGGGGATACCTATATAAGGAACGAATTAGAGAGCTATATAGGTACCTACGTGATAAACATAACAATAATTTAACTGTTAGTATCACCCTGCGTATGGAAAAGAAAACTTCCTGACACTTCTGAGAAAGTAGGAAATCATATTCAGATAAAAATCATCCAAATGTAGGAAGAGGAATTATGAAGGAAAGGAATCTTTCCTTGTGATAATTTGCCTACTGTCTCTAAAAACCCTTCACTCTACTCCTGGTTTCGCAGTCAGGTAGAGAACTGGAGGGTGTGATAAATGAATAATGGAGATAATAACATTATAAAATAATAATAATTAATTCGAGAGAGTGCAAAATAGATCTATAGGAAATCTACGAAAAAATGGTATTAAATCAAGTCTCGCTAGCTAAAGTTCAAATCATGATGCCGTGTTACTTCTTGCCTCTGAAAGGATTCAACAACTTGCAGTGGGGACAATTAACTTGCAGGGGTCGGAGAGGAGAAGTTCCTACCTTGGAGAAATAACTAAAAGTAATTTGATGAACGAATTGTTTCTCGTGGCCGTCCAACTAACCACTTCTTCTGAGCGTATTTATCTTAGGAGCTCCACCGCCCCACACTCCCGTAATCAATAAACTTTTACTTTCCGGCAGAATTAACTCTGACATTTTTCTCGTTTACCCAACAGCTGAACCAGCAGTATTTTATTATCTAATGAGCAGCATTGACGAGCTCATTTAGACAGTTGAAGTGTGCAATTTTAAAATGCATTCTCCCCATAAAAGGAGATCTGGCCAGTGGGCTGAAGCCTTTCTCAATAGTTTTTTCAAATAGATAAGAACTGTAAGAATCCGATTACAGATACAATACGGACTTACAGATTCCTGTGCAAAACGTTGAGAAAGTTGATCAGATGTGAAAGAACCATTTCAACCCATAGCGCGACACGTGAATTTGTTGGCAATGTGGTGACACGTGGGTATATGCCGACCTTTTGACACGTGGGTATATGACGACCTTGTGACACGTTGGGTAACGGATACCCACTCAGCATAGTTTTCATCTATATAGCATATTGCTGTGCACCTGGACGCGATGAGCTCCACGTGTCGACGTCATTGGACGTCGTACATGGAAAACTGTTCACCATCTGAAACATGGATTCCTGGGAGGATCGGCCCCTGTTGCATCTTTGCTAGGAAAGCGAGAACGGACGGTGGCAAGAGGGGCAGGGACGAGAAACCCTATGGGGGGTGGCATGGACATGAGAGACATGGTCAGAGATCGGCTAGGTATAGTAGAAGGACGGTGGTAAGAACATTGAAAAAAGAGAGGGAGTAGTGTTATGGATCCAGGAGATACTATTGCTAAGAGGTTACAATAGTTTGTGTTGATTAGTAAAATGTAAGTTTGTGTCAGGATTGCAATGAGTGCATTGTGTTCAATTAGTAAAACCTTAACAATATGCATAGATAAAAAGCTGTATTTGGGTTTATTACGTTGTTTGAAGGGGTGCACAGCATTGACTACCAGCGATCCCATTCAAGGACAAACTGATCTGAAAATACACAGTGATACCGCCAGGTGAATGGGGGTACAGGGTTGCCAACAGGAAATTATGAAATAGGTATTTCTCTATTGGTACTTGATACCTACGTGTCACGCTATGGGTTAAAAGGTTGTGTTGAAGGAATTTAATTTTCTGCCTATTCCAATACTTCCCTTTTACCCTTCAGATGGGTTGAGGAAAGTAAAAAATCACGGTAGGATTCGACGAAGCTACCCTCCTTCATAGTTTATTATGTTGTTACAGTAGGCGAACATTTTATTTGATGTTTATGTGATTATTCCAATTGTTAAATCCAATTATTAAATTGGAGTTAACTATAGCCAAAGCGGAGGATTTCATTGCGGACGGGACTTTTTCTTCCCAACTATTTTCACCTTTCATAATTTTGCATTTCCCAATCATTCGAATTCACCATTGCCAAACCGAACGATCTTCTTGCCCGAAACCGCCATTTTACGAACTAGGTACAATAAATTCCTTTCGGGTCATATTTTGAATAGGAAAGGTTACCTCTGAATCCAGCCTCAACCCTGCCGGCATTATTTTACGCCAATTATCATTTCAATCTTTTCATGATTAATTAATATTAAAATACTCCATTTGAAAAGTTCATGAAAATTTGATTTGTCCCAAGTGAGGGTTCAAAAAAGTTTGATTTCTCCCAAGTAAGGAAACAGTCCTGCTTGTAGTATCCCAACTTGGATTAATCCAAATTCTGAAATGACAATTCTTCAAATTCCCAACTTTTCGCTTTCGACTTGGAAAAGTTGGGAAATTTCGGGCCGAGAAGATAGAAAAAATAAAAAATAAAAGATAGATAGATAGAAAAAAAAAGAGAAAAACTTAGAATTACCTAGTTAGAATTTCAGAATTTTTCGAGTTCCCAACTCATGGATGCCATAATTTCGTCATCCCATGTTGGATTTTCCAGCTAAAAGGAGCCTATGAGTTCGGTCTCCCAAAAGTTCGGGAACAGCGCTGCTTGTATTATCCCAACATTTTACCTGTTACCAACATGATTTTGAGACCAATAATCAATGGATAAACATCGTGAATATTGGATTAAAACATTTCATTCGTTGATAATATTGTTGTCTCATTTTTATCGAAATAAATTACAAATCAAAAAACCAATGTGAAAGAGGAATATCCATTAATTATTTATCACTTAAAATCGAGTGGAAAGCCTGTATTGTGGAGAGGGTGGAAAAACCCACCCACACATGTGCATGTAGAAGGCTCACGGTTCCACTTTCGGGCAATAGGTAGGTCAGTGTGTTTGAATAACGAGTTTATTTATATTTTCATTGTATACTTCATCCACATTTCAATTCCTGTATTTCTTAATAAGCACAATATTATTTATTTAAGTTGTTTCGTTTCATTTGTATAGAATATTTCTATCCATGGTGGATATGGTGGAAGACCAAGCACCTTGGTCTAAGTTAGAATAATTCTCATTATTTTTTAATTACCAAAATGTATTGCTTCCGAGTCTACCAAGGTGGTGGAAGCATTGTTTTCACTTTGGGGAAGTGGAAAAATTTTTATCTCCAAAATCAAAATGTCAACTCACGTTTAACGTTTTAGACCTTCCTGAACAATTTTGGTTTCGTGTCTGTCCAGACAGACAGTCTGTCCGGAAATACTTGCATAACCTTATCACTTTTCATCCGATTTTGATGAAATTTTCAGGGATTACGCGGGTCAGCCCTTAGATGGTCCCCTATCAAAATTCATCACCAGCCGACCAACGGTAGCCTCTGCGCATGCGTAAACGTGAAATCCTCGAAACACCAATTTCTCGCGACCTAATGGTCCGATTTCGCTCAAATTCGTATGAAAGTTGAGGATCGGAGATTCGATAATGCTCCAAGAGTTTCACCAAGATCGGATCAGTGGTGCCCACTGCGCATGCGTAAACGTGAAGCTCTCATAACTTCGACAATTTTCATCCGATTTCGATGGAATTTTCAGGGATTGTGCAAGTACCAATAATCCCTTTGATGATTTATATATATACATGTTAAATATATATACAATCATGTCATGGATACGAGGAAGCTATGTGCCACACCCAACTTGTTTTTGTGTATGCATACCCTATCGGGCATACGCATTCAGCCAATCGTTGGATAGCTACGTAACAAAATAAATATATTATAGTAGGAACCATTCCCT